>JAIUCV010000020.1:10294055-10480301 GCA_026724425.1 Erythrophleum ivorense | reverse complement strand
CCAGGCTAATTTTCTTCGCTTACGCCATGGCGAGATGACTCATGCCACGGTGCCTCTCACCTCTGTTACTCATTTAGCCACAGTGGAGCCTTCTTAGCCGTGGCAGAACCCTTGATGCAATAGCATTTCCTAAGTTTCATCCTATACTCTCTAATTCTCTTTTTAGAGATACTTTAAGACCACTCTCCCTCAATTTGTGAAACTCTAATGGTGTTTATCTACTTGATTTACCTAGTTTATCTATCCTTATCCACCTCAAGATTTAAAGTATTGGTTTCTACTCACCAAGCTATCATACAAAAGCAAAAACCATAATTTAGTGACAGTAAATGTATTTTGACCACAAGATGCATGGGGTCAATGCTTAATGTTCATACAAGGTCAAGTCACTTATCCATTGTTAGCTAATTACAACTATAATGTTCAATTCTATGATAATTAAATTACATATATAGTTCCTATACTTGGCAATTCATGATATAATGCAGCAATGATACAAAACTAGTAATCTAGTTACAATATAATTTGACAAGTTTTCCAAACTTATGTGCTACCAAACCATTTAATAAGCTTCCATTAATTTTTCTCCTTGCCACTAAGAGGTCCGGTCTCTGAAAATGTTAGCCCACAATGGGGTGAGATATACAATCTCAGTAACAAAAAGCAATTTCTATATATATGTACAAGTTAATCAATCCAGTGCAAATCCATGTCATCAATATCAGAATCATCAATTCAATTTGCAAATGAACTAATTGAACTACTAATGACTACTATCCCATACCAGCAATCATACACAACATGTTAATGGTCAATAACACTGGGAGAGGTTCGTCCATGGCACCTACTTCGTAATGAACACAACCAAGGCTCAGTGTATTTAGGGTCTGATCATAACCCAGTGCCCGATTGAAGCACATGCACGGGTGGCAGCCGCATCACAGCTCCACCATAGACTCATAAAGTTCAATCACAATAACGATTCAAGTAGTCAACCAATCATTTAGCATTTCAAAATCAAGCATGTATAACAAATATCAGATTAACATGAGCATATATATGGAATTAGGAAAATAACCCCAGTTACCTCAATGAAGCCAATTTCTCTGCCTCTAGCTACCATAAAATCCAAATGTACATCAAGTCTATAACAAGTATAATTATCATCATTTCTAGCAACAAATCATATACCCAAAAAGTTGAACTGCTAATGACTGCCTAGAGGTTATTCACCTAATTACCAATGGATTTTAATTTCGGGTTCTAACTTGCCCACACCAGAAACTGCCATAGTTCACTCCAATTTTTAGGTAATTTCACATGAAACCAAAGCCCATATCATAGGTCAACTATAAGGGTCTCAAACTAATAGAAAATGCATGAAAATGGGAAGAAGATACTCACTTAACAACACCCATAGCTTCAACCTTCGAAAATCCACCATAGAAGCACCAAACAACAAGTTTCAGTTTTGGGTGTGGGTGAAAATACTCCAAATGAAAAACTAATCAAGCCAAAATGAAGAGAAAGTGTAACACCATAAATTCTATCTAATTTTATGTCATTCATAAGCTCACCTCATTATTTCCATGAGAGCACATGAAAAGGGGAGTGAAAATAATGGTTTTATTTGCGTTGCGTCATACTTAAAAGTTCCATTCAAGGTTACGTGGACCGTGTGAGCTCATGATATATATTCTCATATTTAAATACATCAATAAAACTCATTTCCATCTCAAAATCATGCCCACAACTCATAGAAATCGAAATGGAGCATAAAAAGTGGCTATTTAAGTCCGGCCAGGTTTGGCCCTCTTTCTGACCAAAGTTTGGAAATTCATAACTAAATCTAGAAAAATTTAAATCATGCAATATTGGTCATTTTGGAAAGATATGGATGTATAATTTATGATAAAAATACTTCCAGAGCATAAAATGTATCACAGAGAACGTTTGACATCCAAAAAAGTCCAGAGGTCGCTGCTGCCTGGGCTGCTGTGTCAGATTACTGATACAAACTTCCAAAATTAATAACTAATTATATAAAAATAAAAATCATACAAATTCGGTCATTATGGAAAGATAAAAATCTTAAATTTATGTTAAAAATAATTCCAGAATGAAAAAAATACGTTTAGTCAGCTGGACCCTATGGAACAGTAACTAGACTCATGGGGCGCTACTGATGCTGACAGTTAATTTTAAACATGCATAACTCGCTGCTCAGACCTCCAAATGAGGTGATATTGGTGGCCACAGAAAGCTTATGACCTCTAGTTTATAAATTTAAAATTTCATAAGCATTGGACACCATTTGGCCATCAGGTGACACAGAATTCAAGACTGCCAGTATGAACAGTACCCATACTAGAATCCATGAAAAATCCCAACTTTAAAAATTCATCAAATATTCTCTAGGTCTCCGAAAATTATGATTAGCTTCCCAAAAAGCTCTTAATGAGACCTAATTGCATGCCAAATTTCAGGGCAAGACTAACTCAATTGGCCAAAAAATAGCATAGGGTTCCATTATGGTCAATTTTGGCTCCATATTGGGTACCAAAATTGCCAAATGGATTCCCTTTGGTCTTGGCACCTTTTGGGCAAGTTTAAAAGCATATTTTAGACTTGTGTGAGCTATCCAAATGGTTCCAAACCTCATGCATCTCATTTTGGCCATTCAACCCACATTTATACACATTTGCATCAAACTTCCAATTTGCATAACTTGGCATTACATACCCAAATTCATTTCTAAAGTTCATACATCATATCCATACATGTATACATCACATAATATCATATTTACATGTGTCTTAAGGGTCATGTGCCATTTACAATAATCATATACATCATTATGGTTCAAAAAGGGTAAAAGCTAGACATATGAATGTCAATCTCTCTTCTTCAATGTTGTTGGCTCCCATTAGCATATCCACTTGGTTCACCTAGCATGTTAGATCATTGGAGAGGAGGGGATGAGATTCAAAGAATCCCAATAGCTCATCTCTCATTCAATCATACATAATATATGTAAAGCAAGCCTTAAAAATGCATGCATGGACATTATACAAATCATAAGCATTCAAGAAGCAAGCTTAGCATGTGAACAAGCTATACAAATCATTCAAGAGCTCACCAAGTGTTTGGATCGGCCTCACACTTCTCCTCATAGATTTTGGACTTGCCTCACCCATTCTTTAAGCACTTTGGACTAAACCATACTCTTGGGAGCCCACTTTGCTTTTGGGAGACTCTTTACTTTGTCTCAACCAAGCTCAAGGGTTCTTGACTCATCCTCACCATAATGAAGAGTTCTTGGCCTCTCCACACTCAAGCAAGCTCAATCACACATCATATGTTCATTTGAAAGCATAATGTGGCATCAAGAGTCATGATATATAAGAGCATGCTAGCATACTTTTCATAGCTAAAAATACACATACACACATCATAAAACAAGCTAAACACACATCCATGCATGAGAGAAGGTGGAGAGAGCTACCTTGTATAGAAGCACACACTTTTTCCTTAGCTTTCAACCCTCCTCTTTTGGCCACACACCAAAAATTTGGTGGAGATAGTTTCTCTTGGCCTAGATACAATTTATGGGAGCTAATTAGGTCTATGAAACATATTCTAAGGCTACATCACTTGATAAAACACTAGATTGCTCTATAGGCTCCATTATGGTCCATAATCACACCTAATGAAGCAACACCCATCAAATGACTTCTAGGCCTCATTCTTTCTTTTTAATTATGATTCTTGATTCCTTTTAAACCTCTTAGAGTCATCACATCATTAAAACAAAGGGCCTAACATCATGTTGCTTCTTTAGGTCCTAATATGGAACCTATGGCACCAATTTACTTTCTTTGAGTTCTAAATTTTTTCTAAGGCCTCTACTCATCTTCACTCATCACATATGACTCAAGAATAGCCTTAGAAAAATTTAAAACTCTCTCTAGCTATAGGAACTTGCCTAGGCCGAGACTATGGGGGGAAGAAGAGTTCATAGCCTTCTTGATTTTTCCTTGATAGGAGACACACTTGGGAGGCTTCCTAAAGGTCTTAGGAGCTCAATCAAATACTCACACATGCAAGAAAACTCATATATCAAATTAGTTTTTGCAAAGTGTTCAAGATTCAATTAAGTCTAAGAACATTCATATAAAATCAGATTTCTAAGGGAGCATTTGGATCCCTAATGGTTCCATCTTGTTTCTTAATGCCCCTTTCTTGATTCTATTGGTTCCTTCTTAATCCTTGCACTCCAAAACCTCTAATCCCTCCATAAATTGGGCAGAAAATAGCCCCTAAGAATTGGGCTCATGGTGCCCAAATTCGTGCAAGAGGAAGGGGGAGGAAGGAACTACCAAAGAATGGAAGTTTTACCTTGTTTTCTTGTTTTCCTTTGCTTGCTCTTCCACTTGGTTGGCTTGCTCCCTCAATTTTCAAAATTCTCCTTGCTGTTCTGTCCCCAAAACAGCACCAAAATCTCCATTAAAACCATAGAAAGAAAGCTTGAGAGGAGGGGAGCAAGTTTCAAGAAGGAAGGATATGGAATTTCTTAAAGTTTCTTACCTTTTTCTTGAATTTCTTCCTCCAAAATCCTCCTTCTCTTATGCGCCTAAGAAGCTGGAGTTTCTCTCTGAAAATGGGCAGAAGCAAGTCGGTTTAATGAAGGAGAGGAAGAGCGTGACTTATAAAAAGAATTTGGAAGCTTCCTTTAACACTTCAATTCTATTTTTGCCCTTTCATACTTTACATTTTTGTTTCTCCTTCGTTTTAGCTCCTTTTTGAGAACCGTATTTTCCATCATAACAAATAGGTTCCCAATTTAATAAAATGCCTTTGGAATCACTCAAATTAGAGCTAAAACCTTTTCGAACGAATCGATCAAAGTTTGGGTCAACCGACGTCGGAAAGAGTACACTGGAGGGGCTTTACCGGTCCCGGGGCTTCCCATGGTTTTTGGGGCCTCTGAGAACCCTGGGCAACTCAAAATTTCCATTTAAAAAGCCCTCCTAGGTGCTTCTCCAAAATTACACTTATTTACGAAAATGCCACTGGCCTTTCGGCAATTTGTTCGAATCACTCCGACCTCGGTTTCTGGCCAACTCAAGGCTCAAATCCTCATTTTCTATTATTTAGAATTTTATCATAATTTTATTTGGCCCCAATTCCTTCTATTTTGGGGACTTCCTTTTATATTTTGCCCATTTCTAACGTTTACGGAGAAACCGAACATTGCGTTTCTCACGTTTACGGAGGGACTGGATGTTACAGAAATAGAAGGGGATTAAGTTATACAACTATTACCTTGGCTGAATCTTGCTCTAGAAATGGGAAATGGGGAATTTCTTGCCCCAAACCCTAGCCTCCCTTCAAACCTCCGAATTTCTCTTTTATGTTTGTGTTCTACAGAATAGGAGGTGGCTAAGTTAGTTTTTAGGGTTTAAGTTGGGTTTTCTATGGGTTATGGGCTGCTCCAAGTATTTAACTCCAAATGGGCTTCAGATTTAAGCTTTGTTGGGCCAGCTTCATGTGTTGGGCTGCTGGGTTTTAATTGGGTTAGGCTAAGTTTTAAGAACTCCATTGTTTTGGGCCTGCACAACGTTTATTGGGCCATTTATAAGGGCTTATGGAAGTTGGGTCTTGGGTTTTTAATTCATTAAATCATATTGGGCCCTCCATTAGTTCCTAACCTTAGCCTACTTAATTTAATTTGGGCCTACATGGGGTTTCTAACTCAATTAAATCTCAAACTCATATTAATAATTTATCTCTCTAAAATTTTCATTCACTTAATTTACCCAATCATTATATATTAATTATTCTTAATTAACCCAAATCCATGGTTAACATTGTAATTAATTTTAGGGTGTTACATATTAGACCTTGTGAGTCTATGGTGGAGCTGTGGTGCGGCTGCCACCCATGCATGTGCTTTGATCAGGCATCGGGTTATGATCAAACCTTTAATGCACTAAGTCCTAGTTGTGCTCATTATGGAGTAGGTGTCATGGACGGGCCCCTCCTAGTGTTATTGGCCTTTAACATGTGGAAATGTGATTGCTAGTATGAGATAGTAATCATAGTAGCCTAAATGTTTCATTTGCTGATATGACTGGTATAATTTTGATGCTCATTTTGATTCATGCATATATGTTAATTAAATTAGATTATATGAATGAAAATTACCTTAGTTACTAAGATTTGCATCTCACCCCATTTCATGGGCTAATTATTTCAGGTGAAGGTCCTTCGGGTAAGGATAAAGGGAAGTAAGTGGATGAAAATCCATGAGCTCTAACCATGTGTGGGGGAGGCTACACTTAAGCTGATTTGAGTAGAGTAAATGCAAATTTTGTTATTATTTTATATAGCATCATCATGTAATCATATTGTTAAGTGTAGGAGCTTTACGTTTTGGTAACTTATAATGTATCTAATAAGAAGTTAGGCCTTATACAATCAAGTATTTGATGTATGTGCTTGTGTATTTGATTCGAGACCTTGTTGACCCTATGAAATGGTTCACTATTTGGAAATGTAATCATGTGATGCCTTGATGCTAACTCAAACTAATGATTTGTAAAACTTCCAATGAGATAAGTATTTAAATGACAATATTAGTTGTTTATGAATTTGGATGTTCATTAATGTCATATGAAACTTGATGATACGTTGGTAGATTGATGAGTAGGAATTAGTACTTGAATCTTGAAATGGGTAATGTTAGATTAATAGGGTAATTCAAGTAGATAAATGCCATTAGAGCCCCACAAATTGAGGGAGAGTGGGCCTAGAGTGTTACTAAAGGGAAATTGGAGAGCATAGGATGAAATCTTGGAAGTTATAGGAACAGAAAATGGAATTAGCTATGGCCAAACATGATAAAGTCACCCAAGGAAGGAAACAGAGAGGAATTGGTCGCGGCGAGAAGTAAGGTTAGCCACGGTGAAGTGTGAAAGGCTAAATTGGAAGTCATCCAAAGAGTAATTCATCGCAGCAAATTTTGTGAAAATGTGTCAGGTGATCCTGGAGCAGTTGACCATGGCGCGAAGGGTATTTAGCCACGGCGAAGGTACTCAATTTCTTATATTCACCTAGAAACCTTGGTCTTCTCTATGGACATGCTAAGGAATGATTCTAAAACACTTATAGGAGGTTCTTAGGAGTTAGAAATTAATGGCTGATAAGATTAAAGGCTAATAATTGTAGGTTTGATCCCTTCATATGCATCAATGGTTATAAGTAATTAGTTAATGACTTTAACAACATCAAGGTTTAAATTTCCTCACCTTTTCCTAATGTAAGTAACTGTAATGACTTCAAACCTTGATTTATAATTATTAATTATGTCTTTAACCTTAATTACTATGATTAGAAGTTAAGGTTGTCACACCATGATGCTTTCCTTATGCACTTGAATAATGTTTTTATGAATTTGAATGACTTGCTTAAGTATGGTGAAGCCAAAAGTCCCTTAGTTAGGGTGAGGATAAGTCAAAAGCCCCCAAGAATGGATGAGACAAAATCAACAATCTCTAAAGAATGAAGCTTAGTCAAAAGTCCCTTAAAAAATGGATGAGGTAAGTCCAAAATCCCAAAGAGAATGGGTGAGGCTAAATCATTTCCTTGACAAGCTTATGTATATTTTATATGACTTCTTGAGTGTAAGAAATGTCTTATGTATGATGATGTGCTCGATGATATCTATGCATGCATTTTATACTTGAATTTGCATCCTTTATATATGGTTGAAAGGGAGAATAGCTATTGGGATTCCTAGAATCTCATTCCTTCTTCCCTATTGTCTAACATGTCTAGGTGGACCAAGTAAGCCAAGGAATGGGTATAACGAACGTAATTACGTAAATGACTAAATGAGTCATATAGAAGCAAGCCCTCTAAAGTGAGCTAGACAATGTCTTGAAAATTTTGGGTAGAGTCCTAGGCTCTTAAAAATGACAATCCCAGGCTTAGATGAAAAGAAAAACGAAGCTAGAATGGAGAAACAAAATTGTTACAAAATTTGATGAACCATAATGGCATTTTCATAAATAAGTGCAATTTTTGGAAAAACACATAGAAGGGATTTAAAAAAAAAAATTGAGTTGCGCAAGGTTCTTAGAGGCCCCAAAAACCATGGGAAGCTCTGGGATCGGTAAAGCCTCTCCGGTGTACATTTTCTAATGTCAATGAACCCTAACTTTGAGATTCATTTAGGAAGGTTTTACCTTTGATTTGAGTGATTCCAAAGGCATTTTATTAAATTAGGAACCTAAATTTTATGACGGAAAAGATAGTTCTCAAAAGGGAGTTAAAACAAAGCCGAAATGAAATTGCCATTACAGAAGGACAAAATGAAAATTTTTGAGAAAATTATTTCTTGAAGCTTCTTGAATCCTCTTCCACCTTCACACCACTTCCTCTTATATCCTTTGTCGACCTTCTTCTATCCAAAATACAGAAAATAAGTAACTCTTTTGTGCACACCAAGAAAAGGAGAGAAGGAGGAGAAAAATCAAGAAAAATGTAAGAAAATTTGTAGAATTTCATGCTCCTTCTTCTTCCAACCTTGCTCCCCTCCTTCCATACTTTCTTTTTATGGTTTTCTTAAGTGGAATGTTTCTATTTTTGGTCTAGAAGAGAGGGAGGACAGTTTAAAAATTTAGGGAGAAGCATACCAAGGAGAAAAGCTCTTGAAAACAAGTTGAAATCTAAGGTAATTCCTTGCTTTTGTTGCTTCTTCTTTGTTGTTCTTCCTAGTAGGTGTCACACCTCAAAATAAAACCATGAGAGGGGAGGGAGTTCTACCCAAAAACAAGAGAGAAACAAGGATTTTAGACCATGGAGAAGAGGAATATGGCAAGAAATTCCAAGGAAAACTAATCAAAATCAATGTAGAAAAGTATTGAGTTCTCGAAAGTTTTCAAATTCTAATTTTTTATGAGTGTTTTCTTGGCTATTTAAGTGTTCCATTGAGCTCCTAAGACTCCTAGAAATTCCCTAAGTGGCTCTCCCATCAAGAAAAATTTTAAAACTCCAAGAACCCCTTCCATGGTGCTTGTCTCGGCCTAACTAGGTTAAATGGGCTAGGGAGTGTTTTAATTTGTTCTAGCCTTAGTTTGAGATTTTATATGATGTTATAAGATGGGAGGAACCATTGGGAAAAATTTAAGAGCCACAGATTGGGAAATGGGACAATAGTGTCCATAATAGTGCTTTGTGAAGCAACTTCATTCTAAGCATGTGCAAATGATTGTGTGAGGGCTCCAAGGACTTTGAATGAGACCAAGAGGCCTAAAAATGGAAAGAAATGGGAGCTTAGAGCTTGAATTGTGAAGGTTACTTCAATTGGCCATTTATGGAACCATTATGCCACTTATAGAACCAAGTGTGTTTAAGAGTGAGTTTAATGTCTTGACTTGCTCCAAGTGCATAATTGTGTGTAAATTGTGATGTTTAGGTCAAGAGAACCCTACTCCAACTAGGTGCTCTTGTTTAATCGAGAAATGGAAGGAAAAAACCTAGTAAAGCTTGCATCAAGTTAAAGGTAACTCTCCACCTCATTCTCCTTGCATTCTTGTGCATATGTATGTCTTTATGTGCATGTATGTGTGTATGTGACTTAAGAACATGCCACTTGATGTTTTGAGTTTGCATTGGTACCAATGTGTATTCTTGAAGGGCTTGCTTGTGAAAATTGCTCTTAAGGGTGAGGTGATGCTAATAGTTCCTTGATGTGGGTAAGGAGGTGCCAAAAGTCTCAAGGCATAGGTGAGACTAGGCCAAAAGTCTCTTGGATGAGGGAGGCTAAGTTAAAAGTCCTTAGGCTAAGGGTGAGGCATATCCAAAAGTCCTAGAAATGGGGTGAGGAAAAACCAAAAGTCCCTAGAGCTTCTTGATGACATGATTATGAAAGTGTAGCATGAAAATCTTGAAATTGTGCATTCATGATCCAAGTAGCTTGTTTACTTATACACTTGACATATGTATGCCTTGAATGTGTGTGTGAATGGGTGTGTGAGCTATTGAGATTCTAGAAATCCCACTCCCCTTCCTTCTTTCCTCTTGAAATATTTTGGGTGGTGTCCAAGATCAAAAGGATGTAAACCAAGCATCTTGAAGAGACTACACTTAGGTTTTGTAGCTGTTTGAGTATTTAGTCATCAAATGGATATGTATATATTATTTTTGACATTTGAATCATTGAAAAATTGTAATGTTATATGCAAATGATGTATGAACATTGTATGGTGCCAAGACAATGGGAATGTAAAATTTAAACCCTTGTGTGCATACTTGGATACATGCAATTTTATGTAGGAGATAGCCAAATTGAGATGCATGATATTTGGGATCAATTGGGCAGTGTCTACAAATCATATTCATGCTTTTAAACTTACCCAAGAGGTGCTAAACCATTAAGGAAGCCATTTGGACAAAGTTGACATCTTGAAAGAAGCAAAGTTAACCATTTTGTGAGGCTATATCACTTTTTGTACAAATGAGCTCTCTTGATTTGAAATTTGGCATGTACAGATTTTTAAGAGCTTTTGGGAAGTAGAGTGTAGAATATTTGGTGGTTTGTGGAATTTTTGGCAAATTTTTTAAGCTGGAAAAAATTTTGATTTTGGTCAGTGTAGTGTACAAATGGTTTGAAATTTGTTCTATGTCAATCATAGGGCAACCAATGTCCAATTGCTATGAAATTTTACAGGCAAAAGCTAGACCTCCCCAGTGACTTGTGCCAACTAGAATTACCTCATTTGGATATTTAGAGAGGGAGATATGAATTTTTGAAGTTACTATCCAGTTCTAGGTGCACAATTGGACCTATGGTACTTTTAATTGATTTTTTGGGTCTAAATGAATCTGGATTGGCTTGGAATGCTTTTTCCCCTCTAGCTAACATCCATAGCTTTCCAAATTGTATCATTTGTGTGGATTGAAATTTTTTGAAATTAATTGGACATTTTTAAAGTTTACATCATAAATCTGTATCAGTATTAGAGGGCAGTCAGACCTTTGTGCCTTTTTTGTTGTCAAACATGGTCCAAATGCTATTATGTTCATGGCTTGGATTTATTTTTCATGTAAATCTAACACTTAGAGCTTTCTAGAAAGCTATGGTATGGCAGATTTCAATTTTTTTGCATTTAGTCATGATTTTCAAAGTTTCCCTTGAAATCTGTCACTGTACAGCTGTGAAGAATGAAGGGAATTTCAAGATTCTTGACTTGAAAACTATGGATTGCTTGATATTTTGAGTTGTTTATAAGTTGTACCAATGATAAATGACTAGAGAATGTTGTTGGATAATCCATGGGGCTCACGTAATGCAAATCAAAAAATTTTAACTTGGCGTAACACGATAAAATGCATGAAAAGGTGGCTTTTTCTTAGTAATTCCCTATGAACATGCACTTAATGATCTTGAATGGAAGGATATGATGGAAGTAAATATATGGTTTGACAATGGGATCCACCAAGCTTGAAGGAGGAAGATTAACAAGAAAATGTGTGATTTTGCTCACTTTGTAATCATTTTGATGGCATATGATGTAACCTTAGGATGGATATGTTGTATAACCATTTAAACATATGTAATTACATGGATACTCGATGTATATATGAGATTTGATGCCATGTGTGTTGGAGATTGTGCCCTAAGCTAATCATTTGTAAACATTGTGCTTCATTAAGAATAAAAGTTTTTCTATTACAATTATTATATTTGCATGTTCCTATAATAGTTATATCCTTCGATAAATTATATTAGTTATCCTAAATATCCCTAGTCGATCATTATTGTAGGAACGATGATGAATTAAGATGAGTATGATTTTGATTGATGGTTATGTATTAATCATGTATGGAGATACAAATCAAAATCATAGGCGCCTGTTGGGAATAGGGTACTGGATCCATCCGTCATGAGGTAGCTTCATGGATTAGGTCATAGGCGTACCTCATATATAACCGTGTCACTAATCTCTCATACCTGAGATCATCATAGATTTCAACATGAAGGACACTGTGCTTTGGCATTGTCAAAAATCACCTTTGATCGGGTGATCATAAAGGCTATTGCCAGGCATAGTGGATTCCATGTAGGGGATGATGAGTGGTCAAGATGCAATTTGTCCCTCTGGTTAATAGAGAGATATCTCTGGGCCCCTCGATGAGTGAGACTGAGAAATGCATGGCCATGCATGGATGGAAGGGTTTTCCATTCGTTCTATCAGTCTGCACGTAAATCAAAAAACTAATGATCGAGTAAGATAAGGATGACATTTCCATGCCTCATGCTTGATCATGATATCGTGTGATAAAAGGGATGTGATAGGGTTATACGATAGGCTGTATCAGATCACCAAACCCTATGTGATTTAAGTAGTTACTATGTCTTGCAAGAAGTCGCTAGTGACTTGTGGGTGCAATAACATTGTTGGCCCACTTCCAATACCATATAGGTGATAAGCATAATTTGTATAGATTTTATTCTCCTTAATTTAGACATTTTAGTTC
Source organism: Erythrophleum ivorense (assembly GCA_026724425.1). Taxonomy (NCBI): domain Eukaryota; kingdom Viridiplantae; phylum Streptophyta; class Magnoliopsida; order Fabales; family Fabaceae; genus Erythrophleum; species Erythrophleum ivorense. The sequence goes on along the minus strand of JAIUCV010000020.1, from coordinate 10,467,755 downwards.
CAAATATGGTTCTAGGAGTCTAATTAATTGGAATTTTGTTTTAATAGCCATTTTCTACATTTTAGGAATTAATTTACAAATTATTGGATTTTAATGCAAAAATTTAGCTTAAATAATTTTGTGAAAATTCCTATTTGATTTTTCCCACTCTTTTGTGCAGAATTTTGTTGGGCAATGGGAATTTTAAGGATAGAAATTAATTTGGAAAATGATTGAAGCTTCAAGATTGAATCAATAGCTAAACTACATGAAGGAAGCCACACTTTGCAATTAGAAAGAGGGATTTTTGGATGGAAGGCAGCTCACTCACGTTGAAGCAACACTCTTCACACATGCAGCACAACTTTCACGTTGCACCCATTCACATGAAGCTAGGCTACAAAAACAAATGCAGAAGCCACGAATTTCAGGAAGCTGAATCAAGAGGAAGAAAACATGTAAGGAATGAATAAGTGAGGCATAGCTACAACACGTGAGACAGAGGTGATTAGAAGCTAGATGCATGGTTCTGTTCAACGTGGAAGATGACGTGAAGGATAAGAAGCAACACGTTGAAGCTGAGAGCAAAATGAAGAACAACAGAAGCAAGAGAAAGTTGGGAGCTGGGCTGGAGTTCAAGCGAGAAATAAGGAAGCTTCTTCATTCATTCGGTTTGGAAGCTCACACTCATGCAGAAACAGCTGAAAACGAATGAAAGAAGCTGCACATAAGCTAGAACAGAAGCTGGAAAACGCTGCATGAATAAGCAAGCATGAGGCAGTCTTGAGCTGGACAGAACGTGGATTAATGAAGCTTGAGAGTTGAAGGAAGAAACGAGCTAAACTCGAGCAGAGCAAAATAACGTGGTGCAGAACATATTTGCTACAGTTTTTACGTGGAAAAACAGAGCATGAACAAAGGAAGCCACAAACAGAAGCTCGAAGAAGATGCACATTGAGCAGAGGAGACGATGGAGAGTAAGAGCTTGGTTCTGACGTGGGTTCTAGTTCGAATGGAAAACAAAAGCCGCGAGTTTCTGGTTTAAAGAAGAAGCTTGGAAGGAGCTTGTCTTTCACGTAAAAAGCAGCTGCATAAAGGAAGCTGGGCTGGAGTTCAGTTGAGCACGAAGAGAAGCTACGTGGAAAGGAGTAGCTCGAGAAAAGTAAGATGAATGCGAAAGAGAAGCAGTTGGATAGAGAAGAAGCTTCAGAACGTGAAGAACATGCATGAGCTAGAAAGAGCTACGAGAAAAAGGAGAAAGAAGGAGTTTAAATAACAAGCTGAACGAGAAGAAGGAAGACGCTGAACTGAAGAAGCTTAACGTGATTTTGTATGAAGCAGAAAAATGAAGAAACTAGACGTGGGAAGCTTGCATGAATATTGATATTATATTCAATATAAAATGAAGTGGGGCCCAATCTCATACACACATCCATGCAGCTCCAAGCATATACACAAGAAGGAAGAGAACACATGAATAGAGGAGAAAAGACGCTGGATGCTGCTGGGAGAGAGCTGGGAAGCGTCAGATTCCCTGGAAATTGAACATGAAGTGGAGAGGACATGCAGCACGTAGCTAGGAGGAATCACGTGGAAGAATCATGCATGAAGAAGCAAACACGAAGAAGCTGAGTTTAGAAAAGAATATCACGTTAATGAGAAGAGGCTTTGGCACGTGAATTTTTTAATGAGGAAGAGAGTCATTAATTCAACACGCCTCCATATATTCATCCTAGTCCATTCACAATTCATCCATCTCACACCTCTGCAAGTCACTCACGTCTCTATAATCTCGCAGCCCCTCATGCCTATATATATCAACCCACTCAACCATCCATAGGAGGCACCATTCATCAACCATTCACACACCATTCTTCGTCCAGCACATACCCCACGCCTCACCCATTCCATCTTCCATCTACATCCAATGATATTCTAATTCATCTTGAGGCTAGCAAGGAGGAAGCTCTTGGAGAAGTTTGAATCCATGAAAGAATAATTCAGAATTTTGGCTAATGATTTCTCTATATTCCTACACTTTTTCTCTTTCATTTATTTTCTTGGTTAAGATGTATTTGATAAGGAATTTGTGTAATTATAATTAGTGGCTGGTTAGACACTGATTAGGAAACATTTTTGTTGATTAATTGATCTGCTTAATTTCAATATTATTTGAATTCCCATGTATGCTTCGAAGGTGTTCGATAAAATACATGAGTGAGCTTAATTGTTTAATTTGAAGATTCCTTAATGTTTAGTTGGTTAATTAAATATTTAGGATGATTCAGAGGTTAATCAAATTAGTTAATCAATCAATTTGAGTGTTCATTGATCTTAAAAACAAGAATTGATAATTTAATTTGGATGTGAGGTTTCAATTCAACAATAGATCGTTGATTTCTTGATTCTTGCGTGGTTACTCAAGATAAATTGTTATGAACACAATTAGGGACTCTTAGGCCAGAATTAATCACAATTAGATTAGGATAAGGATAGTGGATACCAAGGGACGAATCCAAAGCTAGTCACAAGACCATAATTCATTCAATTAGATAGTAATTAGGAATTTTAATTCAATTTAGTTTTAAGTAAATCAAAACCCCTTAGTTTAGGAATTTTTAGAGTCTTTTAAACATTTAGAACACTCAATTAAACATTGAACGCCAATTCCAAGGGAGATGACCTAGGTTGTGCCACTAATTACATATCTTATCAGCCTAGTATTATTTTGAGGGTTATGCGACGAGCCACTCAATAAGCCTATAGGGTCGCACACAAAAATGAATCAACTTGAACAAGAATGTCCAAATTCATTGAACTTAGAATTGTGTCTAGATTCGATGAATGTTAGGCTTAATTAGGGTGAGATAATTATATATATATAATATGTTATATATATATGTAATTAATTCAGAATATAAGTATATATATATTATTTGATATATATAATATATATATATATATAGAAATTTGAAATATATATATTTATATTTGATATAAATATATATATTATATTATATATATATTTCAATATATATATTTATTTATAAATGAATTAGTTCAAATTGAATTTATGAGATAAATTCGAATTTTAACTAATTTGTTTAAGATTAATTTCGATTAATTTAATCTAAATATACCTTTATAAAAAGAGAGGTAGGCTAGGGTTTAGAAACACACAAAGGGGTCAGATTTCTAAAACCCTAAGCCGTCACCCTAGGGAGAGAGAGAGAGAGAGAGAGAGAGAGAGAGCGGCTGTACACCTAGAGAGAGAAAGTGTACAAACACCTAGACAGAGAAGATCATCTTCTCTTCAATTCGTATACGGACGAAGGTGCTAGCACTCCTTTCAAGTTGTCAGATCCTTCGTGTAGTTATCGGTAGAGGGGGCTGGGTATAGCGTCAGTTCCAGAGATCTAAAAGGACAAAGCGCACCACAAAGGTAATAACTTATCTCATACTTGGTCTAATCAAGTTGATGGATCCATGGGAAGAAACGAATTAAAATTTCCACTGCGTATACAGTTTGTTCCTTACAATGTGAATGATACAACAACTTTTGGACATTGAATGGCAAGATGAGGCTTATATGTTCTTGTGTATACCTTGGGGAGAGAGAGTGAGTTTATGAAATCTAGGTCTGTGTGTAATATCCAGTTTTTGTTAAATGATGAAAACGGGTATGTTTTCAAAGAAAGTCCTCCAAAATGAATTAGTTAAGGTACTAAAAAATTTGAGTAATACTCTAGACTCCTAAAAATGAGAATTCCAGGCTCAAACAAAAAATAAAAATAGAGTTAGAATGAAGAAATGAAATTTGACAAAAGACTTACGAAACGTAATGACATTTTTGTAATATTGAGCAAATTTTAGAATTCACACAGAAGGGCTTTTTAAATGAAAATTTTGAGTTATCTTGAGTTCTCAAAGGCCCTGAATACCATGGGAAGTCCCAGGATAGTTAAAACTCTTTTGGTGGATGTTTTTCAATGTCGGTGTACTCGAACTTTGATGAATTCGTTTAAGAAAGTTTTAGCTCCAATTTGAGTGATTCCAAAGGAATTTTACTAAATCGAGAACCTAAATGGCAAAGATGGTTCTAAAAAAGGAGCTAAAATGAATTAAAAACAAAAATGTCATAAACGAAGGGCAAAACAGAAATTTTTAAAAAGTCTTTCTTCCTCCCACCTATAAATAGATGGTACCCCACTTCTCCACTCACTTAGTCACTTATGTTCCTGCCCCAAACCAGAGAAAAACCCTAAGGAGAGAGGCGCACAAGAGGAAAGGAAGAGGAGGAGAAATCAAAGGCAAATGGTATGAATTTTTGGTTGTTTTTCAGGCTTTCTCTTTTGCAAACCTTTTCTCCTCCATTTCCCTTTCTTTGCTACAGTTTTATTGAATATTTTAGATCTATTTTAAGGGAATAACAGAGGGGTAATTTCAAAATTGAGGTAAGGAGGCCAAGGAAGGTAAAGAACAAGTAAGAAGAACTAAGGAAATCAAGGTATTTTACTATTCCTTCACTTGATCTTCCTCCTCCCTTCTCTTGTGAGCATTTCGACCTACATATGGCCAGCCCTAGGGAGTTGAGTTTTCAACTAAACCAAGGGTGAATCTTAGGAATTGGAGGGAGAAGAATAAGAATATGGAAAGAAAACAACAAAAGAACCATGGAAATTTAAGACAGCAAATCTAGGGTTTTAAGTGTTCCTTACAAAATCTGACTTGATATTTTAATTCCTATACCTAAATAAGTATTTAAATGAGCTCCTAAGATCCCTAGAAGTCTCCCCATGTGCTTCCTCCATCAAAAAAACAAAGCAATGTCCATGGATGCCTAAACGCTACCTAGTCTTGGCCTAGAAGGGTTAGCATACCTAGAGAGAGTTTTAAATTTTTCCAAACCCATTTTTTAGTCATATATGATGAATGGAAATGAGGGGAAGCCTTGGAAAAATTTAGGAGGCCTAGAGAATGAATTGGTATCTTAGGTTCCATAATATGACTTAAAGAAGTAACATGTAGTTAGGCTCTTTGTTTTAATTGTGTGATGACTCCAAGAGACTTAAAAAGAGTCAAGAATCATATATGAAAGGAAAGAATGAAGCCTAAAATTTATTTGATGGGTGTTGCTTCATTAGGTGCATTCTTGGAACCATGAAGGGGTTAATAGACCAAGTTAGTGTTTAAGGAAGATGTGTGGTCTTAGAATCAATTACATGAACCTAATTGGCTTCCATAAATTGTGTTTAGGCCAAGGGAAACCAATCCCACACCTGTGTGTGTGTGAGAGGCCGAGGAAAGGAGAGTAAATTCAAGAAGAAAAGTGTATGGTTGCATCCAATAGCTCACTTCTTCTTTTCTCATGCAAGAATGTATGCTTGGCTTGTCTTTGAATGTGTGTATGTATGTTTTAAGTCATGAAAAGTATTCTAACATGATTTCATATGCCATGGTACCATGATGATGCATTATGTTTGCAAATTATGTTTGTTATGCTTACTTTGGCTTGCTTGAGTGTGAAGAAGCCAAGAACCCTTAGCCATGGTAAGGATGAGCCAAGAACCCTTAAAGTTTATTTGAGACAAAGTAAAGAGTCTCCTAAAAGTGAGGTTGACTTCCAAGAGTAAGGTTGAGTCAAAAACCTCTTAAAGAAATGGGTGAGGCAAGTCCAAAATCCACAAGTGAATGGGTTAGGCTAATCCGCTTACTTAGCAAGTCTATGGATGCCTTGTATGACTTACTCATATGCCAAGATTGCTTCTTGAATGTTCATGTTATTTAATATGCTTATGCATGCATTTGTAAGACATGGTTTGCATACTTTATGTATGGTTGAAATAGGAGATAAGCTATTGGGATTCTTTGAATCTCATTCCCTCCTCTCTAATGTTCTAACATGCTAAGTAGACCAAGAGAACAAGAAAATGGGAGCCAACCACTTGAAAGATGAGAGTATGACATCAAAGTGCATGGATATTGTTTCTTTAAGGCCATATGAATGGCAAATGTTGTAATCTATTGTTGTATATATACATGATGTTATGAACACGTATAATTATGCTAATGTATCATGTACAAATGAGATTTAAGGTTATATGTATGGAAATGTGCATTTTGGACATGTAGTAGCAAGACTAGTATTATGGAAATGTGTGTATGGCATGGGGTGAGAGAGTGAGTTTGCAAATTATGGGTTTGTGCACCTTTGAGACAAGTTTAAAATGTCATTTTGGTGTAATCCCACATGTTCAAGTTATAACATTCGGTTCTCTGAAAATGAGAGAAAACATGAGAAACATAACATATGGTTTCTCTGTAAACGAACGAAATTCATCAGATACAAAAGCAAGTCCCTCGAAATGACTTAGTTAAGGTCCCAAAAAATTTGGGAAGCATTCTCGATTCTTAAAAATGAGAATTCCAGGCTCAAAAGGAAAGAAAAACAAAGCTAGAATAAAGAAACAAAATTTGACGAAAGACTTACAAAACGTAATGACATTTTTGTAATTTTGAGCAAATTTTGGAATTCACACAAGAGGGTTTTTTAAATGAAAGTTTTGAGTTCTCCAAGGTTCTTAGGGACACTAAAAATTATGGGAAGCCCCGGGATAGTAAAAGCCCCTCCGGTGGACGTTTTCCAATGTTAGTGCACCCGAACTTTGACGAATTCGTTCGGGAAGGTTTTAGCTTCGATTTGAGTGAGTCCAAAGGAATTTTACTAAATTGGAAACCTAAATTTTATAATGGAAAAGACGGTTCTCAAAAAAGAGCTAAACAAATTAGAAACGAAAATACCAAAAATGAAGGGCAAAATAGGAATTTGTGAAAAGTCACCCTTCCTCCACCTATATATATAGGGCGCCCCACTCTCCCATTCATTTAGCTTATATGCTTTTGCCCTAGACCAGAGGAAAAGCCCTAGGAGAGTGGCACACAAGAGGAAGACAAAGAGGAGGAGAAATCAAAGGCTTAAGGTATAGAAATTTGGTAGCTTTTCATGCTCTTTCTATTCCAAACCTTTTCTCCTCAATTCTCCTTTATTTTCTATGATTATATTGAAGTATATGGATCTGTTTTAAGGGAGAAATTGAGGGGAAAATTTTGATTTGAAGAGAGGAGGCCAAAGAAGACAGGATTCAAGTGAGAAAATAAGAAAAAATAAGGTAATTTCTTCTTCCATGGTTGCTACCTGAGAGGCTCGTCGCGCAACCCTTAAAATAAAACTAGGTTGGTAAAATATGCAGTTAGTGGTACATCCTAGATCATCTCCCTTGGAATTGGAGTTCAATGCTTAATTGAGTTTTTCAAATGTTAAAAGACTCTAAAAATTTCTAAACTAAGGGGGTTTTTGATTTAATTAAACTAAGTAAAATGAAATTAAAATAAAGTTCCTAAATTCTACCTAATGAATTATGATTGAATGATGGTTTTTGTGACTAGCTTTGGATTCGTCCCTTGGTATCCACTATCCTTATCCTATTCCAATTGTGATTAATTCTGGCCTAAGAGTCCCTAATTGTGTTCATAACAAATTATCTTGGGTTACCACTCAAGATTCAAGAGATTAACAAAGTAATGTTGAATTGAGACCTTAATTCCGCATTAAATTGTTAAATCTTGTCTTTAAGATCAATAAACACCTAATTTGATTGATTAACTGATTAATTAGCCTCTGAATCATCATCCAAAAATGTTTAATTAACCAACTAAACACTAAGGAATTCTCAAATTTAACATTCAAGCACATAATTTCATTCATGCATTTCATCGAACACCTTCGAAGCACACATGAAAAATTAGAGGAAAATGAATAATTCAGAACTTGATTTAATCAATTAATCAAACAAAAACAATCTCCTAATTAATGTCTAACCAACCACTAATTATAAACAACACAAATCTCCAATCTAATACAATCTTAACTAAGAAAATACAAGATAGAGAAAAGTGTAGAAAGAGATGAGAATCTTAGCCAAAATTCCCTTTCTAATCAATAGATTCAAGCTTCTCCAAGAGCCTCCTCCTAGCTAGCCATAGATGGAGATTAGAGCTTCATATTACGATGGATGTAAATGGAAGAAAAATGGAGTGGCCGAAGGGTGAATGTCGTGAATAGGTGAATTCGGCATTTGGAATCGGATATCGAAAACGACGTCTCCTTCGAATGGGTGAATGGATTCTCGAATGTATGTATCCTGGATGATTGAAATATGCTCCCTTTCACATGCCCTATTAAACATTCATGTGCTCAGCTCCCCCATTCCAAATGCCGTAGCCTCTTCATGTGTATATATATAAGGTGGGCCCCATTGAATATAATAATCATCTTCCACGTGATCTGCTCAAGGCACCAGAACGTGGCTTCATTTCTGCTATTGCCTCATTTGTTTTTCACGTCCCATGCAAGCTCAAAACTTCTTCCTTTGTTCACGTTGTTCTCACGTTATTTCCTTTTCTCCCATGCAGCTCCTACTCTCCCTCGTCTCCTCTGCTCAAGAACGTTGACTAGAAGTCAAAGGGTAATGCAGCAATTCAATTCATCCTCCCAGTGCATTTTCTTCTTTTGCGTCTCACCCCTCTGCCCAGTCCAGCGTCCTCCCTTCAGCTACTGCACATTCTTCCAGTGTTTCTGCATCCAGTACAGAGAAGGAGAAGGTGAGGAATGAATGGAACAGCAGCCAGAAAGAAGCGTCCTTCTCCTCTGCGTGATATCCAGCCACCAACGAAACGAAAGAAGCCTCCCTCTACAGCTGCAGCGTCTGTCTCTCGATGCAGTTCAGAAGATAAAAGAAGCAGCAGCCCTCCACTTCTTTCGGCGCCTCCTATGTGTTTTGTCCAAGAGAGTTTAAGTCTTCTTTTCATGTGAATCTGTAGTTTTTCCACGTTAACTTCTTCATGCATGGGCAGATGTGAGGCAACGTGGAGCTTGACTTCACCTTTATTCATTTCTTTTCTCCACGTGGCCTTACATGGAGTGATGAGATGCTACATTATTATAAACCTGAACTGCATCCTAGACTCACAACTCGAGCTTCCACGTGTTTGTTCTTTGTTCCAGCCATGTCCAGAAACCCATGCAAGTGAGCTACATTCTTTCTCCAAATCAATATACCCTTCAAGCTTTAATTGCCCATTGAAATTCTTGAAGCTCTTGAGATTGCACACTAACACACTTGAAGTCCATCTCTTCTCTTGCTTTTCTTCAATTTAATTTTCTATTCAAAGCTCCAATTACATATTAAAAATCTGCACAAAAGAGTAAGAACAATTCAATAGGAAAATTCACAAAGGAAATATTTCAATGAAATTTATGCATTAAAATTCAAAATTTTGTAAATAAAATTCCTTGAGTGTAGAAATGGCTATTAAAATAAAATCTCATCTAATTAAACCCCTAAAGCCATATTTGGATACTAATATGCTTAAGATGAGGAGAATAAAATATATAGAATTCATGCTTATCACTACCCTTTACTCCTATTTTCTCCATATTTCGCCCTACTTAAGAAGTCATAGGAGGGCTTGGTTTTTAGGTAGAACCAAGGGTGAATCTTAGGAAAAAGAGTGTGGAGAAAAAGAATATACAAAGAAAATAATAAAAGAACCATAGAAATTCAAGATGTAAATTTTAGGATTCATATGCTCCTTGTAAAATCTAATTTGATACCTTAATTTCTATGCTTAAATGAAAGTCTAAACGAGTTCCTAAGATCCCTAGAAGTCTCCTCATGTGCTTCCTCCATCAAGAGAAAAAAGCAAACTCCCTTGGTATCTTATTGCTCCATAGCCATGGCTTAGCATAGTTGGAGTACCTAGGGATAGTTTTAATTTATTCCAAACTCATTTTTGAGTCATATATGATGAGTGAAGATGAGGGGAGGCCTGGGAAAAATTTAAAAACCATAGATAGTGAGATGGCCTTATATGTTCCATAATATGGCTTAAAGAAGCAACACCTAGCTAGGCTCCTAGAATTGATTGTGTGATGACTCTAAGAGGTTTAAATGGAATCAAGAATTATAAATAGATGGAGAGAATGGAGCCAAGATTATTTTTTCCAAGGGTTGCTTCATTAAGTGCATTATAGAATTATAAAGGAGCCTTATGAGTCACTTAGCTTTTCTAGTGATTGTGTAGGCTTAGAATTTGATTCAAAAGTATAATTGGCTTCTATATGATGTGTCTAGGCCAAGAGAAATGATCTCCACCTCCTTGTGAGTGTGTGGCCATGGGAGAGGAACTAAGTCCAAGGAAGAAAGTATGCAAATGTGACAAAGATAGCTCACTCCTCCTTCTCTCATGTATGAATGTATGCTTGGCTTATCTTTGAATGTGTGTATATGTGTTTTAAGCCATGAAAAGTATTCTAACAAGATTTCATATGCCATGGTACCATGATGATATATTATGTTTCTAAATGATTCTTATGTTGTTGCTTGGGTTTGCTTGAGTATGGTGAGGCTAAGAACCCTTAAGATTGGTAGAGACAAAGTAAAGAGCCTCCCAAAAGTGAAGTTGACTCCCAAGAGTAAGGTTGAGTCCAAGAACCTTTTAAAGAATGGGTGAGGCAAATCCAAAATCCACAAGTGAATAGGTGAGGCTAATTTACTTGCTTGGCAAGCCTTTGTGTGCTATGTATGACTTGCTCAAATGTTAAAAATGCCTCTTGAATAATTGCACATGTAAATATGCTCATGCATGTATTTGTAAGATTTGGTTTGCATACTTTATGTGTGATTGAAAGGGAGATGAGCTATTAGGATTCTTTGAATCTCATTCCCTCCTCTCCAATGTTCTAACATGTTAGGTGGACCAAGAGAACAAGGTAATGGGAGCCAACACATTGGAAGATAAGAGATTGACAACAAAGTGCATGAATCTTGCTTCTTTACGGCCATATGAGTAGCAAGTGTTGTAAATTATTATTGTATATGTGCTATGACATTATGAACATGTATAATTATGCTAATGTATCATGTACAATTGAGATTGAATGTTGCGTGAATGGTATGGTGCAATTTGAGTATGGAATGGCTAGACTAGCTTTATGGAAATGCATGTATAAATGGAAGTGGAATGACCAAATTGAAATGTATGAGGTTTAAGACCACTTGGGCAGTTCATACAAGTTATATTCATACTTTTAAACTTGCCCAAGAGGTGCCAAATATCAAGAAAAGTCATTTGGACACATTTGGTCTCTAATATGGAGCAAAATTGACCATATTGGAAACCTATGCCATTTTTTGTCCAAATGAACTCTTCTTGATCTGAGATTTGACATGAAATTAGAGCTTGATGATAGCTTTTTAGAAAGCTATAGTGCAGAAATTTTGAAGGTCTATGGAATATTTGATAAATTTTCAAAGTTGAAAAAAATTCTGATTTTGGTCAGGTTACTGTTCATACTGGTCCGAAAATGAATTTTGTCACTCAGGGGCCAAATGATGTCCAATTGCTACGAATTTCATAGGAAGGAACTAGACATACCCAGTGACTTATGCCAACTGGAAGCATCCTTTTTGGATGTCTAGAGAGGGAGATATGACCCATGTACTAGCAAGTTTCTATCCAGTATCATGCATCTAGACTAACCCATGTTATTGTTTGATTAATTTTTTATGCTTAGACGTGCCTAGACTAGTATGGAGTTATTTTTTTCCTCTAGCTAACATTTGTATCTTTCCATATTGGTATCAATTGCATGGATTAGATTTTTTTGGAATTAATTGGATATTTTTTAAGTTTGTAGCAAAGAGTTGTAATAGTACCAGTAGCCAATTCGACCTTTGCACATTTTTGAATGTCCAATGTCTTTTGTGTGGTGTTTCATGGCATGAACATATTTTTAGCATAAATTAGATATGTGTAGCTTTTTAGAATGGCAAAGAATGCATGATTTCAATTTTTCTAAAATTAGTTATGATTTTTCAAAGTTTGTAATAAAAAAGAGGAAATTTTGGCCGAGGCCATATGTATGAATTCTATGTATCCCCTTGCATTGCACGAGTTGTAGGCCACTCTTAGTAATGGATTTGACTTGTATCTGTGTAATTAAATATGAGAATGTGATATATGAGTCCATATGGCCCACGGGAGTCTGAAAGAAAAATTTTATGCATAGCTCAACACAACTTTACTCACTTTTTAATGCCATTTTCTTGCCCCTTTTATGAAATGCATGGCAATGGGCATGAGAATAACATAAAACTAGCTTGAAATCTATGGTGTTGCACAAGTAGCCATGCAAGCTTAGGAAGTAAAATTGGACACTTTGGTGCTTGTAAAGACCATGAAAATGACCAAACTAGAACCCTATGGCACAAACTGACCGAAGGATGAATCTTCCTATGAAATTTTGTAGACATATAGGGCTCATTCAGAGCTTTTTAGGAAACTAAATCGGAGCTCTATAGAATTAATTATGAATTTTTTAAGTTGAAAAATTTTCTGGTTTTAGTTCAGTGCACTGTTTATATGGTCAGTTTTGTGTTATGTGTCATCCGATGGTCAAATGGTGTCCAATGCTTGTGAAATTTTACAAGCATAAACTAGAGGTTATAAGCTGTGGCCCCTAAGATCACCTTATTTGGAGATCTGGGTAGAGAGTTATGAGTTTTTGAAGTTTCATTTCAGTATCAGTAACACCACTGGACCTGCAGTACTATTCCATCATAATTTAGTTCCTAAATGGACTAGGCGTCATCTGGAACTATTTTTCCCTTAACGTTAACATTTGTAGTTCCTCATATTGACCAAATTTGCATGATTTGGGTTTTTGTCAAATTAGTTATGAATCTTCAAAGTTTATGACAGTAAGTTGTGATAGTAGCCCAGGCAGCTGTGACCTTGAGTGCTATTTGAATGTCAAACGTCTTCTACTTGGTGTTTCATGATTTGTATATATTTTTAGCATAAATTAGACATCTGTAGCTTTCCAAAATGGTAAAAAAATGTATGATTTCAATTTTTCTAGAATTATTTATAATTTTTCAAAGTTTGTGGCAGAAAAGAGAAAAGTCTGGCCGAGGCTACAAATATGAATTTTACGTATTTCTTGCACTTGTACGAGTTCTAGGACACTTTTGGTGATGGAATTGAGTTGTACTTATGTAATTAAATATGAAAATGTGATACATAAGCTCAATAGTCCACGAGACATCGAATGAAAAATTTGTACACTACGCAACGCAAAGAAATGCAATATTTTAATGCCATTTCCTCTTTTTCTTGAGTAATTCATGGCATGAGACTTAGAAGTAACATGAGACAAGGCTAGAAATTCATGGTGTTACACTATACACCTTTGAGACATGTTTAATAGACCATTTTGGTGCTTTCCCATGTGCTTAAGTGGTCATGAATGCCTTGGAAGCAAATTTGGACCTTTTGAGACCTTTAAGAAGCATAAACCGACTAATTTGCAACCTTATAGCACAATCTGACCAAATGAACGAATTTTCTCATGAAATTTAGCATGCATATAGATCTCTAGAGATTTTTGGGAAGCTAAGGACTAAATTATTTGGAGCTTTGTAGTATTAATTATGAATTTTCAAAGTTACCAAATTTTAGTTGTTCTAGTATGGTTACTGTTTATATGGTCAGTTTCTTCTCCTATGTTATTTGAGCTCAAATGGTGTCCAATGCACATGAAATTTTACAAGAATAAACTAGACATGATAAGATTTTTATGACCACTAAGATCACCCCAATTGGATGTCTGAGTAGGGAGATATGAATTTTTGAAGTTCTATGTTAGTACTAGTAGTGCCAGATGAATTTGGATACTTTTCCATTGATTTCCACTAGCTAGACATTCTTTTTTAGTCTAGACTTATTTTTATCATAAAGTAGACATCTGTAGCTTTTTAGAATGGTATAGTGTTCTTGATTTTTATTTTTCTAGAATTAGTTATGATTTTCCAAAGCTGATGACAGAAATCTGGCACACCAATCTGAGGCTGAACATGTGAGTTTTATTTATATGGTTAATGAACTCGAGTTTTTGGCCACATTTTGAGTTGTATGTGTGCATTTAAATAGGAGAATGAGATGAATGAGTTCATATGGTCCATGAGACACAAAATGAAAATTTTATCTATGATGTAACACAAAATAATCTATTATCTTAATGGTATATTTCTTGAGAATTTGTGTTTGGCCAAGGTAATGAGCTTGGAAAGAAATGAGATAAGCTAGATAAATATGGTGTTACAAATGTGAGGAAACAAGAGAAACCAAACATTTTGTTTCTTGCATTTTCTCACATTTTTGAAGGACCGGATATTACAGAAGAAAACTTTGGAAGCTTGAGAAACACCACTTGACGAGAAAGCTAACAAGGTATGTTCCTTCTTGAATAACTTGCTTTCTTGGTTCTTCCATGGGATTCTCAATTTGGCCAGCCTAGAGGGACTATGAAGGGAGTATGGTTTTGGTCCAAAATTGAAAGGAAATGGGCTTTGAAGCATGGAGAATCATATGGAACTAGAAGAATTCAAAAAGAAACTATAGATAGCAAGTTATCAAAATTAGGGTTTTGATTCCACCTAGGGAAATTTGAAACTTTAAAATGATATTTTAGACCATGTAAGAGTATGATTGATTTAATAAGAGGATAAGGATTTCATATAGGTGCTAAATTCCCTAGAAAAGCAAACAAAACTCCATAGGTGCTGTAACGTCCAGTTTTCGTCAAACGACAAAAATAGATGCATTTTCAAAGCAAGTCCCCCGAAATAAACTAGTTAAGGTCCCAAAAAACTTAAGTAGCATTCTAGTCTCCTAAAAATGAGAATCTTAGGCTTAGATGGAAAGAAAAATGGAGCTAGAATGAAGAAATAAACTTGAACAAAAGGTTGACGAAACGTAATGACATTTTCATAATTTTAAGTAAATTTTGGAATTTTCATCGGAGGGCTTTTTAAATGAAAATTTTGATTTCTCTAGAATTCTTAGAGGCCCTGAAAACCATAGAACGCCCCGAGATAGTTAAAACCCATCTGGTGGAGATTTTTCAATGTCGGTTGACCCAAATTTTGACGGATTTGTTCGAGAAAGTTTTAGCTCTAGTTTGAGTGATTCCAAAGGCATTTTATTAAACCTAAATTTTATAATGGAAAAGACAGTTCTCAAAAAGGAGCTAAAATGAACTAGAAACAAAAATGCCAAGATGAAGGGACAAAATTAAAATTTTTGAAAAGTCTTTCTTTACCTACCTATATATATATGGCACCTCACCCCCTCATTCATTTAGCCACATTTGTTTTTGCCCTAAATCAGAGAAGGAACCCTAAGGGTGAGGCACACAAGAAGTAGAAGAAAAAAAGGAGAAAAACAAAGAAGAGGTATGGATTTTTTTAGTCTTTTTCATGCTTTCTCTTTAGTAAACTTCTTCTCCTCCATTTTCCCTTCTTTCCTATGATTTTATTAAAGTTCTTGGGTCTGTTTTAAGGGCGAAATAGAAGGGAATTTCAAAATTGAGGTGAGGAAGCCAAGGAAGGTGAAAAACAAGTAAGAAGAACTAAGGAAATTAAGGTATTTTGTCATCTCTTCACTTAATCTTCCTCTTTCCTTCTCTTGTGGGTGGTTCAAACTATATATGGCCAGCCCTAAGGAGTTGAATTTCTAGCTAAACCAAAGGTGAATCTTAGGAATTTAAAGGAGGAGAATAAGAATATGCAAAGAGAATTGACAAATAACCATGGAAAATCAATATAGCAAAGTTAGGGTTTCAAGTGTGCCTTGTAAAATTTGATTTGATACAATAATTTCTAGGCCTAAATGAGTGTTTGGATGAACTCCTAAGATCCCTAGAAGGCTCCCCATTTGCATCTTCCACCAAGAAAACCAAGCAAACTCCGTGGATGCTAAGATGGGAGCATGCCTCAGCCTAAAAGGGTTCAAGGCACCTAATGATTGTTTTGAATTTTTCTAAGCCCATTTTTTAGTCATATATATTGAATGAAGATGAGGGAAAAACTTGAAAAAATTTTAGGAGGCCTAGGGAATGAATTAGTGTCATAGGTTCCATAATATGACCTAAAGAAGCAACACCTAGTTAGGCTCCTTGTTTTAATTGTGTGATGACTCCAAGAGGCTTAAAAGGAGTCAAGAATCATAAATGAAAGGAAAGAATGAAGCCTAGAACTCAATTGATAGATGTTACTTCATTAGGTGCATTTTGGAACCATAAAAGGGGTTATTAGACCAAGTTAGTGTTTAAGGAAGATGTATGGCTTTAGAAATGATTCCAGGAACCTAATTGGCTTCCATATATTGTATTTAGGCAAAGGAAAACAAATCCCATGTCCTTGTGTGTGTGAAGCTGAGGAAGGGAGCATAATTTCAGAAGAAAAGGTATGCTTGTGTGGCAAAGGTAACTCTATCCACTTTTTCTCATGCATGAATATATGTTACCTTGTCTTTGAATGTGTGTTTCAAGCCATGAAAATTATTTTAATATGCCTATATTTCATGGTACTATGATGTCTTATTATGTTTTCAAAAGATGCTTTATATGCTTGCTTTGGTTTGCTTGAGTGTGGAGAAGCCAAAAACCCTTTAGCCATGGTGAGGATGAGCCAAAAACCCTTGAGAATGGTTAAGACAAAGTCTAGTGTCTCCTACGAGCAAGGCATAGTTCAATGCCTTTAAGAAATGGGTGAGGCTAATCCACTTATTTGGTAAGCCTATGCATGCTTTGTGTGAGTTGTTCAAATGCTAAGAATGCTTCTTGAATGATTATAAATTCCATTATGCCCATGCATGCATTTTCAAGACTTGTTTTGCATTCTTTATATATGATTGAAAGGGAGGTGAGTTATTAGGATTCTTTGAATTTCATTCCCTCCTCTCCAATGTCTTAACATGCTAGGTGGAGCAAATAAACAAGGTAGTGGAAGGCACCAAGTTGGGAGATAAGAGATTGACATCAAAGTATCTAGAATTGCCTAGTTTTGTCTCTTTTGTAGCTATACAAATGGCATATGATGTAATACTATGATGGAAATATTGTATAATCATTTGAACATGTGTATTTATCCATATATTTTATGTATGCATGAGGTTTGATGCCAAATGAATGATAATATAGTTTTTAAACCTTGGATGGCAATGTAAAACATGTGTAATCTTGTGTATGGCATGGGGTGAGAGAGTGAGTTTTTAATTTTTGGGTTAATGCACTTTTGAGACAAGTTTAAAAGGTTATTTTGGTGCATTCCCATGTGCTCAAGTGGTCATGGTTGCCTTAGAACACAAAATGGACCATTTGGACCGCTTATATGACACAAAATGAACCATTTCACAACCCAATGTCAAGATCTAACCAAATGAACAAATTTACCCATGAAATTTGGCACACATATAGATCATATCTAGAGCTTTTTGGGAAACTAAAGACCAAATTATTTAGAGCTCTATGAAATTAATTATGAATTTTCAAAGTTGGAATTTTTCTACTGAACTGATGCAGACACTGTTCATATGGTCAAAAACTTGGGCTGTGTCATTTGAGTGTCAAATGATATCCAATGCTCATGAAATTTTATAGATATAAGCTTTTCATGGCCATTGAGATCATGTCAATTAGACCTCTGAGGAAGGAGATATGAATTTTTAAAGTTGGAAGTTGGAGGATAATACCAGTAACTATAGTCGACCTCTGGTA
The DNA here is from genome assembly GCA_026724425.1 of Erythrophleum ivorense. NCBI lineage: Eukaryota > Viridiplantae > Streptophyta > Magnoliopsida > Fabales > Fabaceae > Erythrophleum > Erythrophleum ivorense. The sequence goes on along the minus strand of JAIUCV010000020.1, from coordinate 10,450,096 downwards.
CTGTTCCATCAGTTTTCAGTAGCTAGCAACCTTTGCTGTGGTCTAGATATATTTTTAGCATAAAGTAGACAGCTGTAGCTTTCCAGAATGGTAAAGTATGTATAATTTTGATTTTTCTAAAATTAATTATGATTTTCCAAAGTTTATGACAGTAACTTGGAAAATCAGTCCGAGGTTACACTCTTGAATTTCATGTATTCCATCCACTTGCATGAGTTTTTAGGCCATTTCTTGGGATGGTTATGAGTTGTACATGTATAATTAAATATGGGAATAAGAAGGATGAGTTCATATGGTCCATGGGACACTGAATGAAAAATTTATCCGCTACGCAATGCAAGATAATTGAATATTTTAATACCCTTTTTCCTTGAGAATTCATGTGCTTCATGGGATTGAACTTACAAATGGTATGAGACGAGTCATATTATCATAGTGTTATAGGTGCTGCTTGGTGTGTATGTCTGGACCAAGCTCCACTTGAAGTACCTAAGGAGAGTTTTCTTTGATTTTAAGGACAGAAATGGTCTAGATATGAATTATAAACATCAAAGGAACCATTGGTTTGAATTTAGAAGCCTTACTTTGAAAGTTAAAAGTTTAGGGTTCCATTATGCATAAAGAAGCAACTTGGTGTTAGGCTCTTTGATTTGAGTTTGTAATGACTCTAATGAGTTTGAATGGAGTCATGTGACTTAGATTGAGTAAGAAACTAAAGCCAAGATAATAAATTATGTGAGTTGCTTCATTATGCTACTAAATGGAGCCATATGGAAGCCTAAAGCTTGAATTGGCTTGTGTATGATTTATGTAAGGCTAGAGATAGTTCCATTGATGCATTTGTCACTTGTTTCATATGTCTAGGCCAAGTAAATCAATTCTCTCCTAAGTGTGCTTGTGAGGCTAAGAGAGGAAAGTGTGAGACCGAGAAGGAAATTTGTGCTTCTTGAGTAAAGGTAACTCTTCATTCATTCTTATATGCTTATCTTGGTTATTTGATTGTTATTGATTACTAATATGTGTGTTTGAATCATGAAACATGTCTATTGCTATTAGTTTGATGAATTGATATCATTATGCTTTTTGGAATGCATTTAGAATGTGTAATGGCTCAAATAGGTGAGGTTGTGCCAAAAGTCCTTAACTAAGGGTGAGACAAGGCCAAAAATCTCAAGAATGAGTAAGACTAAGTCAAAAGTCCCTAAAAGTGAGTGAGGCTAATCCAAAAGTCCCAAATAATTGGGTGAGGCTAGACCCAAAGGCCTTAGAGCTTGTTTTTGACCTTGATGGATCCATATGATTTTATAAATATGATTATGTTTAATATTTGGATGCACTTGATACATACTTGTTTTCGTTGACATGATAACATGCCTTATAAATGTGATTGAATGGTGAATGAGTTATTGGAATTCTTTGAATCTTACTCTTCCTTATATTATTTCTAACCATATCTAGGGAACTCTCAAAGAGCAAAGAATGGAGACCAACAAGCATAAATGGTGTTACTTTGACAATGGTTTAGGATTTTATGTATTTTAATGCAAAGAATAGTTGTATATGTTATTTTTGTAATGTAAACATTCTTAGATATGTAAAATTATGAGATTAAGATGTAAATACTATAACACCATAATTTCTAGCTCATCTTATAAGATTCTTATGCATCACATCCTCAAATCCATGAAGGAAGTGGAAAAAGTCTATTAAAATAATGCATTTAATTGCGCTGCATCATGTATAAAAATTTCATTCAGTGTTACGTGTACCGTGTGAGCTTATACCATACTTTCCCTTATTTAATTACATGAATTATATGAATACAACTCATTTGCATCATAAAATGTGGCTTATAACTCAAGAAAACCGAAATAAAGCATAAAACATGGAGGTTTATTTTCAGACAGATTTTGCCTCTTTTCTGTCCAAATTTTGGAAATTCATAACTAATTCCAAAAAAATTGAAAACATTCATTCTTAGTCATTATGGGAAGCTATGGATGTCTACTACACACTAAAAAGATTTCTAGACCATAAAATCCATGACAGAGGATGTTTGCATCCAAAAAGGTCTAGAGGTCAAACTACATTCTGGAACTGTCACAGAATTCTACATCAAATTTTGAAAATGTCCAATTAATGCCAAAAAAATCTAATCCATGTAAATAATATCAATCTAGAAAGCTATGAGTGTTAGCTAGAGGGAAAAAATATTTCCATACCAGCTCAGGCAGCCCAGACCTCAGGATTTAATAGAACAGTAACTCAGGTCAGGTAAAACTCCTGATACTGGACAGAATGTTCAAAAATTTATATTTCTCTCTCTAGACATCTAAATGAGGTGCTTCTAGTTGGAATGAGTCACTGTGAATGTCTAGTTTCTTTGTATAAAATTTTGTGGTAATTAGACAACATTTGGGTCCTATGTGATAGATTTCATTTTTGGACCAAATGAATAATGCAGCAGACCAAAATTAGAAAAATTGCCAACTTTGAAAATTTATCAAATATTCTGTAGACCTCCAAAAATTATGATCTTTAGCTTTCTAAAAATCTCTCAATAAGCTCTAATTTCATACCAAATCTTAGAGCAAGAAGAGTTCATTTGGCCAAAAAGTGATATGGGGTTCCATTATAGTCATTTTTGGCTCCATATGGAGTACCAAAGTTGCCAAATGGTTTTCCCTTAGTCTTGGCACCTTTTGGGAAAGTCTAAAAGCATATTTAGGACTTGTGTGAGCTATCCAAATGGTCTCAAACCTTACGTATCTCATTTTGGCCTTTTCATCCACACATATACATATTACATCAAACATTCCAAAATGTATACTTTGGCATTACATACTCAAATTATGTTATAGGGTTCATACATCATGTCCATTCATTTATACATCACATATGATCATAATTATACATGTCTAAAAGGTCATAGGCCATATACACCATTGGATTACAATATTTGACACGCATATGGCCTTAAAGTGACACAACTCAAACACTTTGTTGTTAAACTCTTTCCTTCAAGGTTGTTGGCTTCCATTACCTTATTCACTTAGTCCACCTAGCATGTGAGATCATTGGAGAGGAGGGAATGAGATTCAAAGAATCCCAATAGCTCATCTCCTATTTAATCATACATAATGGATGCAAACATGTCTCATAAACGCATGTATGGTCATGTTGACATGTGCAAACATTCAAGAGGCATTTTCATCATTTGAGAAAGTCATACATAGCATACAAAGGCTTACCAAGCAAGTGGATTGGCCTCACCCAATTTCTTGTGGATATTGGACTTGCTTCACCCATTCTTTAATGCATTCTTGGACTCAACCATGTTCTTGGGAGCCCACTTTGCTTTTGGGAGAATTTTTTCTTTGTCTCAACTAATCTTAAGGGTTCTTGGTTCATTCTCACCATGGTTAAGGATTCTTTGCCTCACCACACTCAAGCAAACCCAAGCACACATCAAAATATCATATGAAACATAATATGTCATCATGAAACCATGGCATATGAAATCATGCTATTATACTTTTCATGGCTTGAAAATACATATACACACATTCTAAGATAAGCTAAATACACATCCATGTATGAGAGAAGGTGGAGAGAGCTACCTTGCACACAATCACACACTTTTTCTCTTCAAAATCCCTCCCTTGCTTCGGCCACACACCCACAAAAGTATGAGGAAGGTTTCTCTTGGCCTAAACACAATTTATGGAAGCCAATTAGGTTCATGAAATAATTTCTAAGGCTACACAACTATCTTAGACACTAGGTTGTTCTATAAACCCCATTATGGTTTATAAATACACTTAATGAAGCAACACCCCTCAAATAATTTCTAGGCTCCATTCATTCCTTTCAATTATGATTCTTGACTCCTTTTAAGCCTCTTAGAGTCATCACACAATCAAAATAAAGATCCTAACTACATCTTGTTTCTTTAGATCATAATATGGAACCTAAAGCACCAAATTACTTCCTATAAGTTCTAAATTTTTTTCCAAGGACTCCCCTCATTTTAATTCATCACATATGACTCAAAAATAGCCTTATAAAAATTTAAAACTCTCCCTAGCTACCCTAACCTTGCTTGCCTGAGACTATGCCCCTTTTTGGCCTCCTTGGAATTCTCTTTGCTTTTTTGAAGGAGGAAGCATGTGAGAAGCATCTTAGGGATCTTAAGAGCTCATTTAAACTCTTAATTAGACCTAGGAATCATCATATAAAATCAAATTTGGGAAAGTGTACACAAAATCCTAGAATTTGCATATTAAAATCTAATGGTTTTTTGATAATTCCCTTTGTATATTCTTAATCTCCACACCCTTTTTCCTTAGATTCATGCTTGGTTCTACCTAAAAATCATCTCCTCCTATGGCTTTCTCAAGTGGGGTGAAATGGTAGAGAAGGGAACCAAATATGACAACCATAGGAAGAGAAATTACCTTGTTTTCTTGCTTTTTCTCACTTGAATCTTGTGTTCTTTGAGCTCCTCTCTTCAAATCCGAATTTTCCCTTGAATTTCTCCCTTGAATCAGATTTATAAACTCCATTTTAATCAAAGGAAACAAAGGAGAAGGGAGGAGGGGAGGTGTGGATGAAGAAAAGCATGAAAAACTACCATGGAAACATACTTTAAGCTTGGATTTTCTCTCCCTTTTCTTCTTCCCTTGGTGCGCCACTCTCCTAGGGTTCTTCTTCTGATTTGGTGCAAAATAATCTGAAGCTAAATGAGGGAGAGTGTGAGGCACCACCTATTTATAAGGGAGGAAGAAGCACTTTTTCAAAAATTCCTATTTTGCCCTTCGTTCTTTGTATTTTCATTTCTCCTTCGTTTTAGCTCCTTTTTAAGAACTATCTTTTCCATTATAAAATTTAAGTTCCTAATTTAGTAAAATGTGTTTGGAATCACTCAAATCAGAGCTAAAATCTTCCCGAATGAATTCGTCATAGTTCTGGCGTACCGACGTTAGAAAATGTCCACTGGAGGGGATTTAACTGTCCTGAGGCTTTCCATGATTTTTAGGGCCTTTGAGAACCTTGGGAAATTCAAAAATTTCATTTAAAAAGCCCTCCTATGTGAATTCCAAAATTTGCTTAAAATTATGAAAATGCCATTACATTTCGTAAGCTTTTCGTAAGAAATTGTTTCTTTATTCTAGCTTCATTTTTCTTTCTGTCTGAGCTTGGGATTCTCATTTTTAGGAGTCTAGAATGCTTCCTAAATTTTTTGGGACCTTAAATATCTCATTTTGAGGGACTTCCTTTTATATCCAGTGAGTTTCATTCGTTTACAGAGAAATCGTACGTTATGTTTCTCACGTTTTCTCTTGTTTTCAGAGAACTAGATGTTATAAATACAAAACATGAATTTTTGGTGTGTATGTGGCATGAAAAGTGTGTGTATAAATCCAAATCAAAGAGAGAATTTGAGATACATGATGTTTAGAACCTGATAAGATGGTCATACATGCTGTGTTTCATGTTTTGGACGTGCTCAAATGGTCACTTGCATTAAGGAAATCCATTTTGAACCATTTGATGCTATGTGGGTACCAATTTGATCCATAATTTTGCCTTAATCCAAAACCCAACCAAATGGCATGAAATTTGGTAGGCATTTAGATATTATTTAGAGTTTTTCATAAAGTTAAAGAACATAATTGTTGGAACTTTGTAGAATTTATTATGATTTTTCAAAGTTGGCTGAAAAATGTAGATTTGCCTTAGTCCTGTTCATTTGGTTAGTTATGGTTTTTCATATATTTGAAGGACCAAATTAAAGTATGGAATTGTGGTAGCTTGTTGTGTATGATCTAAAACCCAAATTCCTTGCCTCTTTTTGTGATGTTTCTGGTTAGACAATATGGTTTAGGATAGATTTTGAGTTTGAAAAGTTGGATGTATTTAACCTAAATGTCAATATTTGAGCTTTTGATGTCAGTATTTTTTGCTACTTAAAGTGTTGAAATTATAAAAATGGATGTTGTGAGCACAATGAAGTGCAGAATTTGTGCTAGCTCATTATGGAATGATAGATGTTGCTCTAAGGTTTTAAATGTTGTAGTTAATAATAACTAAGAAGTCACTTTCATAGCATATAGGACAAAGATGCAATGAAAGAGACATAGAGTATGATGTTATTGTTTGACCTTTCATTTTCTATGCTTAATATTAGTTCCCAAACTCCTCTTAAAGAAAAAAAAAACCTCTATTTGTTCCATTCATGGACCATCTACCTTTTTCAACATATCAAATGGATTCTCTCCCATCTATAAGAGGATTTATTGGGGAGAGAAAGAGACATGGGTTGTGGGCTCCATGCTATATCTCTTTCTCTCTCCATAGTCTCAACTTATATCTTTTTTTTTTCTCTAAAATAGATCTTCTCCTACTTAAGAGAGAATGTTGGTTCTTTTCAATACATAATGTTTGTCTAATTCATAGTTAGCTTGTTTAATTCATGTGTTAATTCCAATATCCAGATATTGCATGCCATCGAACCTATTTGAAAATTATCCTAAAATAATCCCCAGCTAATATTAATTTCAATATCTACTATAAATCTTAAAATTTCATATTGGTTTTTCATTGTACATAAAATGAATTAATAATTATTGAAGGTGTGAAGTATAAAGAAGAAGAGGAGTAAGTATAGGTAAGAGTGAGTAATGAAAATGGTAGTTAAAGAGTGGGATGAATATATAGGGGGACTAAGTGGGTAGGTTTGAGATACAGGCAGCTGAGTGGCCTTGTTTATTTGTGGTAGTTGCTTATTTAGTGGTGTTGGTAGATATGCTCTATATATTGCTAGAATTATATATCATAACCTTTTTTTGTTCAGGATTTATTATAAAATTCAAAAAAGTTTATGTTTATTTAAATTATAAATTTGTTTTGAGTATCTTATAGGTTTTAAAATTTTATAGGCCCATAAATAGTCCAATTTATAAGATTAAGGTCCAAAAATCTATAGTTACAAAGTCTCAAGTCACATATACTAAATTGAGAAGTTGGCTAAAGAAAACAAACCAAGTCATGATTAATTTGCCTATCCCTTAATATAAATAAGACTCCTATTGAATTATAAAGGACATGCTATTCACAGCCTATATTACTTATATATCTCTCATTGCCTTGATTATGGCATTCTTACTATAATACTCATGTCCTTAAATAATACCATTATCGATTCTAGCCATCTATTTCCTTGCTATTGCCATTCTTGAGTTGGGATTCTCTCACTACAAAAAATATTGGTTTTTGTGATGGTAACATAGTGACGATTAGTATAAGTGTCACTAAACAATGTTCTAATGATGATTAGATTAACCGTGGTCAAGACATTGAATTGAGCGCAACTTTATTGCAGCACGAAAATCTTAGGTCGTGGCCTAAGATGTGAAACTTAGTTTTTAGGTTCCAGTAAATGACGGTTGTTTCACACAACCTCAAAATAAAACTAGGTTGAATTAAAATGTATAGTCAGTGGCACAACTAGGTCATCTCCCAAGAAAACATATTTTAATGTTTAATTGAATTTTTTAACTATAAGAGGATCCTAAAAATACCTAATTAAATTGGGGTTTGATTGAATTAAACTAACTAAAATGAAATTGAATTAAAGCTCCTAGTTACTACCAAAATGCATGAGTTAAGAGGCAACTAATAGACTTGTGACTAGCCTTGGATTCATCCCTTGGTATCTACTATCCTTATCCTAATTTGATTGTTAATGTTTTGGTCTAAGAGTCCCTAATTGTGTTCAAAGCAATGCATCTTGAGTTACCACTCAAAATTCAAGAGATTAACAAAGTAATGTTGAATTGAAACCTCAACTCCGTATCTAATTATTAACTCTTGTCATTAAGATCTTTGAACACTTAAATGAGTGATTAATTGATCAATTAGCCTCTAAATTAACACTTTAGGATGTTTAATTAACCAATTGAACTCTAAAGAATCTTTAAATTAAACAATTAAGCACACAATTTCATTCATGCATTTCATCAAACATCTTGACTGTATACATAGGAAATTAAAGGAAAATGAAAAATTTAACACTTAATTCAATCCATTAATCATTAAATAGTCTCCTAATTAGTATCTAACTAGCTACTAATTATAAACTACATCAATCTCAATCAATCACAAGCTCAATGAAGCAAATAAAATAACAAAAATTGATGTAGAAAGAGAGAAAATAAAATAGGAATCTTAGCCAAAATCTCTTGATCATCTCTGTGGATTCAAGCTTCTCCAAGGTCTTCCTCCTAGCTAGCCACAATTATGGATTTAGTGATTCATAGAGGTGAAGGGAGATGGAGGAAAATGGAATGGTTGATAGAACAAATGGTTTTTGGATCAATGAATGAAGCCTGGACTCCTCCATTTTAGCTACTGCACGAGTGTGTTTTTAATCCACATTAATGATCATATGTTTAGCTTCTTCTTTTGTGTATCACGTGTTCAGCCTATTTACTATGCTCACGTGTTCTACGATGGAAGAATGGATGAGATGGCTTTTGGACATTGAAATAGTGATGCATGAATGGAATGGATTAAGCTCTCACATGTTTTGCCTCTCCTTACTAAAACTCACGCGGCTTTTTCTTATGCTATTCCTCCCGATCACAAACCCATATTTTTCCATCTAAGAACCCTCCTATGGTCCTGTGGCTTTGCATGTGTTACTGTTCATGCAAAACCTTCTCCCTTGCCACGAGTTTCCCATATGGTTCTTTTCTCATGTAGCTTCCTCAATTATCTTATGAAAATCTCTTATGGGGTTTGCTCTTTAACCCAACCTCCTCACAAGCTTGTTCAGCTACTGTTCTGCTCATGTTTGAGCTTTCTTTTCCTTACTTAAATTGTGTCTTGCTCATACTCTGTTTTGCTTATGCTCTGTTCTCCTTTTTGTTGCCTTACATGTTTGCTCTGGTCTCATGGTGTGTGTTTATGTTGGAGCCCATGGTGATGAAGCTCTATGTGCATGATGGAATGAATTGGACAAGTGTTAGTGTGTGCATGTAAGCTGTGTGTGATGACTTATGAGTGATATAAGAGGGTGGGCTAAAGCTAATTGCATATTAATGTGAGTAGTTCATGAGTGCATATTCTTGTGTGTGACGTGATGGTGCTGTTGCCATATGGATCTTTGCATCAATAGGTCTGCTATGTGAAAATGTATGCAATATAAATGTGTGAGAGCTTGTGTTTAACGTGGCGTGAATGGAGAGTGCCGTGGGTGTGTGTTGAATGAGTATGTTCAAGTGAAGCTTTATGTGTGTGCAGCTTCATGCATGAAGCAACACGTGAATGATGTCCTGGACCCTACAAACCAAAAACTTGTATGTGTAGCTTGCAAGTGATATGAGAGAGCCTATGTATCCTGCCTTCATTCCCTTGAAACCCGTGGGTGAATGTATGCATTAGTGGAATGCCATACCTCATTCTCCATTTTTAAAAAAAATTTTTTTTCTTAAAAATGAATTAAGAAAATCTGCACAAGAAAACAAAACAAAACAAAATATTAAGTAGAAAGAATTTACAAAAAATTATTTAAAAGGAATTTATACATTAAAATTCAATAATTTTGCAAATAAATTCTTAGAGTGCAGAAATGGCCAACAAACTCAAATATCATCTAATAAAATCCATTAAGCCTTATTTAATTATTAAAATGACTAAGTTTAGGGGAATTAATATATATAAAATTAGCAATTATCAAATTCCCCCACACTTAAACCTTTGCACTCCTGGGCAAAACTCAAGACTCCAAAAAAAGACTAATGAAATGACCAATAGAGAGTGGAAGTGAAAAAGAAAGCGTAGAAACCACAAGATAGAGAATGATCCTAACTTTTCAACACTTCAACAATTAAAGTTAACTTCACTTGCATCAAGAAAGCAAATTCCATGGCAATTTCATTTGAAAAGAATGAATAAAAAATGCATAGCCCCTTATATAGGATAAGTGTTTACTCTCAACTCTCAAGTGTTTAAGGGTAATGTGTATCACTCACATTCCACTTATCAAAACCTCACTACCATAGGCTTGTCAAGCTTCTAAATCTCCACCACCTATGTCAAATGCAATGCATAAATCAATAAGATTTTATTCAAAGTTGTAGTAGGGTAAGGGGATGAAATGAATGGATATCCAAAAACAAGGAAAAATCAAACCAATGGATACCTTAAAAGTTCAAGAGCAATCAAAAGGAAACCTATGATGGGGAAGAATGTGTTTTAAGGCTTTATTTCCTACTAGCACAAGTAACTACAAACAAAACTTAAAATGTAACGCCCTAGAATTTATTAATGATGATTATGGTGAATTAAGGAATTAATACAAGGATTTGCAAAAAATAAGGAAAATAAGATTTCTAAAGAAATAGATTTATTTTAGACATTTGGAGCTAATAATCATGTTTAGTTATTGTTAGGTGGAGATATATTAACTATGGTTATAGGTTTAATTAAGGAATTAACTAAGGGGAGTTAGACATTTAATTTGGGCCTTATGATCAATGTGTTTATGCCAAAAGCCAAATAAGAAAGCCCACTTCTAGTATGTAAAAAGGTCCAATCTCATTTCTTAAGAGCCCAACTCTCATTTCATCGACTAAAGCTTTCAACTTATGGCCCAATAAACACATATCTAAACCTAAGTGGGTTTTGGGCTTTAGGGTTGGCCTAAACCCATCTAAAACACTAACTTACTTAGCCTTTTATCTTCTATTCTGCAGAGCAACTCAATCTTAGGCAAGGGAGAACTCCATTTTTGCATAGGAAGAAAGGAGGGTAGGGTTTTCTGCATTCCTCCACCATTTCTTACTTTTAAAAGAAGATTTGGCTAAGGTAATTTATATAAAATATGTCCCTCTCATTCTTTTCTTCATTTTGGTCTGATTAGTTTATGGTTTTGGGCATTTTCATCTCCTTCTCAAATATGAAATTTGGTATTTAAGTGATTCCTTGCAAGATTTTCAGAGTTGGAAGTTAGAGAGATGATTGGGTAAGCATTTCCCTTACATTTTATGTATTATTTTGCTGGAAAATGTCTTTAAGGATTGATTTTCATAATAGGTTCTGCTATTGTGCGAAATTACAAAGAGATGAAGGTGAAAAACTGAAATTTTTGGGCTTGATGACTCAAATCCAAACTTGGGAATGTCCTATGATGTGTTCTTGGTAGTTAAGGTTCAACTTAGTTCATTTAACCTCTTAGGTGTATGAGTAAGTGTTTCCTCTTCTCTTGTGTGGTGTATGTGTTGAATTTTGACATTTTGGATTGACTTTTGCTGTATGGTTTGTACATGTGCGAAAATGAAGTTGTGGGGAGTGAATCATGGGGAGCTTTGATGTATGGACCCTAAATTGGTGCAATAGATCATTAGGAAGTTTGGGTAAGAAGTTTTCAATGATTTCTTGTTAAGATTAATCTGTGGATCAGGATAATTTCCTTACTAATGATAGTTAAATGATGATAATCATGCTTATGTTAAGCTTGGTATGCTTTGGATCATGGTAGTAGCTAGAGGAAGAGTAATTGGCTTTATTGAGGTAACCGACATTATTTTTCTTAAATCCATGTATATGCTCATGTTAATATGATATTTGTTACACATGCTTGATTTTAAAATTCTAAATGATTGGTTGACTACTTGAATTATTATTGTGGTTGGACCTTGTGAGTTCATGGTGGAGCTGTAGTATGGCTGCCACTCGTGCATGTGCTTCAATAGGACATCAAGTTGTGATCAGACCCCAGATGCATTGACCCTGGTTATCCTTATTATAGAGTAGGTGCCATGGATAGATCTCTCCTGTAATATCTGGTCTCTCAAAAATATAAGAAAACTAAGGAAATGTGAGAAATGTAACATATGGCTTTTCCGTCAACGTACGAAATTCACTGGATACAGAAAGGAGTCCCCCAAATAGAGTAAATTGAGGTCCAATAAAATTAGAATAATCTTCTAAACTGCAAATAATGATGAGTCAAGGCCAGAAGTGTCTTAAAATTGGGGCTAAAATAGATTTTAAAAAAAGGGGATCAGAAAAAGATCCTGAAGAGTCTCCAAAGTCAAGTATGAAGGAACTAGGGACTAAAATACAAAAAAAAGTTATACGCTAGGCAAAATGTATAAATTGTCCTAAAATTCAAAGAACCTTAGTTTCACCCTCTATTCGTGGCTTTAGGCATGAATATCAAAAAATCGGGCAAGAATTTCAGAAATCCATAACCCACGGTTAAACTTTGTTTGATGAGACAGATCCAATGATGCCACATTATTTGAATGGCTAGGTGAGATTTGGTCCGAGATCTGGTTAGCCCGATCAATAGCTATGAGCAAAATAGAAAAAAGAAGTTACAACAACTATAGAAATAAAAATAGCTAAAGGGCTAAGAAACCTTAAAGGAGTTTCAAGGACTAAATTGCAGTAAATGAAAATTTTATAGTATAATCATAACACAAAATGGTGAAAATTACACCTATAGACCCGGGTGTCCGGTTGACACCGAAATTTATGAGGATTGAGGTTAAGGGCCCCTGATCCATGTTTGAAGCTCAGTATGGCCAGAAAGTAGAGGAAATAATATTTATAAATTGTATAAAGTCTAAAGGTATTGTAAAACCTTAATCGAGCCCAGATACCAATTTTTAGACTATTGTAAAGCCCAATAGCCGATTCTAAAGGCCCAATAAGGGAAAAGAAGATATAATTAGGATTTTAGAGAAGATAAAACCCAAATATAAATTTAAAATGAAAAGGAAAGGAGAAAAATATTTTAGTTATTTTAAAGAATTAACCACGGTTAAGTTAGAAACTAACTATGGTTGAGTTAAAGAAATTAACCATGGTTGCGATCTATAACTTAAGGCTAAGAAAAGGTATTCAAGTGTGTGGGCAAGAATTTTTAGAAGAAGATATTAGTTATGAAATTAGAAAATCAAAAGAAAAAAAAGATGGAAGGTTAAGATTTAATCTTGAAAAGGTTGATCCAAGGGTCCAAATTTAGTATGACCATTTAACTTCATTTAAATTCATCTCCTTCACCTTCATTCCACCATTTTCATGCCACACACAAGGGAGAAGGAGAGAAAAACGTGAAGAGAGAGAGAGACAGGGAGAAAAAGTGGAAGAAGTGAAATCAAGCAAAACTACCACCATTCTTCACCAAATTTCTTCATCTTCTTCATCCTCCAACCATTTTCTCCAAAGGGCAGCTGCATATTCATCTTTTTTTCTAGGTGGAATGTTGCTCTAAGTGGGAAGAGAAGGGGTTTAACTGTGACAAAAGCAAAGGAACCAAGGATTAAGCTTAAAGAGTAAGTTTTCTCCACCTTGCACTTGAAAATCACATAGTTTAAGTTAGTTTTGTTAAACCCTAGATATGAGTCACTTTTGGACAGCATATGGATCATTAGAAATGGAATTTATATGTTGGATATGAAGTCCTAGGAATGGAGTTTATATATTGACTATGGAGGCTATATGAGCTCATCCATTTTGTTGTATGCTGGAACCTTGAAAAAACACAAAGATTGTAACTTTTTTGGGAAAATGAAAATGTTGGGGAGATGCTGTCCGAATTTTCCCAAAATTTTTATGGTGTTTTCCTAATATCTTAAAGTTATGTATACCAAATTTCAAGGCTTAAAACATAAAGGAAGAGGCTATGGAATTTTTAGAACTAAGGAAACTCACTTTTGGGCCTAAAATGGAGCTAGGTTATGTTAAGACCAAAACGTGTTGTTGGGGCTAAAATTTGATAATTTTATCCATCCCAATGAATTTAAAAGTAGTGTTTTTAGCTACGAATATCTATGGGCAATCCCAAAAAACTCATGGAATAAAATTTCCAAATTTTGGCCAAGAAATGCATACTATTCAGCCATAGTGAATGGGAAGGGAAGGTGTTGGATTTTTCTAATTTCAATGGTCCCATTAAGTTTAAAAGGGTCATACTACATTAGAAGTTAAGGATTATATGTTGATTGTAATGAATTATTATTATGATTATATGTAACACCCTAAAATTAATTAAGGTGTTAATCATGGATTTAGATTAATTAGGAATAATTAATATAGAATAATCGGGTAAGTTAAGTGAATGAAAATTTTGAAGAGATAAATTATTAAAATAGGTTTAAGATTTAATTGGGATAAAAATTTCATCTAGGCCCAAATTAATGTAGGAGATCATGATAAAAGGTTAATGGAGGTCCAATAAGCTAGGTGCAGACTCAACTTGATCCAATGTGATAGAAGCCCAAGATCCACCTTGTATAGGCTCTTATAATTGGCCCAAAAACCTTGGTGCAGACCTAAATCAATTGAGTTCTTCAAACTTGGCCCAAACCTAATTAAAAATCAGCAGCCCAATGCAAAAGAGCTGGCCCAACAAAGCTAAAATCTGAAGCCCATTTGGAGTTGGATGTTTGGAGCAGCCCATGACCCATATTTGACCTAACTTAATCCAACTAAAACCCTAAACACTTCAACCCCTTCCCTATTTTGCTAAAACACATATCTCATTTTCAGAGATTTGGAGGGAGGCTAAGGTTTGGGGTAAGAAATCCATTATTTCTCACTTCTAAGCTTAAAATCAACTAAGGTAATAGTTATATAACTTAATCCGCCTCTCTTTCTCTTTAATTTGGCCTGATTAGTTTTTCATTTGGAGTATTTTCACCCACACCCAAAATCTGAAACTTGCCATTTGATGTTTCCATGGTGGAAATTCATAGGTTGAGGCTAGGGCTAACATTAGGTAAGTATAAACTCTTCTTTTTAAGGTATTTTTGTTAGTTTGAGACCCCAATGATTGGATGATAGTATGGGTATTAATTTTGTATGAATTTGCTTAGGATTTTGGATGAAATATTGAAGTTTCTGGTAGAGGACATTTCAATCCGAATTTGGGGACTTGTAGTGGCTAGGTAAGTGCTCCCTAGGTAGTCATTAGCATTTTAAATTCTTTGGGTACTTGTTGCTACTATAAATGATGAATTAAAGTAGTAATTCTCTGATGCTATGGTTATAGGGAGATTTTTGTACCATTGGTGGCTATTGTAAATTGTCTACAAGTGATGTGACCAGGACTATATTAACTCCATGCATATATCTATTTTAATTTCATATTCGTTGTACATGAATGATTTGAAATGTTGAATGCATTGATTAGCTATATATTGTTTTGTGATTGGACCTTGTGAGTACATGGTAGAGCTGTGGTGCGACTGCCACCCATGCATGTACTTCAATCCGGCACCGAGTTATGATCAAACCCCAGATGCACTGAGCCCTAGTTGTACTCAAGGGGGAGTAGGTGCCATGGACGGGCCTCTCCTAGTGTTAATGGCTTTTAACATGTGGAAATATGATTGCTAGTATGGGATAGTAGTCATGATAGCCTAATTGTTTCATTTACTGATATGATTGGTATGTTTTCTGATGCTTATGTGAAATCATGCATATATGTTAATTAAATTAGAATATATGATGGATTTTCCTTGGTTATTGAGATTCGCATCTCATCCTATTTTATGGGATTAAACATTTCAAGTGATGGTTTTTTGGGTAAGGATAAGGGCAAGCAAGTGGATGAAAATCCATGAGCTTTAACCATGTGTGGAGGAAGCTATACTTGGGCTAATCTGAGTAGAGTAGATGTAATTTTGTTAATCCTTTATATAGCATCATCATGTAATCATATTGCCAAATGTAGGCATTTATATTTTGATTAGTTGGAATGTATCTATTAAGGAGTTAAGTCTTAACATAGCTTGGTTTTCAATGTATGAACTTATAGTATCTGGATGTATGAACTTGTTGAATTCATGATATGGTTTACTATTGGGAATGTCATCATGGGATATATTAGATTGTTTGTTTGAATTAGTGATGTATGGAATCTTTAATGAAATGTATACTTGAATGGTAATTGTTGAAAGCTTATGAAATTCTATGGTTATTAATCTATGAACTTGTTAATATAGGATAGTTGGAGGAGTAGAAATGGACACTTAAGCCTCAAACTAGTAATGATTGGTTAGTTGGGTAATTAAGGTACATAACTACCATTAGAGTTGTATAAATTAAGATAGAATGGCCTTAGGGTGATATTAAAGGGAGAGTGGAGAGTATGAGACAAGATTTTCAGAGTTATAGGATCAGAAGAAATTTCGCCACAGCCAATAGAGGGGAAATTGCCCAAGAGGAGTCTAGAGAGCAATTTGCCATGGCGAAATGTGGAATTAGCCGTGGCAAAATGTGAGAGACAAAACTAAGAGTCGTCTAAAGGGTAATTCACAGCAGCTAAATGGGAATTGACTGCAGCGAACTTTTGTGAAAATTAGCCAGGCGTTCCAGAGAGGAATTGGTTGCAGTGAAAGGGGGAATTGGTCGCGGCCAATAACGAGAGGCGAGCGAGGTAGGTTCTAGGAGGTTTCCTCTCCGCGGCACCATGTAGGTTAGCCGCGATGAAATCAGGAACAAAGTAAGAAGTGAAACCGAGGGGAATTGGCCATGGCTAAGGGGAAATTGGTCACGGTGAACGTCCTGAAACCCTCATATTGACTAGGAAATCTTAATTTTTCATATGGTAATTTCAAGGGATGACTTAGAAATATTGATAGAAGATTCTTGTGAGTTGGAATTAATTGGTAATAGAATCAAGGCTTATAAATGAATGTTTGTTTTCCTTGATATACATAAGTATTTGTAATTATATGGTTGATGACTTTAATAACATTATGGTCTAAATTTCCCCATATTTCTATAATGTAATTATTCTTAATGTCATGTAACCCTGATTTATGGTTATTAATTATATATTTAACCTTAATTACGATGATTAAAAGTTAGGGTCGTCACATTATAGGGTTTGATATTTGTTTGGAAACTCCAAAAGCAAGTAAACCGAGTTCCAAGGCTTGAGGAGCAAAGATTGCTAAGGTAGTAGTTTTCCTTTCTCTTTCTTTAAGCTTGTATGTTTGTATAATGATGAGTGTTATGCTATATCAAGTTATCATTTATGCTATAAGATGAGACATATATGCTTCGATTATGCTTGGCCTTGTATGAAATTCCTTGTATTCCTATATGGTATGTGGCAGCTTGATTGGCATTATGTTATGTACTTATATACTAGCTTGTGAATGAGATTGGTTTACTACTACTGAGATTTCATAATCTCACCCCTAAATATAACCTATGCTAGGTCCGAGTTCAAGCAAAGAAAGGATAAAGAGTGTGGAGGTATAAATTGAGGATCTTATTTTTATGCATCACATTTTGTCATGTAATTAAATATCTTTAGATTATGGTATGTATGAGTTGTATTATAATGTTGTATGATAATAGGGCATGTAACAAAAAGCCATGTATATACCCAACCCTGAAGTAAAAAGAAAATTTTAATTAGTTCAGGTTTTCATTGACTCCTCAAAGTTTTATATGAGGTATTTTTAGTGGAAAATGTGTTATATAGTAAGGTATGACATCTCCTGGTGTTATTGTCCATTAACATGTTGTAAGTGATTACTGGAATGGGACAGTAATCATTAGTAGTACAACTAGTTCATTTGCAAATTGAATTGATGATTCTGGTATTGATGATATGAAATTGCATTATTACTTAAGTCATATATATAGATATATGGAATTCGCCTCTTGTTATTAAGATTGTGTATCTCACCCCGATTGTGAGCTAACATTTTTAGGGACGGGACCTTTTAGTGGCAAGGAGAAAATTAATAAAAGCTTATTATGTGGTTTAGTAGGAAGTAGGTTTGGAAATCTTATTAGATTGTATTTATATAATTAGACTACTAATTTTATGTAATTGCCACATTACATTATGAATTGCCAAGCATAGAGACTGTAATCATTTGATACATTAAATGTCAACTTAAACTAGTGATGTATGAAATTTCTACTGGGATTTATGTTTAAATGGAAATGTGAGTAGTGTATGAACTCTTTGCTATCATTGATCTATGAACTCACTGGTTTATGGTGGCTAAAGGGTTAAGGATCAACATTTGAGTTTTGAATGAGTAATGATATATGTGTTAGGTAGATTAGGTAAAAGAAAGACACTAAATCTTTACAAACTAAGTTAAAATGGCCTAAAGTGTTACTAGAGGGAGAATTGGAAAGCATGGGGTGAAATCTTAGGAGTTATAGGAACAAAAGGGAATTGGCCGTCGCTAAATATTGAATTAGCTGCAGCCAAAAGTGACGAAGTTGCTTATGGAAGGAAATAGAGAGCAATTAGCTACGGCGAAGAGTGGAGTTAGCTATGGCGAATTATGTAAGGCAAATCTGGTGGTGTTCCAGAGGGTAATTCATCGCAGTAAAAAAGGTATTTGGTCGTAACAAAATGTGCAAAATTTGTGAAGGTTCTCAAACTCTTATATTAACTTAGAAACCTTGGTTTTTCCTATGGCATCATTAAGGGATAACTTAGAAACACTTGTGAGGAGTCCTTGAGAATTGAAAATTAATGGGTAATAGATTTAAAGGCTTTTAATTAGGGATTTGTTTCACTTATGTACATGAATGGTTGTGATTAATTGGTAATAACTTTAATAGCATCAGGGTTAAAATTTTCTCCTCTTTTTCTTAAAGTAATCAATCATGGTGACCTTAAACCTTGAATTATGGTTGATATTTGTGTATTTAAGTTTAATTACTGTGATTAGACATTAGGGTTGTTACATAAAATGCTTCTTGCTTTGATCTTTATTTTTTTTTCATATATGCTTCTTTTCTTTCTTTTTATTTTCTTTCTTTTGATTCTTGCCTTTTCTTTTCTTCTTCTTCTTCTTTTTTTAACATTTTCCTTAACTTTTATTAGCAATGACCTAAATGATGTAAAGAACACATTCACTTATCCGAATTAGATGTAATACTCTTTGAAGTCCTTAAGGTGTCTTAAAACAAGGTGGGAAACATTTTTTTACTTTTCATGGCTATGTGGTTAATGAGAAAATAAAAACAAGGTCCAAAGTGGCTAAACAATGGATAGAATGCATGTGGAGGTTGGCTTTTTGGCTAACTAGCTATAAAAGAAATGAATGCCTTATCATTTTTATGCATGCAAATGCAAATGCAAATGCAGTCTCGATAAAGAATTAAGATAAGTTCTAGAGTGAAAGTAAAGATAGGTGAATACACATTAGAAATGAACAAATAAGGCTCAAATCCTCACTAGTTAATGGTTATTAGAATAATTCATTGAAATTAAATTCATTACCACTTCACTTGAATCAAAACATAAAATCCATTACTTATCATGTCAAAGTGATTCCAAACTATAATCATCTTAACTTCCAACTTTCACAAAAACTAAAAAAAATCATGCTATTTTTCAAAATTTTTTAAAACATTTCCAAATTTTTTTCTAACCAAAACAAAGAAAAGATGAAATGGAATGTCTCCCCCCACACTTAAATATTGCATTATCCTTAATGCCAGCACAAGATCCAATCAACAAATAAATAGCACAATATAATGAGTGGAAAAGAAAGTGTACAACTGGATGAAGTTGAAATGGAGATCTCAAGGGTGGCTCAGATTTCTATGTAGTTGGTTGGTAATTTATTACCTATAAAATAGAAATAAAGCAAACAGTAATGCAAAAAAGAAAAGATAACTACATCCTAAACTAAAAAGGATACTATTAAAGACTAACTAATCATATGTATCAAAAACCAAAATTAAAATAGCTTTATTCCTCCTTAATTGAACAATTTTAAGTTTAACCACTTTGAAGCATTTTGATTGATCATTCAGTGTTGATTCATGGACTTCCTCAACCATTGGTAGTTTTGGAAAGCAAATTCAATGTGATTAGAAGTAGGAAAAGAAAAAAAATCAAATTTAGGACATTTAAAACTAAATAAAGAAAATTTGAAATCAAGTTTATATGCATCAAACACTAAATCCCCTAAATATCTATCAAAACCAATAAAATCAATTAGACTTTCATAAGTAAGAGTCATTGTGTCAATGGATTAATGGGAAGGACTTTTATGCATTTTGATGTCAAAGATTGTATCTATATGATGTATATGAGATGTAGACCATTAAGCATGTATAAAAGTATGAGAATATGATGTATGGATGGAATTTGGAGCCAAATGGATGTTTATGTATGAGTTTGACATTCTAGAGCCTTGATGTACTTATGTATAATGACAATTAGGATAGTAGTTTTGAGATGCATGAAGATTTAGACCATTTGAGATGCTTCTCTATGCTGAATTCATGCTTTTGGACATGCACAATTGGCTATAGATTAATGGGAAGGTCATTTGGCACTCTTATAAACCACTTTGACTCTTAAAATGACCATATTCTTAAGCTAAACCACAAATTTGCATGAAATTCAGCAGGCATATAGGTTTCATCTAGAGCTTTTCATAGAGCTAAAGAGAACTTAATTTTGAACTCTAGAGAATTTCTTATGAATTTACAAAATTCGCCAAATTATGCAAAAATGTCTATGTTATTGTTCATATAGTCAGTTTGCATTTATATGTTATTTAGGGACCAAATGAAATCTAATGGCGATGAAATTTTACAACAATATAGCTGACATTACAAGATTCCTAGGGCCACCAAACTTGCATGAAAAGGAGTTGTATAAAGAGAGTTACAAATTTTTAAAGTTAGAGGTTTGGTGGTGGCTGAATACTGTATCAGCCTCTAATATGTATTAGATTTCATAGGCCAAATGAACTCACATGCCCTTGAAATGTTTACATAAATTAGGTCTCATCTCAAGCTTTCCATAGCCATTGAAAACACCTCATTTAAATTAGTATTGAGGGAGATATAAATTTTTGAAGTTTGATGTCAGTTGTAGGATGCCCCCAAACCAGTGTTACTATTCTATCAATTTTTGTGGGTAAACCTAGTTGTTTTGATCTGAAAGTTGTATGGCAATTAGAGGACATCTATAAATTTCCTGAATGGTATAATTTGCTTGATTTTGATTTTTTAAAAATTATTTATGATTTTACAAATTTTCATATTAGAATATGGAATGTAAGGAAAAATGTAAAATAAGATGCCATTTCATGTTGTAAGGCTTGGATTTGAGTTTTGAGCTTCAAATTGAGATGTTTCTAATTGAACACATGTATTATGGATGGAGAATGAATATGGTAAGCTCATATGGTCCATTTGGAAATGAATAAATTTGTTAAGCTTTCAATGACACAAAATACTACTGCTAAAAGTATGATTTTCATACAACTGAATGTTATATGCCAATTTTGTTATGGATTAAGTCCTATACAGCTATGGTATTACATCTAACATAATTTAAGGATTATAAGCTAACCAAAAACAACCTCACTCCTTTATGACAAAAACAAGACTTCTCTATGATAGCAAATAGGAGGAAATTGACCTCAAGTGGCAACTTAAAAACCCCAGCAACCACTTAAATTTATCTAACTATTTTAAGCAAGTTTCGGTTGACAAATTAAGCTTATCCAACCACCCAAAGTCTTGACATAAGCTCAAACTCAAAACATTACCATGCCACTTTCCAAAATCATCCAATAAAGATCCATGACAATGAGGTACATTATAGCAATACTAAAGAAATGAACCATTTCACATTCTACATGACCAAGGTAGCAAATACACATTTGTGAAGCTCTTAAACCATAACCAAAGCCTAGAACAGCACATTCAAGTATTAACATCCACATTACATCTTCCTTAATAGCAAAAATACTCCATTTAAATGTAACAATGCCAATACTAAAAGTAAGTGTTATGAACCAAATTTGTTATTTGATAAGGTAATCCATCATATGATAGTCATAATTAGTCAATTACAAGTAAAATGATTATATTAGACATAATCTAAAGCCCTATCCTATGGGTCTACCCCCAAATTACAAAATATCAAAATATCTACACTTGGCATTATATGATTGCAACATGATGTTATACATGGTTCTGCTTATAAAATGAATAACATCCATAACTAAACCAAAAATATCCAAGTGCAAAATCCCACACAAGGACTCAAGCTAGGGATTCAAATTTAATAGCTTCTCTTTACCTTTAGTAAAAGAACCTTGATAAAAAAAATAGTCCACAACCGAGGTGAGATATAAATCTCAATGACCAAGAGAAATTCCATTATATGTGCAATTTAATCAACATAATGCTCAAAATGAAGGTAACAACTGCATATTGTACATATATACAAAATGAACAAGCTTGATTATAAGTGATCACTGTTATAAACTAGCTATCAAATATAATATGTTATTGGCCAAAAACAAAGGGAGGAGCACGATTACAATAGAAACTTCCTATTAAGCATGATCGTAGTCAAAGAGTACAATCAAGACTTAGTGCATGATCACAACATAATGTACAAGTGGAAGCATGATGACAACTCCACATAAGGACACGATCATAGTTCACAAATAACAAGTAGCCAAACTAATCATTTATCATAAAAAAATTACATGTGTAGCAAATATATGATTAACATTAGACATATACATGGAATTTAAAACTTCTTGTCACCTCACTTAGAATTTCCAACTCCTTCAATGCTAGCAACAAGTATCAGGAGCACCCAAAAATCCTAAACAAGCCAAGACACCAATTTAGCCATTATGTACCAAAGAGGTCATATTCCTATTTAACTAAAACATTATAAATCACTTTAGAAAGTATTTACCTAAGCTTTTAATAGATTACATGAACTAGTTAAAGCCCTTAAAACTAAGGAATGATAATGGGTCACCCCAATGCTACAAATTGTCACACATTAACTCAATCCAAATTAGAAATTAGTCATACGGGCCAATTTTTAGCATATTAACACATCAAAATGGAGGGAAGTACTAACCTAATAGTTCCTTTAACCTCAAGCTTCAAAAATCATGCAAGAAAACACCAAGAACACAAATTTTTAGACCTAGGGCTTATATGAAAATCCACGAAAGCGAAAATTAATTAGACTAAAATGAAGAACAAATGAGAGGAACAACTTTCATAACATCACCTTGGCTAAATCTCCCTCCAAAGCAATAGATAAAGGCTTGGAAGAAGCAAAACCTAGCACTTCTACCTCATGTACATTTTCCTACTTCATTGTGGCTATTCAAAATATTTCGACATGTGGAAATGAAGTGTGCAGCACCTCTCATAGGCTTTAATGAGTGTGTGGTCGACCTAAGGGCATTTTTGTTCAATTGGATTCATATATGGGTATTAGACCTTAGTTCGCTAAGTCTAATTAGGCTGAGTCTCAATTAAAAACTCAATCTGGGCTTTTAAAAATTATTTTTTAGTAGTCTAAGCTAATTATTGAGCTTTAAGTTAATTTCTAAAACTCTCCTAATTAATTTCACCCAAGTAAATTTAAATCCTACAATTAAATATATTTTCTACTAAAAATCACCAAATAATTATTTTCATTGAAAATTCTTATTTTCCATGATTTTCCTTATTTTCTCAAATTAGATCCTTAATTTCCATAATTTTGCTTAATTAATTTTAGGATGTTACACATATTGTGCCTAGAAAAACTAACCCCAAAGCCCTATTTTTATTGAAAGTTGGGAGAAGGTTCGAGGCTCTAATCTACTCTAATTTCATCAAATTTGGCATGCTAGTACATCTATATAAGATCTAACATCAAGCCAAAACTCACACTAAAACTCTACCATTCTAACCCTCTAATATGCACATTTCTAAACTACTTGGTTTTGGCTCTAGATGCCAAAATGGAACTTTAGTCACTTCCTATGGCACTCTAACACTTTCCAAGCCAAATTGAATTTCCTCGAGCAAAATTCAATATCTTAAACCAAACTAAAAGTGGTACAACCAAGGCCTAAACTCTCATAGATCAAAATTTGACATGGTGACTTCCTAAGCCACCTATATTACCTAAAAAAGAAATTGGCCTTAGAGTACCAAATTTAGGTTACTCAATTCCCTAACATAACAAAACACCATATTAGCAATTAAGATTACTAGCATAAGGTAATTTAGGTTACTCACTTCCCTAAACATTAATCCTATAGTCATACAACATTTCCAATCTCTTGACTCCATGCTATTCATTTAGGATCATCCATAAACACCATAAATGATAAGTTCCACAATAACCCAATTTACATTAATTAGTCCTATACTTGGCAATATAAGATGCAATATGGCATGTTCTAAAAGATAATGAACAATTACATAAGAATTAGTGTTTCTTAGCTACACAAACCTAATTAGATAAGGCATTAAAACCTACACAACAAAAAACTAAACCACTAGAATCGGGTTCCTTTTGCTTGTCCTTGCTACCAAGAGATCCTACACTTAAAAAGTTAGCCACAATCGGGATGAGATATAAAATCCTAGAAACCATAGGCAAATTCAATTCATATTTGTATAGAACTATCAATATTAAGCATTACATATGAAAATCATGAAACATGTTGTACTTAAATGAATTAACTAAGTGATTTAGACTATAATACCACTACTATCCTATACAAACAATGTATACAATACAATTATTGGTTTACAACTTAGTGGGCAAGATATACATCAAGGTCTATGACTTTCCACAAGTGGCCATAACACGCATCAATGTCTATGATGAAATATATCACAAGTAGTCAAACTCAGTCAAGCATCATGTAATATTCTATGATTTAGAAATTCAAAATAATTCTTAAAAAGTGAAATGAATTTCTTAAAAGTTGAAATGAATTATTTATGAGGGATCACAGGCCTAGAGAAGGCCAGTATAAAGTACAAAAAACCCAAATTAGAATCATTTGATTAATGAATGAGGACCTCAGAGTAAAGTTAATTAAGGCAAATTAAAGCTAGAATGCTAAATAAAGCATCTAAAAATGAGGTTGGTAAACCAAGAATTCCCTAAAATTAGAGCCCAACCGGCTAAACAGAATGAATTGAAACATAGTGGCAAAATCATAATTTTGGATGACTTTTTGAAAACTCAAAGAAGAGAACTTTAAGTGGTAAAAGTGGGCTCACTAGGATTCTCAGAGGCATAAAAAACTATAAGAACCGTCAAAATGGTTAAAACTTTTTTAGTTTGATTAATGAATGAGGACATCAAAGTAAAGTGAATTGAGGCAAATTAAGGCTAGAATGCTAAATAAAGCATCTAAAAATAAGGTTAGGAAACCAAGGATTGCCAAAAATTAGAGCCGAACTAGCTAAATAGAATGAATCGAAACATAGTGGCAAAATCATAATTTTGGATAATTTTTTGAAAACTCAAATAAGGGAACTTTAAGTGGTAAAATTAAGCTTACTAGGATTCTCAGAGGCTTTACAAACCACAAGAACCGTCAAAATGGTTAAAACCCTTCCAGTGTGTAATTTAGGTCATCAGTTAACTAAAGCTTTGACTAGATGGTTTGATAAGGTGTTAAGTCCAATTGATGTGAAACCAAAGCCTTTTAATGAATTAGAGGGCCTAAATTTTATGATGAAAAAGATAGTTCTTAAAAAGGAGTTAAAATGAGTTCAAATAGAGAAAGGAAAGTGTAAGGGCAAAATAGGAATACTAAAAAATTGTAAGACCTTAGCCTACCCTATATAAATCACACCCCCATTCCTTCTCCCTCACTTCTAGCTGAAATTTTCAGCTCCCAAACTAGGTAAGAGGCATCCTAAAATAGCACCAAAAGCTAAGGAAGATTAAAGCCATCTAAGATAAGAAAATTCAAGGAATTTTCCTATGATGTTCTTTTTGCTTAGTTTCCATTCTTTCTCCTCTCTTTCTTCATGGTTTTAACATCTTAAAAGATGGGGTTTTGGATCTGAACTTAGGGAAGAAAAGGCCTTTAACAAGAACCAAATACATCAAATTAATCATCATGGAAAGCCTTTTTATTTTTATATATGTTTTGATATGGGAAAGTTGCTCTTCTTTGTTTCTCCTTGCTCTTGTGTGTTCAGCCAGCCTAGGGGGACTATGGAAGGGATTGATTTTTGATGAAATCAATATGGGAATAAGGGTTTTGGAGTGTAGAGATTAATATGGAACTAATAGAAGTCCTTAAAAGGCCATAGATTAGAGTTTTGATTGCACCTTAGGGAGGATAAGGCCTTAAATGGATATTTTGATCTATGTAAGAGTATGATTGAGCTAAGAAGAGGCTAAAGACTTCATTTAGATGTTAATCTCCAATAAAATGAGACAAAAATTCCATGGAAGTCATATAAGAGGGTAGTTTGACCAAGACTAATATGGTATACCTAATGAGAGTTTTCCTTAATTCTAAAGATAGAAATAGTCTAGATGTGAATTATAAATACCAAAAGAACCATTTGTTTGGATTTAGAAGTCTTATCTTGAAAGGTGAAAGTTTAGGGTTTCATCATATATAAAGAAGCAACTTGGTACTAGGCTCCTTGATTTGAGTTTGTGATGACTTTAATGAGTTTAAATGGATTCATATGACTTATATTGGTGAGAAATTGGAGCCAAGATAATAAATTATATGAGTTGCTTCATTATGCCACTAAATGGAGCCATATGAAAGTCTAAAGATAAAGTTGGCCTATGTAAGGCTTATGTGAGATTAACAATGGTCTCTTGATTTATTTGTGTCTTGTTTGATGTGTCTAGGCCAAGCAAGTGAAGTCTTTCCCTAGTGTGTTTGTTAAGTCGAGAAAGGGAAGTGAGAAACTAAGGGAAGAAATTATACGTCTTGAGTAAAGGTAGCTCTTTATCCATTCTTGTATGCTTATATTGGTTGTTTGATTGTCATTGATTCTTTGTATGTATGTATGGATTATGAATTATGTGTATTACTATTAGTTTGATGATTTGATGCAATTATGTGACTTAAAATGCATTTGAAATGTAGAATGGCTCTTGATAGGTGAGGTTGTACCAAAAGTCTCCTGGTTTAGGTGACGTGAAGCCAAAGTCCCTAAGTATGGGTAAGATAAAGCCAAAAGTCTCAAGAATGAGTGAGGCCAAGTCAAAAATCCCTAAAAGGGAGTGAGGTTAATCCAAAAGTCCCAAATAATTAGGTGAGATTAAATAGAAAGCCTCTAGAGCTTGATTTTACTTTAATAGATCCAAATGACTTTAAATATTTGATTATATTTGATATTTGAATGCTTATTATGCATGCTTGCTTTCTTTGACATGATAACATGCCTTATAAGTGTGTTTGAAGGGTGAATGAGCTATTGGAATTCATAAAATCTCGCTCTACCCTATATTATTTCTAACCATGTTTAGGAAATTATCAAACAGCTAAGAATGGAGACCAATAAGCATGAGTAGTCATACTTTGACAATAGTTTATGATTTTATGCAAACTATTGCACATGAGAGGTTGTACATGTTATTTTTGTAATATAAACATTCCCACAATTGTACAAGTATGGGATTATAATGTAAATGCCACTTTTGAATGTGTATGCGCTAGAATATGCAATTTGGGTATGTGAGAGCTATGAAAAGTGCACGTATAATGCCAAGTTGATAAGTGATTTTGAGTTGCATAATATTTATGATATGATAAAATAGTCATATATGCTATATTTCATGTTTGGGACATGCTCAAATGGCTACTTAACTTGAGGAAGCTCAATTTGAACCAATTGGAACCATAGATGTGCCATTTTGAGGCATATTTTGTTCTTAAATCAAAATCTGATCAAATGGACAAATATTTGGATGAAACTTAGCCAAAATTTAGATCTCATTTATATCTTTTTACAGAACCAAGGAACACAACTTTCGAAGCTCTGTAGAATTTATTAAGATTTTTCAAAGTTGGATGAAAATTATAGAAATTATTGGGCATTGTTCATATGGTCATATCTGGTTTTTTGTATATTTGAGAGGTCAAATGAACTCCAATTGCTTATAAAATTTTACAGGCATATATTTGGCATTATAATATTTTCATAGCCATTGAGTTTACATAAAAAGGATTTGTGTAACCAAAGATATACATGATCAAAGTTAGGATTCTAGTTTAGGTCTGATAACAGTAATAGTTACTATTCTATTATATTTTCATGGCCAAATGAACTTGTTTTGATCTAAAATTTTTACAGTATATATTTCATATCTCGAGCTTTTCATGGAGTCCTGATTTGTGTGAATCAGAGTTTCCTAGTTCACGATGTAAATTTTTGAAGTTATTGGCCGAAATGAGAAACTATGTGAAATTGTGTAATTGTGCAAGTTTGAAGCATCTAGCTTGGGATCCAAAATTTATTATTCTTTCTATGGTGCTTCACGTTGAACAAACTTATTTAGCATGAAGCTTGAGATTGGTAAGTTTAAATTACATATTTATGCTAAATTGAAGAATTTGGGCTTTTAATGCTAGTTTATTACGCTGCTAAAAGTAATACAAATGAGAAATTCATGTTGCAGGCATGTGGTAATGTAAATTGTATACAAAGGAACCTTAGTGTGTAAATTGTATGACACAACACATATTAGTGTGTATATGCAAGTACAAGTCATTAAACATGATTTCACCATAAACATAAATGGAATTAAACTCACAATGATCTCTAATGATATATTCTACAATTCACTAGCTACAAACACCTTCCAAAATAAGTCTTAAGCCTAGAACAGCCATAAATAGAAAACATGCACTTACTAATTCAAAGGAACCTTAACTCCTAACTATTAAGATCATTGTAAATCAAATAATTTATGCTGCCCGAGCTTCTTAAAGCTTTAACTCCTTGTTTCTTTCACCAAGTGCTAAGCTTTACCAATGGGTGCTCCTAAAATTCGCATATATAAACAAAGTCTCCATAAACTCAAGTTTTAAACTGGATTTTGAGAAGTAAACAACCAAAAATAGAGGGGTTAGACTTACCAATACCTCAGGCTCTCTTCCTCTTCCTCTTTTCCACTGAAAACACTCTAAAACTTCAAATATACAAATCTACAATTTTGTAAATAGTAGCCAAATCATAAACCAATCAAACCAAAATGTACAGGAGAAGAAGGAGATCAAGTTTCTCCTTACTCACCTAAACCAAATATCATGCTTTTCTTACTGAATCTAGCTCCAAAGATGAAAACCTAAGCTTTTCTTTCCTTTTTTGCATTTTTCTCTTCTTTGTTGTTCCAAAATGTGCTTCAACAAGAAATAAGGGGGGAGAGAGGGTTTAGTATAATATTTCAAGTGGAATGGATCATAGGTTGTGGATTTAGGCCTTGGGTCAAGTGGATCTCTCCTTGTTTCCTTAGACATAGGCTCTATGAGTTAGGTTTTCAATCCAAACTTTAAAGAAAATAGAACTTCATATAAAAATTATTTTACCAACTTAGTTTAATTTAATTTAATTTTAGGGGTAATAAATCTCTAATAAATTTTCTTAGGGTAATTTACTAAATTTCCTAAATTTATTAATTAAACTCCTTAAAGTTAATTAATTACCTCTAAAATTCTAAAAATCCTTATTTCTTCATATAAATACATAAAATTCCATTTTCCCTACTATTTCAATGATTAAAACTAATAAATAAATATATTTTCCTTAAAAATTCCATATATTATTCTTTTTTCCTTTATAACCCATATTATGTATTTACAAGATGTTACATACATAGATGGGTCTTGCCTTCAATTATCTAAACTAACAAAAGAAGGTAAACTTACCTTTCCTAATCTTGATTATAAATTATAGACACAGCCACAAGACAGCTTACTATGTAATGCAATCATAGCCTCTATTGACAACACTATAACTCCCTTAATGGCTTCAACTTAAACAATTGAAAAAGCTTGTGACATCCTAAACGTGACTTTTACTAACAAGTCATATACTTGCATCTATGGCCTTCATGAGAAAATCAACGAAACAACTAGAGGCACTAAATCTATGGTAGAGTAAATGGGTAAGGTAAGAATAATTGCAAATAAACTTATGGTTATTAGCTCACCCCTCAATGATGTTAACCTAGTCATTAAATTTCTAAGTGGATTAGGATTAGAATACAAGGAAATTGGTGCTACTATCAAGGCTTGTGACACGTCCATATCCTTTGAAGAACTTCATGACAAATTAACTAATCATGAAATATTCCTAAAACATGAAGACAAGAAAGAGCCATCACCATTACTACATAGCTAAATCAATGCAACACATCAAATGGCAACTACAAATAGAGAACAATAACTACTAAGGCAAGAAAGGGCAAAACTCTTACAATGGCAATGGGGACTTTAAAACAATTATCAATGCAACTTGCATGCTCATTCAAACTGTAACCAAGGATAAAGAAATGAAAATTGGTGCAATATGTAATATCTGGTTCTCTGAAAATAAGAGAAAATACAAGAAACGTAACGTAATGTAAGGTTTCTATGTAAACAAATTAAAATTCATTGGATACAAAAGCAAGTCCCCAGAAATGACTTAATTAAGGTCCCAAAAACTGTGGGAAGCATTTTAGACTCCTAAAAATGAGAATCCCAGGCTCAGACAAAAAGAAAAACAGAGCTAGGACAATGAAACAATTTGTTACAAAAACTGACAAAATGTAATGGCATTTTCATAAATAAGTGAAACTTTTGGAAAAACATATAGGAGGGCTTTTTAAATGGAAAATTTGAGTCATCTAAGGTTCTCAGAGGCCCCAAAAACCATGAAAAGCCCTGGGACTGGTAAAACCCTTTCAGTGTATATTTTCTAATGTCAGTGAGCCTGAACTTTAACAAATTCATTCAATAAGGTTTTAGCTCCAAATTAAGTGATTCCAAAAGTATTTTATTAAATTGGGAACCTAAATTTTATAATGAAAAAGACAGTTCCAAAAAAGGAGCTAAAATAAAGCTGAAACAAAATTGCCATTACAGAAGGACAAAATTGAAATTTTTGAAAAAGTATGTTTCTAGAAGCTCCCACACACTGCCCCCTTTTTCTCCCACCTTCTTAAGCATGAATTCCTCTGCCCAAATTACAGAAAAATAGCAGCTCCTTGAGGCTCACCAAGAGAGGAAGAAAAGGAGGAAGAAAAAGGCAAGAAAGGTATGGAATTTCTTGGTTTTTTTCATGCTTTCTCTTTAGTAAACCTCTTCTCCTCTATTTCCTTTTCTTTCCTATGGTTTTATTGAAGTATATGGATCTATTTTAAGGGAAGAACAGAGGGGATAATTCGGATTTGAAGAGAGGAGGCCAAGGAAAGTGAGAAACAAGCAAGAAAAGCCATGGAAACAAGGTAAAATCTTCATCTTATAGTAGCTACTCCTTCCCTTTCCTTCTCCGTATTTCACCCCATATATGTAGCTACAAGAAAGCTTGAATTTTGTGCAGAACCAAGGGTGAATTCTATGAATTTAAGGGAGGAGAGTAAGAATATGCAAGGAAATTCAAGTAAAAGCCATTGATTTTTAAGATAGCAAACCTAGGGTTTCATGAGCTCCCTTGAAAATATGATTTGATACAATTGTTTCTAGGCCTAAATGAATGTTTGGATGAGCTCTTGAGATCCCTAGAAGGCTCCTCATATGCATCTTCCATCAAGAAAAGGAAGCAAACTCACTTGGTGTTCATATAGTGCATAGTTTTGGCCTAGGCTAGATAAAGCACCACGGGGTAGTTTCAATTTGTTCCAAGCTTATTTTTGCATCATGTATGATGGAAGAGGATGAGAGGAAGCCTTGGAAAAATTTTAGAAATCATAGAAAGTGAGATAGCCTTATATGTTCCATATTATGGCTTAAAGAAGCAACACCTAGCTAGGCTCCTTAATTTGATTGTGTGATGACTACAAGTGGTTTAAATGGAGTCAAGAATCATAAATAGATGGACAGAATGGAGCCAAGATGATATTTTCCTAAGGTTGCTTCATTAAATGCATTATGAAATTATAAAAGAACCTTATGAGTCACCTATCTTTTCTAGTGAATATATGGCCTTAGAATTTAATTCAAGAGTATAATTGGCTTCCATATGATGTGTTTAGACCAAGAGAAATGATCTCCACCTCCTTGGATGTATGAGGTCAAGGGAGAGGGCTTCAGGCTCAAGGAAAAAGTGTGTGAATACAAGCAAGGTAGCTCTCTCTACATTCTCTCATGCATGAACGTGTGCTTAAATTGTCTTTGAATGTGTGTATATATGTTTTAAGCTATGAAAGTATTTTAGTATAAGCTTTTATTCCATGGTACCATGATGATGCTTTATGCATTCAAAAGATTTTTTATATGCTTGCCTTAGTTTGCTTGAGTGTGGAGAAGCCAAAAACCCTCTAGCTATGGTGAAGATGAGCCAAGAACCCTTAAACTTGGTTGAAACAAAGTAAAAAGTCTCCCAAGAGTAAGATTGAGTTAAAACCTCTTAGAGAAAATGGGTGAGATAAGTCCAAAATCTATAAATGAATGGGTAAGGCTAGTCCACTCACTTATCAAGCCTATGTATGCTATGTATGATTTGTTCAAATGCCAAGAATGTTTCTTGAATACTCACATGTTTCAATATGCCCATGCATGCATTTTCAAGACTTGTATTGCATACTTTATGTGTGATTGAAAGGGAGATGAGCTATTTGGATTCTTTGAATCTCATTCCCTCCTCTCCAATGTTCTAACATGCTAGGTGGACCAAGTGGACAAGGTAATGGGAGCCAACAACTTGAAAGATGAAAGTGTGACAACAAAGTGCATGAATTTTGCTTCTTTATGGCTATATGAGTGGCAAATGTTGTAATCTATTATTGTATATGACCTATGACCTTATGAACATATGTAATTATGCTAATGTATCATGTACAACTGAGAATTTATGTTATGTGAATGTTACAATGCAAAATAGGTATGAAATGACAAGACTAGCATTATGTAAACTTGTGTATGGCATGGGGTGAGAGAGTGAGTTTCCAAATTCTGGGTTTATGCACCTTTAAGACAAGTTTAAAATGTCATTTTGGTGCAATCCCACATGCTCAAGTGGCCACACAAGCTTGGGAAGCAAAATTAGACTCTTTGATGCTAGTTGAGACCATAAAAATGACCAAATCAGAACCCTATGATACAAACTAACCAAATGGATGAATCTTCCCATGAAATTTGGCAGACATATAGAACTCATTGAAAGATTTTTGGGAAGCTAAATTTTAGAAAAATCAGAGCTCTACAGAATTGATTATGAATTTTCAAAGTTGAGATTTTTCTGTTATTCTGGTGCATGCACTATTTATATGGTCAATTTTGTGTTCAGTGTTATCGAATGGCCAAATAGTCTCCAATGCTTATGAAATTTTACAAGTATAAACTATAGGTTATAATCTTTTTGTAACCACCAAGATCACCTCATTTGGAGGTATGGGTAGAGAGTTATGAATTTTTGAAATTTACTGTCAGTACCAGTAACACCACTAGACCTCCAACACTGTTCCATCATAATTCAGTTCCTAAATGGACTTAGAGTGGTTTGAAGATGTTTTTCCCTTAGAATTAACATCTTTAAATTCTTATATTAACTAAATTTCATGATTTGGATTTTCGTAGAATTAGTTATGAATTTCCAAAATTTATGACAATAAGTTGTGATAGTAGCCCAGATAGCTAAGACCTTAAGTGCTTTTTGAATATCAAATGTCTTCTACTTGATGTCTCATGACTAGAAACTATTTTAACATAAAATAGACATCCATAGATTTCCAAAAATGGTAAATAATGTATAATTTCAATTTGTTTAGAATTAGTTATAATTTTTCAAAGTTTGTGATAGAAAGCATGCAATTTTGACCGAGGCTACACTATGGAATTTTATGTATTTCTTGCACTTGCACGAGTTCTAGGCCACTTTTGGTGATGGAATTGAGTTGTACCTATGTAATTAAAAATGAGAATATGATACATAAGCTCACATGGTCTATAGGACATTGGATGAAAAACTTATATGTTATGCAACACTAAAATATTCATTATTTTAATACCATTTTCTTGCCTCCTATGTGAGATGCATAGTTTAAGGCATGAGAATAGCATAAGACAAGCTAGAAATCCATGGTGTACACAATACCAATCCTAGATGGAATCAAGGTAGAGTACAATGCCTACTCTATTAGAAGTATGGTCATGTTCCCAAAGTTTGTAGATCTTGATCTCTACCACAAGCTAACTACATAGCCTATGCTTGCTCCATCCCTAACAACAATTGGTAATGGATTCTAGAGCATCACATCTGTGATGACCCTACTTTCTAATCATTGTATTTATAGTTAAATCCATGATTATTAATTAATGATCAAGGTTTGAGGTCATTATGTTTTTATCACATTACAAAAATATGGGAAACTTTGAACCTTGATGTTAGGGTCATCACTTAACAACCATACAAGTGAGAATGCATAAGAGAAATTATATTATCATGAGGGGTCTGTGATTCAACCGTTTATCAGTTCCAACATACCAAAAACCTCCCACAAGGATTCTTATATCATTTCCTAGCATTACCATTGAAGAAATGGGGGTTTCTAGGTTAAAAGTATGAGTTTGGAGACTTACGTCACGGCCTATACCTTCCCTGCCATGGCCAAGTTGCTCTCTGGAATTACTGGGCAAATTTCAAAACCCTCACCACGGCGAGTTAGACCCACGCTGTGGCCAACCTACGTGGCACCGTGGCAGAAATCCCTCATGGAGCTACTGCTCTCAACCCCACAATCCTCGCCTAGGCACAATACTTTTGTGCTGCGGCGAGTTTTGCTACTATGTAACCCTTTATTAATTTCCATGACTCGCACCGCAGCAGGACATAATGTGCCTCGGCGAGTTTCGGTTCTGTTACCCTCTTAGGCAATTTTTTTTCGCTTTGCGCCGCGGCGAGATTTCTCAAGCCGCGGTGCTCCTCGCAATTGTCACTCCCCAGACCAATTTTTTTTCTCTTGCGCCGCGGTGAGATGAGTTGTGCAATGGCTCCCCTCGGCTCTATCACTCATTTGGCCGTGATGAAGCCTTTCTAGTTGCGGCGTGACTCCCTCTTGGAACTACATCACCCAAATTTCGTCCCACACACTCTAGCTCTTATCTTAGAAATACTCTAGGACCACTTTCTCTCATTTTATATGACCCTAATGGTAGTTTCCTACCCTATTTACTCATCTAACTCTCCATTCTAATTCAAAATGTAGGTACTATATCCTAATTGCCCAACTATCTCATATCAGCAAATTCATATATTAATGATAGTAAGAACAAATGCATTAGCAACAATTAACATCCCATGTACATTCCAAAGAGATTTCATTCATCAATAGTTTATGTCCACATCCAATGTATCACATGACTACAATTCCCATATGGTAAACCATATCACAATTTCAACAAAGCTATATATATAATGCTATAAGTTCATACATTAATATCCAACTTTAATGAGACCTAAATCCTTAATGGTTACATTTCAACCAAGCAAAATATGAACG
The DNA here is from genome assembly GCA_026724425.1 of Erythrophleum ivorense. Lineage (NCBI taxonomy): Eukaryota > Viridiplantae > Streptophyta > Magnoliopsida > Fabales > Fabaceae > Erythrophleum > Erythrophleum ivorense. The sequence continues at coordinate 10,414,614 of JAIUCV010000020.1, read as the reverse complement.
CCTACACTTGGCAACATGAATACATGATGATGCTATACCATAATGAATACAAAATTTGGCATCTACACTGAATAAGTCAGCCTAAGTGTAGCCTTCTCCCCATATGCTGGAGCTCATAGATTTTCATCCACTTGCTTCCTTTTATCCTTACCTAAAGAACCTTCACCTGAAATGTTAATCCCATGAAATGGGGTGAGACATAAATCTCAGTAACCAAGACAATTCCATCATATATTCCAGTTTAATTAGCATACATGCATAATTTCACATAAGCATCAGAAGAATACCAGTTATATCAGTAAATGAAACAAGTAGGCTATCATGATTACCATCCCATACTAGCAATCATATTTACACATGTTAAAGGCCATTAACACTGGGAGAGGCCCGTCCACGGCACCTACTCCTTATTGAGCACAACCAGGACTTAGTGCATCTGGGGTTTGATCATAACTTGGTGCCCGATCGAAGCACATGCATGGGTGGCAGCCGCACCACAGCTCTACCATAGACTCACAAGGTCCAATCATAATTCAATAGCTAGCCAACCAATTCATTCAACATTTCAAATCATTCATGTACAACAACATATGAAATTAAACCAGATATATACATAGAATTAATATAAACTCGATTACCTCACTTGTAGACAATTGCAACAGTTACCAATGGTGCAGAAATCTCCCTATAACCATAGCATCATAGAATTACTACTCTAATTCATCATTAATAGTTGCAATCGGTACCTAAAGAATTTAAAATGCTAATGACTACCTAAGAATCGCTTACCCAGCCACTACAAGTCCTAAATTTGGATTAGAGTGTCCTTTACCAGAAACCTCAATATTTCACCCAAAATCCTAAGGAAATTCATACAAAATTAATACCCATATTATAAATCAGCTATGGGGTCTCAAACCAATAAAGGAAACATCAAAATGGAGGGCTCATACTTAGCTAATATCAGCCCCAACCTCAACCTACGAATTTCATCCAAGAAAATTCCAAACAACCACATTTCAGATTTTGGGTATAGTCAAAATGCTCCAAATGAAAAACTAATTAGACCAAAATGAAGAGAAAGATGAGAGGATTAAGTTATATAACTATTACCTTGGCTAAATCTTGCTCTAGAAGTGGAAAAATGTAGAATTATGCCAAGAACCCTAGCCTCCCCTTTAGACCTCCAAATTTTGAGATGGGTGTTTGTGTTTCAGCAAATGGAGAGGTGGCTGAAGCATTAGGGTTTAAGTTGGTTTTTAGTTGGGTCAAATGTGGGTTATAGGTTACTTCAAGGTTTAACTTTATTTGGGCTTTAGATTTTAGCTTTGGTTGGGCCAATTTTGAGGTGTTAGATTGCTGAAATCCAATTGGGCCAGACCAAGTTTTAAGAGCCCAAAGGTTTTGGGTTTGCACAAGGGTTATTGGGCTAATTAAAAGAGCCTATACAAGGTGGGTATTGGGCCTCCATCACATTGGATCAAGTTGGGTCTGCACCTAGCTTATTGGGCTTCCATTAGCCTCTTATCATGACCTCCTACATTAATTTGGGCCTAGATGAAATTTCTCTCCTAATTAAATCTCAAATCCATATTAATAATTTATCTTTCTAAAATCTCTATTCACTTAACTTGCCCAATTATCCCATATTAATTATCCTTAATTAACCTAATCTATGATTAACACCTTAATTAATTATGGGGTGTTACAACATCACATTATAATTGACCTTTAGAACCTATCCATTCACTTTGAATATAGAGGCATTGGTGACACTATTGTTGGAAATGGTGATGGTATTCCAATTAATCATATAGGTTCCACCACCATATACATATATCATAATTAAACTTGACAATGTTTTGTCTATCCACAAGAATTTATTATTTGCATCTTAATTTTGAAATTAAAAATGACACCTCTATTAAATTCTTTCTGTAACACCCCAAAATTAATTAAAGTGTTAATCATGGATTTGAATTAATTAAGAATAATTAATATTGAGTAATTGGGCAAGTTATGTGAATGAAAATTTTAGATAGATAAATTATTAATATGAGTTTGAGATTTAATTAGGTTAGAAACCTCATCTAAGCCCAAATTAAAATTTATTAGGCCATAGTAAGAGATTAATGGAGGCCCAATGATTTTAGGTACAGACCTAACCTTTTAATGTGAGACTTGGCCCAAGAGAGAGCACTTAATGATGGCCCAATCTGATTTAGTGAGATACGGGCCCAAGACCAAACTTACATAAGCTCTTGTAATTGGCCTAATATCCCTTATGTAGACCTCAACTAAATGGGCTCTTAAAAACTTGACTCAATCCAGCTAAAAATATAAACTCTTGTAATTGGCCCAATAAATCAAAACCTTAGCTCAACAACTAGTGGGAGCCCAATAGGTCCTTGGGCTAGTGGGTCAACTCATAACCCATTTAGGACCTACTTAAACCCTAAAAATCATTCTAGTGACCCCCATTCTGTAGAACTATAAGAAATACAAACACAAATTCGGAGGTCTAAAGGGAAAGCTAGGGTTAGTAGCAAAATTTCATCATTTTTCACTCTTAAAACAAGATTCAGCCAAGGTAATAGTTATATAACTTAACCTTCTTCTCTTTCTCTTCGATTTGACCTAATTGGCTTTTCATTTGGAGCACTTTTACCCACACCCAAAATCTTAAACTTGCTATTTGATGTTTCCATGGTGAAATTTCGTAGGTTGAGGTTGAGGGTATTATTAAGTAAGTATAAATTCTTCATTTTGATGTATTTTCTACTAGCTTAAGACTCCCACAGTAGATTTATAGTATGGGTCTTAATTTTGTGCGAATTTTCATAGGGTTTGAAGTGATATTTTGATGTTTTGGGTCTAAGGAAGGCAAAACCCAAAATTAGAGGCTCTTGGTGATTGAGTAGGTGTCCCTTAGGTAACTATTAGTAATTTAATTCTTTGAGCATTGGGTTATTACCATAAATGATGAATGGGATAGTGATGGGCTGATATAAAGTGATAATTTTCAGATATTGTAATTATAGGAGGATTTTAGTACTGTTGTTAGCTTCCCAACTTGTCTACAAGTGAGATAACCGGGGTTCATGCTAATTCCATACATATGTCAATTTTAATTTTGTATTTGTTGCATGATTATAATTTTGATACTAAATGAATTAGTTGGCTATCTGTTATATGTGATTGGACCTTGTGAGTCCATGGTGGAGCTATGGTGCGGCTGCTACCCATGCATGTGCTTCAATCAAGCATCGAGTTATGATTAGACCCTAGATGCACTGAGCCTTGATTGTGTTCATTGGAGAGTAGGTGCCATGGATGGGCCTCTTCCGGTGTTATTGGCCTTTAACATGTAGAATTGTGATTGCTAGTATGGGATAGTAATCATAGATAGCCTAATTATTTCATTTACTAATATGGTTGGTATATTTTCTAATGCTTATATGAAATCATGTATATATGTTAATTAAACTGAAATATATGAATGGAATTTGCCTTGATTACCGAGATTTGCATCTCACCTCGTTTCATAGGATCATACTTTCAGGTGAAGGCCTTTCGGGTAAGGATAAGGGAAAGCAAGTGGATGAAAATCCATGAGCTCTAGCCATGTGTGGAGGGGGCTACACTTGGGCTGATCTGAGTAGAGTAGATACAATTTTGTTATTCTTTTATATAGCATCATCATGTAATCATATTGCCGAGTGTAGGTGTTTGTATTTTGATTACTTAGGATGTATCTATTGAGGAGTTAGGCCTCATCTTAGTTTGGTATTGGATGTACGAACTTATGACATCTGATGTATGAACTTTGTTAAATTTATGATATGGTCTACTATTAGGAATGTAATCATGTGATACATTAGATGTTGATTTGAACCAGTGATGTATGGAATCTCTAATGGAATATGTATCGAATGATAATTGTTGATAGTTCATGAATTCTTGCTGTTATTACTCAATGAACTTGCTAATATAGGGTAATTAGAAGAGTAGAAATTAGCACTTAAATCTTGAACTAGTAATGATAGATAAGTTAGGTAAATTAGGTGAATGAAAACTATTAGAGCCTCACAAATTAAGTTAGAGTGGTCCTAGAGTGTCTCTAGGGGTAGAACTAGAGTGCATAGGACGAAACGTGGAAGATGTAGTTGTAGGAGGGGGTTACGCCATGGCTAGGAAGGTCTTTCCGAGGCCAAGAGTGTGATAGAGGCAAAGGGAGCTGCGACGCGAGGAATCTCACCGTGATTCTATTACCTATCAATTCCAATTCACAAGAATCTTCTATTAATGTTTCTAAGTCATCCCTTGAGATTACCATATGAAAAACTAAGATTTCCTATTCAATATAAGGATTTTGAGAAGTTTGCCGCGGCCAATTTTCCCTTAGCCGCAACTAATTCCTCTCGGCTTCACCCTTCACATTGTTACTATTTTTGCTACAGCGAATGAGACCTTCGCTGCGACCAACCTATATGGCACCGCAGCGAAGAAGCCTCTTGGAACCTCTCTCTCTCGCCTCTCGTTATTGGCCGCAGCCAATACCCCCTTTCGCCACGGCTAATTCCTCTCTGGAATGCCTGGCTCATTTTCACAAAAGTTTGCAGTGGCCAATTTCCCACTTTGCCACGGTGAATTACCCTCTGGACGACTCCCAATTTAGTCTCTCACATTTCGCTGCGGCGAATTGCTCTCTAGAACTCTCCCTGGGCAACCTTACCACTATTGGACGGGGCCAAATGCCTTCTAATCCTATTACTCTTAAGACCTTGCCTCATACTCTCCACTCTCTATCTAGGGACTCTCTAGGGCCACTCTCCCACTTGTTATGAGGTTCTAATAGCATTTCTTTACTGAATTCCCTAGCCATTAGATCATTACCCATCCCACAATTAAAGATGGATTCTCTTACTCATTCATTGGTCTTATATCAACAGATTTACAAATTTCTCATAATGGTCATTCAATCATACTTTCATTGGGTATTTCATACATTAATAGTTCAAGTTTACAATCAATATATCACAGGATTACATTACTCAAATAGTCAGTTATATCATAGATTCACCAGGCAAGATAAGTGTCAAAGTTCATACATCCATCAATAGCTAATATAAAGCTTATTTCTTAATGGTTACATTCTATGTTAACAAAATACAAACTCCTACACTTGATAATATAGATACATGATGATGCTATACAAAGGTTAACAAAAATTAGCATCTACTCTATTCTACTCAGATCAAGTGTAGCTCCCTACACCAGGCCTCAGCTTATGGATGTTCATCCACTTGCTTGCCCTTATCCTTACCCAAAGAACCTTCACCTGAAATGTTTAATCCCATAAAATGGGGTGAGATACGAATCTCAATAACCAAAGCAATTCCATCATATATTCCAGTTTAATTAGCATATATGCATAATTTCACATAAGCATCAGAAAAATACCGGTCATATCAATAAATGAAACAATTAGGCTATCATGATTACTATCCCATACTAGCAATCATATTTCCACATGTTAAAGGCCATTAACATTGGGAGAGGCTCATCCACGGCATCTACTCCCTATTGAGCACAATCAGGGCTCAGTGCATCTGAGGTTTGATCATAACCTGGTGCCCGATAGAAGCACATGCATGGGTGGCAGCAGCACCACAGCTCCACCATGGACTCACAAGGTCCAATCACAATATAATGATAGCTAACCAATTCATTCAACATTTCAAATCATTCATGCACAGCAAAATATGAAATTAAAATAGATATATGCATGGAATTAATATAAACCCGGTTACCTCACTTGTAGACAATTGCAACAACCACTAATGGTATAAAATCTCCTTATAATCATAGTATCAGAGAATTACTACTCTAATTCATCATTAACAGTTGCAACAAGTACCCAAAGAATTTAAAATGCTAATGACTATTTAGGGATCACTTACCCAGCCACTACAAGTCCCAAATTCGAATTGAAGTGTCCTTTACCAGAAATCTCAATATTTCATCCAAAATCCTAAGTAAATTCGTACAAAATTAGTACCCATATTATAAATCAACTATGGGGGTCTCAAACTAGCAAAGAAAGTATCAAAATGGAGGGTTTATACTTACCTAATGTCAGCCCTAGCCTCAATCTACGAATTTCACCAAGAAAATCCTAAACAACCACATTTCAGATTTTGGGTAGGTGAAAATACTCCAAATGAAAAACTAATCAAACCAAAATGAAGAGAAAGATGAGAGAATTAAGTTATATAACTATTACCTTGGCTGAATCTTGCTCTAGAAGTAGGAAAATATAGAAATATGCCAAGAACTCTAGCCTCTCCTTTGGACCTCCGATTTTCTCCTTTGTGTTTCAGAAAAATGGGATAGTGGCTGAAGTGTTTAGGGTTTTAGTTAGGTTAAGTTGGGTCAAATATAGGTCATGGGCTGCTCCAAGGATCCAACTCCTAATGGGCTTTCATATTTATACTTTGTTGGGCCAGCTCTTATGTATTGGGTTGCTGAAATTCAATTGGGCCAGACTAAGTTTGAAAGACTCATTTGATTTGGGTTTGCTTAAAGGTTATTGGGCCAATTACATGGGCTTATGCAAGTTGGGTATTGGGTCTCTGATTCATTAAATTGAATTGGGCCATCACTAGATGCTACCTCTTGGGCCAAGCCCTACAATAAAAAGGTTGGTCTGCACCTATAATTATTGGGCCTCCATTAGTCTTAACCTTGGCCTACTTAATTTAATTTGGGGCTAGATGAAGTTTCTATCCCAATTAAATCTCAAATCCATATTAATAATTTATCTCTCTAAAATCTCCATTCACTTAACTTGCCCAATTATCCCATATTAATTATTCTTAATTAATCTAATCCATGATTAACACCTTAATTAATTTTTGGGGTGTTACAAGAACTGTGGGACTTTAAATAGTAGCTCTAGGAGGTATTTCTACCGCAGTGCTATGTAGGCTTGTCACGGCAAGGGTCCAACTTGCCATGACATAAGTTTCCAAATAAGATTCTCAAAAGTAACTTAGCTACAACGCAAAAGGTCGGGGCCGCAGCGCAAAGTGAAAAAACTTAGCTTTTGAGCTCCAGTAACTAACTTAGTGATGGCGAAGGTTCCCAAACTCCTACCTTTAGCCTAGAAACCTCAATTTCTCCAATGGTAATACTAGAGAATGATGTAGAAACACTTGTAAGAGGTTTTTGTGTGTTGGAATTGATGGATGGATGAATCACAAACCCCTCATGATAGTACAATTTCTCTTATGCATTCTCACATTTGTGGTTGTATAGTTAATGACCCTAATATTATCAAGGTTCAAATTTCCCTATATTTTCATGATGTATTTAATTATAATGACTCTAAACCTTGATCATTAATCATTAATCGTGTATTTAACCATAATTACTATGATTAAAAGTTAGGGTTGTCACACTTTCCAACTTACTTTGTGGCAAAAGATTTTAGCATAGGTGCGACACTTGTTCAAGGCCAAATAAGGATCACTTTTGTGAATGTCCATAGATCTCTTTAAAGGACAATCCTTCTATCAACACCCATCAAGCATCTGTGGTTGCCACCATGCATACCAGTGTCCCCACCTTCCACCAATGGCACTAATCTTTAGGATATAACATAGCTGCACTCTATTTTGTCATCTCCCCTAATTTACTTTTAGTTTTATCTTCTCCACCATTTAGTCATTGTAATTCCTATTCATGCAATAAAAGTCATCAATTACCTTTTGGTGTCGACTCCCTAACTTCTACAAAACGTTTGGAATTTATTTACACTGATGTTTGGTGTCCTTTACCAGTTAACTCCATTGATAATTATTGCTTTTATGTAAGATTTGTTAATCATTTCATGAAATATATATGGCTGTATCCTCTACACCATAAATATGATATTACTTTTACCTTTACTACATTTAAATCTATTATGGAAAAATACTTTTCTACCTTAATTCAAATTGTACATTTTAGTGGTGATGGTGAATATCAAGGTCTTTATCACACATTTAACACTTATGGCATTTAGGATTTATTCTCACCACACTCCCATACACACCATAAATCAATGGAATTATTGAAAGACACCATAATCATATTGTTAAAGTAGCTTTAACCTTTTTACATCAAGCCTTAATACCACTATCATTTTGGTCTTTTGCTTGTAAAGTTGCCATATATGTTATAAATTGTCTTCCCACACCAAGTCTCAATCACAAGCCATCATATAAAGCTTTCTTAAAATGCCATCTAATTAGCTTAAAGCCTTCGAATGCCTGTGCTATCCGTGGTTACAATTATGCACCAGTCATAAATCTGAATTCAAGTTATGACCTTGTATCTTTGTGGGATACTCCACTTTTCACAACTACTACTAATGTTATGATCCTATAACCCCTAAAACTTATTTATCTCACCATATTGTATTCATTGAAGTCGAGTTCCCTTTTAAGTAACCCATTCCACTAACATCTCCTTCTAACCCGCACCTATGGTCTACCATTAAACCACTCCTCTTCCTATACTGCACCTACCTTATCAACCTTGCCTACTCCTCCTCTTTTGGTGCCCTTCACCACTAGTCTCATACCTATTATGCTATCTGCACAAGATGATCTCTCCATTTCATCCTTAACAAGTATTTCCCTTTATTCATCAACTCCTTAGGTATTACTCACTTAAAAAATAACGTCTTCAAGCCCAAGTATATCTTTGATTACCTAGCCACCCAAGAAAATGACTTCTTGCATGAAGAACCCAAAATTTTCAATTAAGTCAAATAATCTTTTTATTAGCATTAAGGGTGTCCAAAAGGGAACTAAGTAAGTCAATTTTGTAAAATTGAAGAGTTATTCAGTTTTTGGTTATAGTCAGTTTGGTTCATGCTAATTTTTTTTAAAGTGATTTATTCATTTTTTGTTTTCTAGATATTTCTTCTCAAAATATATATACTAATGTAAATTCTTAAAAGTTAAATCTTCCCAAAAATCTTCATTCTTGTTTACTCTGTCATGCTTTAGATTCTAGTACATGAAAAGAAAATCAAACCAAGAAATCTCCACTTTTCATGTTCACTCTATTGGTCAGGTTTGGTTTTGTTAAAATAGAATCAAACCAAACCAAACTGAAAATTAGACTAATTAAATTGGTTTTAACATGTAAAAAACCAATTTGGACTTACGTTTTTCAATTTTGTTTAGGTTTAGTCAATCTAGCTCAATTTGGTTTGGTTTAATCAATTTGGTTTAATTTTGAATACCCCTAATTAGCATCATGCTACACAAACTTAATTTAATGCTCTCATTAGCAACCATGCACACAACTTTATCATTTCTAACTTTAATTAAAATATTTTTAGTTGTAAGTGGATTTACGAGATAAAATGTCACCTTGTTGGCAATATTGATCACTATAAAGCCTGTCTCGTTATTAAAGGATTTCACCAACAATCTAGTGATGATTTTCATAAAACCTTTAGCTTAGTTGTCAAACCCACTATGGTGTGCATTATGCTTTCCCTCACTGTTAAAAAATATTTATCCCTTTTGCCATTGGACATCAACAATGCATTCTTGCAAGGCACACTTAAAGAAACAATTTATATGAAATAACCATCTAGTTTCATCCATACTTAGTTTCCTAATCAAGAATGTTAGCTTTAAAAGGCAATTAATCTATGGTCTTCATCATGTACCCAGTGCTTAGTACAATGAACTTAATACATTCCTTGCATCCTATGGTTTCATTTAATCTCAATTTGACACCTTGTTATTCATTCTTCATTAAGCACCCTTATTGGTGCTTCTATTAGTTTATGTTGATGATATCATTATCATTAGCACTATTGTAGCTACCCTTACTCAAGTCATTCATGCTCTCCCTAATGGTTCTTATTAAAGAACGTCAATGATCTTTATTACTTTCTTAGTGTTAAAGTCCTTCCCACCAGACAAGGTCTCATCATTTATCGATGAATGTACATTTTGGACTTACTCACTAAGCATAATATGCATGAAATGAAGGGAATACACGACCCTTTATCCACTACTAAAACTCTCACCAATACCTCTCCTATTGATGCCTCTTAATATTGTCAAATCATTAAAGCACTTTAGTACCTTGCCTTCACTTAGCTCAATATCTCATTTGGTGTAAATCTCCTTTTACAATTCATGCATAGTCCAACCATAACTTATTGGCAAGTAGCAAAACGTATCCTTTATTACTTAAGCACTTAATCACAACCTTTATCTCTATCACTCTTTCAACACCGACCTCCATTCCTTTTCAGATGGTTGACTAAACAAGCAACATAGATAATCAAACATCTTTCCTTGATCATAATCCCACTAGCTAGTCTTCCAAGAAGCAATGCATAATTGCTCACTTTTCTACTGAAGTTAAATATTGTGCTATTGCATTTGTTGTTGTTAAGGTCAACTAGGTTCAAAATTTACTCCATGAACTTCATTATCATTAACCCATTGCACTAAAAGTTTACTATGACAATGGTGGCACCACTTATTTGTGCAAGCACCCTTTTTTCACAATCGAATGAAACATATTGCTATTGAATTCCATTTTTTTTTTGATCAAATTAGTTATGGACGTTTACAAGTCTGGCATGTTCGTTTTACTAATTAGCTTCTTGAATTACTCTCTAAGCCCCTTACATGACAGTAACTCTTACATCAAAGAACCAAGATTGGCATTCTTGATACAACACTTTTAACAAACGTAATTATGTAAAACGCTGAAATGGGCCGTATAAAAGCAAGTCTATTGAAATGAGCTAGATAATGTCCTAAAAAATTTGGGTAGAGTCCTAGGTTCCTAAAAATAATAATTTCAGGCTTAAATGGAAAGAAAAAATGAAGATAGGACAATGAAACAAATTGTGACAAAAATTAACAAAATGTAATGGCATTTTCGTAAATGAGTGCAACTTTTGGAAAAACACATAGGAGGGCTTTTCAAATGGAAAATTTGAGTTGTCTAGGGTTCTCAAAGGCCTCAAAAATCATGGGAAGCCCTAGGACTAGTCGTACGTTTTCCAATGGCGGTGAGCTCAAACTTTGACAGATTCATTTGGGAAGGTTTTAACTCCAATTTGAGCAATTCCAAAGGCATTTTATTAAATTGAGAAACTAAATTTTATAATGGAAAAGATAGCTCTAAAAAAGGAGCTAAAATAAAGCCGAAGTGAAATTGCCATTGTGGAAGGATAAAATTGGAATTTTTAAAAAAGTGAGTTTCTTGAAGCTTCCACACACTTCTCCCATTTTTCTCCTCTCATATAGCACAAATTTCTTCTACTCAAAATACCAAAAAATAATAGCTCCTTGAGGCCCACCAAGAGAAGGAGAAAAGGAGGAAGAAAATCAAAGAAAAGGTAAGGAAATCTATGGAATTTCATGCTCCATCTTCTTCCAATCTTGTTCTTCTCCTTCTTAGCTCTCTTTCCATGGTCTATTTGAGTGAATTGGTTCTGTTTTTGGTCTAAAACTTTGAAGGGCAGTTCAAAAATTTTGAGGAGAGGAAAACTAAGAAGAAAAAGCCTTGAAAGCACACTTGAAACTAAGGTAATCGCTTCTTGTTGTTGCTTCTTCTCCTTGCTCTATGGATGTGTGTGTTTTGGCCAAGAATAGAACTAAGGGAGGGAAGGATTTTTTGTCCAAAAACAAGAGGAGAACTAGGGTTTTAGACCATGAGGAAGAAGAATATGGCAAGAAATTCGAAGGAAAACTAATAGAAACTAAGATAGGAAAGTGTGGTGGTCTATGGGTTTTGTGGAATTTGATTTTGTGTGAGTGTTTCCTTGGCTATTTGAGTGTTCCTTTGAGCTTTTAAGACTCTTAGAAACCTCCCCAAGTGGCTTTCCCATCAAGGAAAAATCAAGAACCCCATTCTTGTCCATAGGTATGGCCAAGCCAGGTTCATTGGATTAGAAGTGTTTTAATTTGTTCTAACCTTTGTTTGGGACTTTATATGATGTTAAAGGATGGAAAAAACCATTGGAAAAAATTTAAGAGCCATGGATTGGAAGATGGGACAATGGTGTCCATAATAGTGCTTTGTGAAGCAACTTGATTCTAAGCTTATACAAATGATTGTGTGAGGGCTCCAAGCACTTTGAATGAGGCCAAGAGGCCTAGAAATGGAAAGAAATGAGAACCTAGAGCTTGAATTGTGAGGGTTGCTTCCATAGGCCATTTATGGAACCATTATGCCACTTATGGAACCAAGTGTATGTTTAAGAGTGAGTTTAGTATCTTAGTTTGCTTTAAGTGCATAATTGTGTGTTAATTGTGATGTTTAGGCCAAGAGAACATCCAATCACCTAGGTGTACTTGTGAGGCTGAAAAGAGGGAGGAATAAGACAAAGGAAAACTTGCATTAATTCAAGGTAGCTCTCTACCTCATTCTCCTTGTATTCTTGTGCATGTGTATGTCTTTGTGTGCATGTATGTGTTTATATGACTTGAGAACATGCCATTTGATGCCTTGAGTTTGTATTGGTACTAATGTGTGTTATTGAATGGCTTTAGTTGTGAAATTGGCTCATAAGGGTGAGGTGATACCAAAAGTCCCTTAATGAAGGTGAAGAAATACTAAAAGTCTCATGGCATGGGTGAGACAAGGCCAACAATCTCTTGGATGGGTGAGGCCAAGTCAAAATTCCCTAGGCCAATGGTGAGGCAAATCTAAAAGTCCTAGAAGTAGGGTAAGGAAAAACCAAAAATCCCTAAAGCATGTTCTTGTATTGTGAATAAATTGGTGGCATGAAAGTATATATTTATGCATGTTCATGTTAAGACATGTTCTAAAAGCATGCCTTTGATGTATGTATGCCTTGAATGTGTGTGTGAATGGGTGTGTGAGCTATTATGATTCTAGGAATCTCACTCCTCTTCCCTCCATCATCTTGAAATGCCTAGGTGATATTCAAGAAGCAAGGAATGCAAGCCAAAGGTCTTAAGAAGCTACACTTTGACAATTATGTAGTTTTTCTTGTACCTAGATGCCAAAGTGGATAAGTACATGATATTTTTTAGTTGTAAATCATTGAGCAAATGTAATATTATGTATGAATAATGTATGAACATTGTATGGTGCCAAGACTATGGAAATGTGGAATTTGAACCCTTATGTGCACACTCGAATACATGCATTCTTGAGTGTGGGATAGCCAAATTGAAATGCATGAGGTTTGAGACCACTTGGGCAGTTTATACAAGTCACATTTATGCTTTCAAACTTGCCCAAGAGGTACCAAACCATTAAAGAAGCCATTTGGACCAAAGTGATGCCTTATAAGAAGCAAATTTGACCATAATGTGAGGCTACGTCACTTTCTTTCTAAATGAGCTCTTCTTGATCCAAAATTTGGCATCTATCTAGAGCTTGTTGAGATCTTTTTGTAAAGCTAAATTGCAAAATATTTGGAGGTCTATGGAATATTTGGCAAAATTTTGAAGTTGAAAAAATTTCTGATTTTGGTCAATGTACTATTCATATAGTCTGAATTTTTATCTCTATTATTCATAAGTAAAATGATGTCCAATTGCCACAAAATTTTACTAGGAGAAACTAGACCTTCCCAGTGACTTTGCTTAATTTAAAGCACACTATTTGGATATCTAGAGAGGGAGATATGAATTTTTGAAGTTTCTATTCTGGTCTAGGTGCACCTCCAGACCCATGTTATTGCTTGATTAATTTTCTAGGTCTGAATCCCCTTGAATTGGTATAAAACTATTTTTCACTCTAGTCAACATTTGTAGATTTCCAAATTGGTATAGATTGCATGGATTAGATTTTTTTGAAATTAATTATGAATTTTTAAAGTTTATATCAGTAAGCTATATCAAATTTTTGGACAGCTCGACCTCCTTGACGTTTCTATTATCAAATGTGGTCCAGATGAGATTTTCATGGCTAGGACTTATTTTTAGTATAAATTTGACATCTAGAGCTCTTCAAAAATCTATGGTTTGCATGGTTTTGATTTTTCTACATTTAGTTATAATTTTTCAAAGTTTCCCTCAAAATTTGTCATTGTACAGTCGTGAAAGATGAAGGGAAATTTGGAGTTTTTGACTTGAAAACCATGGATTACTTGATATTCTAAGTTGATTGTGAATTGTTTCAATGATAAATGATTAGAGAATGTTATTAGATAATCCATAGGGCCTACGTAACGTGAATTAAAAAATTTTACCCTGGCATAACATGATAAAGTGCATGAAATTATGGTTTTTCCTTAACAATTCCCTATGAACATGCACATACTTATCTTCAATGGAAGGATATAATAAAAGGAAATATGAGGTATGACAAAACCTTTCTTGCGAGGGCATGTAAATATTGATAGCAATATTCCAAGATTTTTTGGATGATTTAGTGGCAATCTCATACTTGAATTAGGAATCTCTAGTTGGTCAAATTAATTAAGGTAGCTGTTGCGTAAAATCCACAAGTGTTCAGGTTACACAATTGTATAAGGAAGAGCAAAGTATCATTCTTATAAGGAAGGTTAATCAAGTGCTAATTCCTTAATTATCCCTATTACTAGAGATATAGAAAATTCAAAATAATTATTAATTAAGAAAATAATGCAACTACAAAAATAAATAACTTGATTCCTATATTATGAAAAACTTTGGATTTTGGATTTCAATATTTATTTCTTATGAATAAATATGAATAATTCATGCAAATAATTTTTATCCTAATTAATGGATGATTCCCTAATATATATGTAATTCCCTTTTAAGATAGAATGCAAGTATATATGCTAGTCCTATGCCTACTTTTGTGGTCATAGACTCCAACATAAACACATTAAGTTCTATGAATCTCAATATATGCCTACATGTAGCGACTTGGCATACTTGTCTGTTACACTATTTACACCATATATTTTCTCATTTTTAGCATCTACATTTGCTCGTTTAAGGCAATTTATGATGATGAAACCTTTAGTAGCGGAATTTTTAGTTACTAAAAGTGCCAAATGGTTTTCTAATGTTCAGATATGGATTTTCACCATTCCATCTCTCAAATTTATACATAACTATTTTGTTATAATCAGGATAACATTTAAAAATGAACAAAGTCCATAGAATTAGTCATTTGAACATTTTGGCCTTAAAACACTTATTAATGTCCAAATTTTGAAAATTCATAACTTAGAATAAACACAAATTAGGTGTTCTTGGAAAGCTTATGATATGAATTTTCTACTGCAAAAATATCAAACCAAAATAAATCCATTTGATCCCTCAAAAGGTAAAAATCTAAGAGTTGTGAAAAGTGATCCGCAACTACATAATTCAGCCTTTTAGGGCTAGATTCAAAAATTCATCAAATGTTCTATGAAACTCTAAAAAATGCAAACTTTGGCTTGATATATCTTTTACTTGCCTGCCAAATTTCATATTCAACCTTGGTCATTTGGGTTGTCAAATGTGAAGAGACATTTTATGGCTTAAATGGTCTAAATTTTGTTTCCAAATTGTACCAAATGAGCTATAAAATGCCATTTCTCATTTTAAGCAAATTTCAATCCATAAATGCATTATGTATGATTGATCCATCATGTAAAAATTGCCTTACAATTAAAAATCACTATCACAAATGCAAAATACACATAAACATCAAGGAACCTCATATGCCAAATCATATTTTATTAAAATCTTTTCATCCACCAAATGGTCATTTTGTTATAGTCTAGTGCTTTTGAATATGTTTGCATTTCAATACATCATAGTATATGATTACATATTCATATATATAATAATATTTCCTAGGCTAATTCCATTGCCAAAATGGTTCCTTTAAGCCTTTTGTCTATCATTTTCCTTTCTTTAAACTTCACCTGCCCATGGTTAGTAGAGATACGAGAGAGTGAGATTCAAAGGATCCTAGTAGCTAATCCAATATTCAAACACACATATGGTTCACTCAAGCACATAGAGGCAAGTATGCATGTCATACAATCATAGCCAAAATCATAATTCATGCTTCAGGGATCTCATGGCTCAAGTAAGAGCAAATTCATACCTTAAAGACTTTGAGCCTAGCCTTACCTAATATTTAGAGACTTTTGGTTTAACTTCACCTAAATTTAAGGGCTTTTGGTTTAGTCTCACTCATATTTGGAAACTTTAGGCTTAGCCTTACCCATATTATGGACTTTTGGTCTAACCTTACCCATTTTTAAGGGACTTTTAGTATAACCTCATCCATCAAAGAGCCAATCCAACCTCAAATACCAATAAATGTTATGCAATTGCATATTATACTCAAACAATCAACATGTCTCATAATTTGCAAACATTACACACAAACAATCCAAGAACTCAAACAAACTAGCTATGCATATATATAAGAATGAAGGAAAAGCTACCTTGACACAAAAATTTCAATTTGTTCCCTCGGTCTCCATATTTTGTTCCATGACAATACACACACACTTAGATATAGTCCCTATAACACCTGAAAATTAATTAAGGTGTTAATCATGGGTTAGACATAATTAAGAATAATTATTATGGAATAATTGGGCAAACCATGTGAATGGGAATTTAGAGAAGAATAAATTATTAATATGGATTTAAGATTTAATTAGGTTAGAAATCTCATCTAGGCCTAAATTAAATTAAGTAAGCCATGGTTCGAGACTAATAGAGGCCTAATGATTATAGGCGTAGACCCAATTTCTTATTGTGAGACTTGGCCCAAGAGAGAGACCATTTAGCATTGCCCCAATTGGGTTTAGTGAGGTAGAGGCCCAAGACCCTATTTACATAAACTCTTATAGTTGGCCTAATATTCCTTATGTAGACCCAAACTAAATGAACTCTTGAAATTTGGCTTAACCTACTACAACTCTATAGTCCAACTCAACTCAAAGTCTAAACCCACTTGGAATTGGGCCTTTGGGTCAGCCCAAACCCACCTAAAACCTTAAACATATTCAGCCTTCTCCTCCCTTATGCAGAAACACAAAACATATAAAACAATTTTAGAGGGTTGGAAGGAGGCTAGGGTTTTTCTGCATTCTTCTACCATTTCTCACTTCTAAAGGAAGATTTGGTCAAGGTAATCTATATAAAACATGTCTCCCTCATTCTCCTCTTCATTTTGGTCCGATTAGTTTTTGGTTTTGGGTATTTTCATCTCCTTCTCAAATATGAAATTTGGTGTTTGGGTGATTCCTTGTAAGATTTTCGGAGTTAGAAGTTAGAGGGATGATTGGGTAAGCATTTCCTTTCCATTTTGTGTATTATTTTGTTGGAAAATATCCCTAAGGATTGATTTTCATAATGGGTTCTACTATTGTACGAAATTACAAGGAGATGAAGGTGAAACACTAAAATTTCTAGGCTTGATGACTTAAATCCGAATTTTGGAATGACCTATAGTGTGTTCTTAGTAGTTGAGGCTTAACCTAGTCCATTTGACCTCTTGGGTGTATGGGTAAGTATTCCCTTTTCTCTTGTGTGGTATATATATTGAATTTCCATCATTTGGACTAGCTTTTGGTGTATGACTTTTACATGTGCGAAAATGGAGATGTTAGGAGTGATCCATTATGAGGTCTTGTTATTGTGACCTTGAATGGGTGCAATAGACCCTTAGGAAGCTTAGGTAAGAAGTTCTCAATGTACTCTTGTTAAGATTAATCTGTAGATAGGGAAATTCCTTACTAATGGTAGTTGAATAATGATGATTATGCTTATGTTAGGCTTGGTGTGCTTTGAATCATAATGGTAGCTAGAGGAAGAGCAATTGGCTTCATTGAGGTAACCAAGGTTATTTTTCTTAATTCCATGAATATGCTTATATTAATATGATATTTGTTACACATGCTTGATTTTGAAATGTTAAATGATTAGTTGACTACATGAATTATTGTTGTGATTAGACCTAGTGAGTCTATGGTAGAGCTGTTGTATGGCTGCCACCTGTGCATGTGTTTCAATCGGGTACTAGGTTGTGATCAAACCCTAGATGCACTGAGCCTTAGTTGTGCTCATTATGGAGTAGGTGCTGTGGATGGACCTCTCCTAGTGTTATTGGCCATTAGTATGTTGTGTGTGATTGTTGGTATGGGACAATAATCATTGGTAGCTCAATTAGTTCATTTGCAAATTGAATTGATGATTTTGGTATTAATGATATGAAATTACATTGTTGATTAATCTATACATATATATGGAATTTGCCTCTTGTTATCGAGATTGTATATCTCACCTCAATCGTAGGCTAACATTTTCAAGGACCAGACCTCTTAGTGGCAAGGAGAAAATTAATAGAAGCTTACTATGTGGTTTAGTAGTATATAGGTTTAGAAATCTTGTTAGATTGTATTTGTATAATTAAACTTCTAGTTTGATGTAATTGCCACATTACATCATAAATTGCTAAGCATAGGGTCTGTAATCTTTTGATACATCAGATGTCAACTTAAACTAGTAATGTATGAAATTTCTACTGGGATTTATGTTTGAAAGGAAATGTAAGTAGTATATGAACTCTTTGCTGTCATTGATCTATGAACTCACTGGTTTATAGTGGTTAGAGGGTTAAGGATCCACATTTTGAGTTTTGAATAGGTAATGATAGATGTGTTGGATAGATTAGGTAAAAGAAAGATACTAAATCTTTACAAATTAAGTTAAAGTGGCCTAGAGTATTACTAGAGGGAGAATTAGAGAGCATAGGATGAAATCTTAGGAGTTACAAGACTAGAAGGTAATTGGTCGAGGCTAAAAGCGACGAAGTTGCCTAGGGAAGAAAATAGAGAGCAATTTGCTACAACAAAAGGTAGGGTTAGTCGCGACAAATTGTGTGAAGCAAATCTAGTGGTATTCCATAGGGTAATTTGCCGTGGTGAAAGGGGTATTTAGCTGCAGCAAAATGTACAAAATTTGTGAAGGTGTTCAATTCCTCATATTCACTTAGAAACCTTAGTTTCTTTTGTGGTAATGCTAAGGAATGATGTAGAAACACTTGTAGGAAGTTTTTGTGAGTTGGAAATGATGGATAGAGGAATTAAAGGCTCCTCATTGATAGTTAAATTCATTTACACATTCGAATAATTGTGGTTGTTTAGTTAATGACTCTAATAACATCAAGGTTTAAATTTTCCTGTATTTTTCGAATGTAATTAGTTGTAATGACTTTCAACCTTGATTTATGGTTATTAATCGTGTATTTAACCTTGATTATGATGATTAGAAGTTAGGGTCATCACAGTCCCACTTGTTTTGCAAAGGCACACCAAATGAAGAATGAAATGATCAATTAAGTTAGATTTAATCTCAGACTACATGTACTAATTAAACCCTAAAGTATAACTTTAGGTCATTTGAATGCCTTAAGAAGAAACTTTTAGAATTCAACTTTTAGGCTTTAAAAGTATCACCATATCTGTTCTTCATAATTCCCATAAAACTCATTAGAGTCATCAAAACATAATTAAACTCACCTAAAGCCATGTGGTCCTAGTAAGTATCTTTGAACCCTAATTTTTCATTTTTAAAAAAAGAGTTCCTAAATTCATTTCAATAAGTCCATTACTATTTATACTTTATATCTATATCATTCATAACCTTAGAATCAATGAAATAACTCCCTAAGTATCCAGACCAAGACTTTGCCGAGACACCCTTAATAAGCACCATCTTTGAATTTTTGTTTGTATCTTAGGAGATTTGATGGTTTTAGGGTTTCCATTATTCCTTTTGTAACAACCATAATTCTTGATTACCATGCTTAGGTTTAATTATATGATTGATTATTGTAAATCAAGGTCCAAAATCATTACAATTAATTAGATTGGGAAAAAGTGAGAAAATTTGAACCTTGATATTATTAGGATTATTAGCCAAATTATCACAACTATTTAAGTTCACAAGAAATTCTAGTTATCAATTACAAACCTTTGACATATGTTACTATTGATTTCCAATTCAGAAAATTCCCCTATAATGATCCCTAGTTATGTAATCTTAACATAGCGAAACTCAAGGTTTCTAAGCCAATAATAAGAGTTTAGGAACCTTCGCCGTGACTTGGACATTCCCCACTATGGCTAAGTTAGTTACTAGAACCTAAAAACCAAGTTTGGAGACTCCTGCCATGACTTGGTACACTCGCACCACGTCGTAAGTGGCTACTATAACTTAAAACTAAAATTTCGTACCTTGTGCAATGACTTGGGTTCTCACGCTATGACGAAGTGCTCTCGGGGACCTACTGTTCATGTTTTGTCATGATGGCTGGGAGCCTTGCCGTAGCAAGCCCATGTGGCGACATGGCAAGAGACTCTCTTAAAGCATTCCAAGCTCACCTTTCAATGCTCGTTGCGGCGAGATAGCTCGTACTGCGGTGCTTCTTGCTTTTGACTGACCCTTGGCGACGACTTGAGTCATTTTGGCCATGGCTCAACCCCCTACTGCACCTATAGCTCTTAAATTTTGTCCTATATACTCCTACACTCCCTCTAGTAGTACTCTAAGGCCACTTTACTTTAATTTGTGGGGCTTTAACGGCATTTAACTACCTAATTTACTCTGCACATCTCTCATTGCTAAATCAAATCCTAAGTGTTGATTCATACTTATCTACTATCATACATAAGCAATTTATGTATCAATGTTAGCAAGAAGATTCATAACCACTAACATTATCATTCATGGTAATACCATAACATACTTATAAAAAACAAGTCATATGTATATATGTATATATATATCCATTTAACATGGTTCCGTATCAGATATAAACTAGTGCATACATCAAACACCAAATTGTAAAGAACCTAACCTTTATTAGTTACATCAAATTTCACGATAATTAGATTACAAAACTAGTCCCTATACTTGGCAATTCATAATGCAATGCGGCAAATATATAAAAAGTAATAGTCTTGTTACACAAACCCAATTTGACAAGGTTTTCAAACCTATGTGCTACCAAATCATGCATTATGCTTCCATTAATTTCTCCTTGCCACTAAGAGATCTGACCCCAAAAAATGTTAACCCACAATCGAGGTAAGATATAAAATCTTCGTAACAAGAGGAAAATTCTATATATATGTACAAATTAACTAACATAATGCAATTATACAGAAAATATACCAAAAGCATCAATATCATCAACAAATGAACTAGTTAGACTACTAGTTACTACTATCCTATACTAGCAATCACATATAATATATTAATGAACAATAATACCAGAAGAGCCCCGTCCACGACAACTCCCCAATGAGCACAACTATGGCTCAGTGCATTCAGGGATCTAATCATAACCCGGTGCTTGATTGAAGCATGATGCACGGGTGGCAGGTGCACTATAACTCCACCATGGACTCATAAGGTCCTATCACAATATAAATTAAGTAGCCAACCAATTATTTAGCATTTCAAAATCATACATGTGTAGCAAATATCATATTAAAATAAGCTTATACATGAAATTAGAAAATTAACCCTGGTTACCTCAATGAAGCCAATTACTCTTTTTTAGCTACCATTAAAATCTAAATGCATATCATGCCTATGACAAGTATAATTATCATCATTTAATTATTATTAAGGAATTTCCTATCCATTGATTAATTTCATTAAGAATCTATCAAGAATTGCTTACCTAGCTCCTAAAGAGTTTATTATACCAATTCAAGGTCAAAATACTAAAAATTCACAATGGTTCACTCCCCACTCCTCCATTTTCTCACATACAAAAGCCATGCACCAAAAATCAATCCAAATGGTAAAATTCCAGTATTTACACATCACAAAATGGTAAAAGACACTTATATGATCCTTTAGTAACTTTCGAAATTTGGATTTGAATCATCAAGCCTAGAAACTATAGTGTTTCACTTCTATCTCCTTGTATTTTTGCACTATAGTAGAACCCATTATGAAAATCAATCCTTGAGGACATTTTCCAATAAAAAAAATACACAAAATAGAAGGAAAATACTTACCCAAACATCCCTCTAACTTCTAAATCTAAAAATCTTGCAATAATCATTTAAAGAACAAGTTTCCTATTAAGAAAAGATGAAAATTCCCTAAATGACAACCCAATCGAACCAAAATATAGAGGAAGAAGAGAGGATTAAGTTTTATAGAACTACCCTTGGCTAAATCTCTTTCTAAGAGTGCAAATCTGAGCTAAAATGTTGAAAAACCCTAACCCTTCTTTTAACATACGAATTTTCTCCCCTTGTTTTGAGAACCTCATGTTTCCAACACAAATGAAATGCAAATAAGCTCTTTAGGGTTTAGTGCAAGGGGGCTAGCCCAATGGGCCCTATATTCCAAGTGGGTTGATACTTAACAAGTTGGGTCAGGTTATATGGGTTAATTGAGTGCAAAAATGGGTTGAACTTCCATAAGAGTAGAGTTGGGTCACATTTAGATGAAATTGGGCCTCCAATAATGTTCTTGACATACATAATTTAATCATGGTCCCAAGTCACATTTAAGTCCATAAATATTATTATACTTTTTCAGAATGATTTAATTAATAATTATTATTATGTTAAGATACTCAAATTTGTCATTTTCCTTAAACCTCTTAATAATTTCATAATCTTCAAATAATTACTATTAATTATTTTCGGGGTGTTACACCTTTCTTATTCAATTATTGTATTATAGGGTTTAATTGACTCTCTTGAGGTTTGGAATCCCTCAAGGTCACAACCAAATCCTAAGTGATCCATATATCATTTCTTTGATTTTTTTTATCAATTCTATTTGCATATTCTTGTTCTTCACCCTCCTAAACCCTTGTTTCACCAAGCTCTCATCAAGCTCAAGCCTTCTTTCCTCACTCTCTCTCTTGGCCGAACATAGGGTTGCTAGGCTTACAAAATTATACAAATTTTCCTAGTCTAAATCATACATCATTTGAAAGTGATCTTAATGAAAAATATTTTAGTGTAATTAGTTTTCTTAAAGGAGCTACTTTATCTAAGAGTTCAACCTCAAAACTCACTCTTTTAGGAAACCAAAACCCCCATGAGAAAGAGAAGGAGTAGGAAAAAGTTTGTAACAACCTCATATTCAAATTCTCCATGTTTGCTTATTTATGTATTGCTTTCTTCCCTTGGTACTTCCTTCTTCTTCATGCCACCATGGATGAGGGTTTAGGGCTACCTTAGGTTAGCTATGAAGAGAAGAAGATGAATGGTTCCATTTATATAGAGAGTTCTAGGGTTTTCCTAATTTTTACAAAATACCAATTTTGGCCTTACACTTTGATTTCACCGTTTAAGCTCATTTCTTCATATTTTCATAAACCGATAGCTTCACAATAAAAGTTAGACTCTACTCTTCATTAAAAATATCTACTTTGAGATCATAGGAACATAAAACAATCTAAAAAAAGTCTAGTCAAAATTATAGTCAACCAACTTTAAACTATACATCGTTAGAAATTTAATTAAACCAACCTCATCTAGTTATTATACTGCCATTATTTCATCATATTATGAGGAATATTGATTTTTCAAGTCAATTATCATATTTTCTAAATCCCTGAATTTTTCATTGGTTTGGCCCATATTAGTGTCTTTTTAGTTCTAACTGGTCCTTTTTAGCCCTATGCCCCCCTTTTTAATTAATCCGTTCCATACTTTAGAGACTAGATTGACTCACAAAATATAGAATATTACAACAATATACCTAAATAAGATGTACAAACTATAAAATCTAAACATAAGTCTACTATTTAACTCATTTTCACTATATATCAAAATTCATAAAAGGTGGCCAATAATTTGCAAATTATTATAAACCAAATAATAAATTAATTGAAAGAAAAATCAATACATGAGTGTTCTAATTTAAAAACAATCCATAGACATCTCTATCCAAATTATAGAAAAAGGTTTAGCTACTCATAATCAAAAGTAAAATCATAAAACTAAAAGAAATCAAATCCATTAAAGAAAAAGTAGAAAAGAAGAAAAGCATAACTATGGCACAACAATTTTTGAATGGAACTCTAAATCTTAGTGTTAGCTTCTCCCCCAACTACAACGTGCCCTCAATAATGCTTCCAAGAATGCTTTTATGCACCGCTACCCTAGGGTTTGCCAAAAAGTTTCCAAAAATACCCCATAACTTTCTAAGAATAAAGAGCTATTATAATTCAATTAAGATTCAGTTTCTTGATTTTGTTCTATGACTTAGCTGCCTCTTTTGACCTAGATGCAAGCTTCTTTAGAAGTTGCTCCTTTTATAAAGATGCAGTGTTAGCTTTCCAATGCAATGGAGTTTGCACAAAACAAAGGCTCATAACTCAAGCTATAAGCTAAAAACTAACACTATCTTAACCAATCCACCCAAACATAGAATCTCAACTTCCCAACTTATTCACTCCTCCAAAATGAATTTAATTTAACTTGGGCCCTTCATGAAACTTGTAACCCCAGATGTTTAGATGATTTTGGGCTTTTGAACCACATGATTCCAAGATCAGAAGCCTCAGATGCATTCTTTCAAAGAGTTGGAGGTTGACCAAAAATCTTGCTCCAATCAGGATTAGGACAGCTTTTCATACTAGACTTTGGAGCCATATTTGGAGGCTTAAATGGACATGGATTTTGGCCATAAAACCATTCTAAAAAGTTTGAAATGTCTTCTACAACTTTGTTGAAGGCCTCATTCACGTTCTGGACATTTAACCCAATAAAAACAACTTAAAATAAGCAACAAATGTTAGAAACATAACATGCTAAAATGGTTTTAATTTTAAGCCCAATTACTCTCAATTTTTAATTTATATTGTAAACACAAAATTAGCATTAATAATCATAATAAGATATAAATTATGCTAAATAGACTAGTTATAAGGAGAATAAAAATATAAAATAATATATCTATTAACAGTTGTAGGTAAATTTTTTTTTAATGATATTTGGGTCTTTTCAAGCAACAAGGGACAAATTAGGTTATTCAAAGATTAACGTGAGTGTAAGTAGACTGAGATTATACCCTGATACCAAGACGGTATAGTACCAACGAGGAAATCTCATAAAGAAGTTTGAACTCAATATCAATATTTAGTTTATAAAAAACATGTGGTAGGGATAATAACTAACTAGAGACTTACATATAAATAATAAATGTAAGTAATCCTAGATATTCAACTAAACAGAAACAAAAATCCTAATCTTAGTAAAATAATATAAAGGAGTAACAAATCAATGGATTCAAACATTAAAATTGGTAACTGATAACTAAGTATAAATTATCCTAATAAACTAATGACAAATTTATCATTATTCGAATAACAAAAATAGATTTAGATAAAAAAAGAAAAATATTTAACTTATGCAATATGAATTAGAGAATATATTTTGTAAATTTAGAAATATTGAAAAGTAAAAGAAAATTACAAATTATTATATATCTACCCACTAGTTTTTTATATAACTAAAAATTATGCATGTCAAACTGTTAAATAACTACCAACTTTCTCGATCTTCTTGTATCTTTATAATCGTCGAATTAAAATTGAAGCATAAAATGTTACTTTATTTCCTTGACATCAACACGATGCCTTATTGGACCAACATTTGATAAATTGTAGTAAGATCTTGTTCAACATGGTACATCTCAAGTTATATTATGACGTAATTATAATTAAACTTCTATTTTGACCCTTCCCCTTGAGCGACGCACAAGCAGCTCAAAGCTTATTATTATAACATCATCCATCCTAGTTACTGCTCATCATCCCACAGATCATCCAGAAGAGGCTTGGTTGGTCCTTTGATCAGTCGTTCTTGATTGATTTCACTTATTTTCTTGCAATCATCTTCTGTCAATGACCAATCAAAGATCCGCAAGTTTTGCTTCATCCTCTCCTTGTCATAGCTCTTAACGACAAAGCTCACCCCTTGCCCGTATATCCATCTAAGACAAACCTAAAAAAAGAAATATAAATGAGGACATGTTATTATTCCTTAATTCGTGTTCATATTCCGGAAGATAGGCTTAAAGTAAGTTTTTCTTAATTCCTATAATAATTCTAATAATAGTTAATTCTACTTTGAAATTGGTATTGTAAGTTATAACGTAAATATTTAACCTGAGCAATAGTCTTGCCGCGAGCATCTGCGATCTCTTTGAGCACATCGTTGTCCAGAACTATATTATTTCCCCTACTAGCTCCTTTCCTCAAAGGTGAGAATGCAGTTAAGGTAATATCATTTGCCTTGCAGAAGTCTCTGAGCTTCTTTTGTTGCCAAGCAAGGTTCATCTCCACCTATAACAATTAAATCAAATTCATGTAATTGGTTGAAGATTAAAAAATAAAAGGGGAAAAAAATGCAGTGGGTTAATGAGCATAGTGGGATTAATTACTTGATTCACTGCTGGAGGGATGGTAGCAAAAGAGAGCAATCTCTCAAGCTTCTTGCAAGAGAAGTTGCTAACACCAATGGCTTTGGTGAGGCCAAGTCTCTGGCATTCCTCCATGGCTGCCCACACACCCTTTATGTCAAATGGCACCAGCTCTGTTTGTTCAATGGGATATGTTACCTTTCCGGGTTTGGCGCTGATTGGCCAGTGGATCAGAAAGAGATCTAAGTATTCTAGTTGAAGTGTCCTGCATTAATTGCATGCAAGACACAAGTAAATACCCACATATATATAACAGTGAGCCGCAAGTAAGAGGTTTAGGCTTAGTCCAAAGAAACGCTAATTGTTGAACAATTAAGGTATGTTTGTCCAAAGAGGCTCAAGAATTTGGGCTCAAGTGGCACCCTATATAAGCGCTGGGAAACGTAATGGTTATGGGTTCGATTTCTGTTTCTTTTTCTACTCCCTATTCTCAAAAACTTGTGTTTGTTTTGTATCAAAAAACAAAATATCGATATGAATAGGGAAAAATTCTAAAGGGTTTTCAGCTGTCTCACCTAAGTGATTTTTGGAGAGCAGGAACAACAAGTTGAGGATGATTGTCAGTGCACCAGAGTTTGGAAGTGATGAAGAGCTCTTCTCTGGACGCAATCAGTCCAAGTTGAAGTGCTTCCCTTATGGCTTCTCCAAGAGCCTGCTCCACCCCATATGCTGCAGCTGCATCAAAATGCCTATAACCCTGCTTGATGGCCTCAACCACTGCCTCTTTTGTGCTGACTTTACTCGCAGCTTCCGGTGCTGTGCCGAGGCCAATCACCGGCATCCTCCGTTGGCCAGAGGAGGATTGCAGAACGAGGTCAGGGATTCCGGTCGCAGACATGTTGCCTTAACGCTCTAAGCTTAGAAACGAAGGGGTCTTAGTTTTTATTGCTGCTGTGAAGACATGTATGGCTTCATGGCAACTTTTATAGAAGGATTTGGCTGATAAAAAATGGGATTTGTGGAAGGATGGCGTAGTACCTCTTTGACTCAAATATAAAATGGCTTTGTCGATGAGTAAGAAATATGAGATTTGATGTTGTCATCGTATCTTTGAATCAAAATCCAAACTTTTTTCATGAGTCAAACTAAGACTAAATAATAATAATAATAATAATAATAAAGCACAAGAAAGTGTTATGTTAATTTAAAAATATCTTAATTAGCAACCTAACTTTGAAATAGTAATATTAGACTAAGTTTGTGATGGCAAATACAATAATTATTCATGGATCTCCAGCTATTTGTGACTAAATAATAAGAACTAAGAAACAAGTGTCATTTTCCAATAAGCCATGACTACTTGTAAATTAGGAGACAGATAGAAAGAAGACAAGTGAAAAGAAAAATATACGAGTTTGGCTTAATATTTCTCTTTTTTTCCCTGCCTTTTTCCAAATTTACAAAAAGTTTATCCAAAAAAATTAGAATTTTCTATCTTGATGATGTATATTGTTGAAAATATTATATTATCTAATTATGATATAATTAATTATTAAATATAGAATAATATATCATTAAATAATTTCTTAAAATATTAATTTATTTAATAATTAATGGTTCTTAAGAGAATTAACTTAATTTTTGAGTAATTAATGAGTATATTTATAGTAATAAATTTATTAAAATAAATTAAATATTATTTTATATTTAATAATTATTATATCATAATTTTAAAAAAAATATAGTGTTCCGAAAAGTATAAGATGATTACTCTTTTCCAATTTGTGAAAGCTCTTTTTTATGTGGCACATTTGTGCCATCAAGATTTACAACAACATTAGAGTATGTACTGACTTATTCTGATTGGTAAAGTTCGCATATTGAACTGACCAGTGTCGTTCTAGCTTATTTGATTGCCTTGTCAAATGCTTAATCTAGAATCTAACTAGGTTATGTCGGTCACTAATTATGTTGAAACTTCAGAGTTTACGCTTTTTCTCGACTTATAAATGACTTTAAGGGTTCTGTTTCAAAACAAATTTTGAAATACTTTTTGGTAAAATAAATATATTACCATTACTCTTTAAAATTAATTAACAATGAAAAACGTTGAAATTACTTACTTGAAAAGAGAGTGACAACTAAAACTGCTAAATCAAAACTAGTAGTTCAATTTGGTTTGCCTGAGCAATTTTACTGACGGTTCATTCAGTTTCTATAATTTAAAATTCAAACGATTGGTTGATTTATAAGTTATTAAAAAAACATAAATTTAAACGGTTAGTTGATCATTTCATTTGAGTTTGAGCTTCAAATAGATCCAGGAACACCCCTATTCATTTATAAAATATTTGGTCTTCTAAACAGATTATAGATGGCAGCACCACTATTCTGACTGTTGAATATTTTGCTATTTTTCGTTAAACTGAAAGTCTCACGTTGAAGATTATAGGGTGTATAAAAGGCTTATAAAAAAAGTGCATTACATAAATTCGTCATTGATGACATGTACCTCAATTTAGTCTTCCATTTTCTTTAATTTTAATTTTATTTTACATCACCTAACTCCTCAATTCTTATCGCTAGCATGTTTGGTGGGGACGTGACATGTTGACATCTTTCCCTCTGTCATTTAGCTCATAATATCCGAAGACCTAAAGCCCATACCCTATTGTCTCATATTTCGAAAATATTTAAAAAAAATTGAATGAACTATTAAATATCTATTCCGTGAAGGAGTGAATATAATTTTTAGGCAAAAATGCAAAAATCTTCCGTCAATTTATATGTTTATGTAATTTATTCTATTTAACTTTGAAAGTAGACAATGAACTTTTTAAATTTTTAAATTTGTGTAATTTATTTTTATAAATAAAATTGTTAAATGATTAAAAGAGTCCATTTAGATCAAATATATATATATATAAGGTTATATTTTCATTGTCCACCTAGGCATATAAGCAAGCAAATAGGATAAATAAGAGCATTTTGATCTTTTTTTTTTTTCAAATTTGCCCAACCTACCCTAGATGGGTGAAATGAAAGATACATTAGAGGAGTTAGAGCTTTGAAACACAGTCCGAGTGACAAAGAATCCAATGGAAAACTCGAGGAATGAATAAGGTTAATGGAAAAGTCGTTAAAAAAAAACAAAAGAAGAAAAAGAGGAAGAAGGTTTGCGAAGCTTCATTTTTGTGAGGCATCTACATTTCAAAGTTCAACCCAAGGCTTTCATCAAATAAACTCACCAATTACTTATTCCTATCTTTTTTATTTTTATGCACTATTCAACAAGACTTTTTCCCCATCGCTTCCACATAATAGGAAAAAAAGAATATCTTGTTATAGTGATAATTTATTACTAATAAAGAACAATTTATTATTATTAATCATATAATGTTAAAAAAAGTATAAAATCTAAAAAATCCAACAACTTTATATTCCTAGGCTAAAAAGTACAATGTAAGCTTCGTGGAATATAGACAAACTCCATGCAAGCTCTCACAGGGTTTGCTCAACCTTAACTCCTTTAATACTCGGAAGTCCATTAGACGATGTTGTATACAAGGGACCAAGTCATAGGTGGCTCCTACCAAATGTTTCAACTTGGCCCATATTGTCCAATAAAGCACAATTGGCCTAAGTCCTACACTAACTCTTGGGACCTCATGATCATAGTCATCAAAGTTGACCAAATTGGCTAGTCTAACTAGAAAATCAATGAACTGATCTATAGTCTAATTTAATTGGTTTAAAAAACCAATCAGATAAAGAGCTAGTCAAAACTAGACTTGTAAAAGGTTTTGTCAAATCAGTAATTGAAATTTGTTTAGATTCTTTTTTATAAAATAATATAGTTTGTTTTAGAGAACTTTAAAAAATTAAAAATAGAAAGCAGTAGGAGAAAGATATATTGAAATCAAAAGAAATTTAAAACAAGGAGAATATATAAGAAATTAAAAGGCATGTATTTGGTTATTTTTAGTGTTAGCTCTTCATCATGCTACATCTCTTAGCCACCCCTCTATTAGATAAAGTGTTTGGCTAAAATTGTTCATTTCTCTTCCATTTACCTATTTGTTTTTTTGTTTTGTTTTTGATAACGAGTAAAATCTTAATATAAGTTAGAAACCCCAAAAGTTCAATAATAATTGCCCTTCAATTTTAATAATAGATTTTTTTTAATTTTTTAGTTAAAAAATAACATTTCAAACATTATTAAAATTTAAAAGTTATTAGTATTTATTTGTTATATTAACATTTTAATATATATAATTTTAAATATATATATATTTAATTATTATTAATTCAATCATGATAAAACTATTAAACTATGAACCAATAACCAATCAGTTTAGTTATTGGTTCGATTTTAAAAATATTACTCATGGCTACTATTAGAGATGTTTAAGTAAGAGCATTGCCATCTAATGGACAATGTATGAACCAAATAAATGCAGATGTGCAGTAATGCACTGCAATGGCTAATGATCTTCATATAGTATACTAATAAAGAGTCGTCACATGACCCACTACCTAACATTGGACACCCATGGTGAAATGACCCTTTTACTCCCTATGTGTTAGCTATAGAAGGACCAATCACCATTATCTTCTTAGCTTTTATATAACTCAAGTAACTCCTCTATTCCCTTTCATCTTTTTAGATGCCAAACGAGGAGGTGAAAGTACTTTAGTATGTATTTTCCAACTCTAACTTTGTTAATCTTGTGGGTTCAACAAGCGTTATTGTTGTTAATATTGTGAAGTCAATTAATTGATGTTATAATTGAATCTAATGTTATTATTGTGGATAACACTATTAGTCAATTATCTAATGTTGTTATTGACATTACTTGCATGAGGCTAAATAATTTTTTTATTTGCAAGTATCTTTGTGAAATATTATTCGGAAGTGCTGAAAAAAATCTTATTGCTTGCATGTGGTTTATATTTAAGTTAGTTGGTGCACACCTTAAAGGGGAGTTGTAACTCTTATGAATCTTTTTTACCTAATAATTTTATTCTCTAAGTTTTTATGGAAAATTTTGCTCAAAGTGTTTGCCATCATCAAGAAAGGAGAAATTGTTGATGCAATTATTGCACTCACACTAGTTTTGCTTATAATAAACGATTTAAATGACTTTTCTAAAAGTTATGTCATGTAACACCCCAAAATTAATTAAGGTGTTAACCATGGATTTGGGTTAATTAAGAATAATTAATATGAGATAATTGGGCAAGTTAAGTGAATGAAAATTTTAGAGAGATAAATTATTAATATGAGTTTGAAATTTAACTGAGTTATAAACCCCATCTAGGCAAATTAAATTAAGTAGGCCAAGGTTAGGGATTAATGAAGGCCCAATAATTTTAGGTGCAGACTCAACCTTTTATTGTGAGACTTGAACTAAGAGAAAGCACCTAGTGATGGCCCAATAACCCTTGTGCAAACCCAAATCAATTAAATTCTTTAAACTTGGTCTGACCTAATTAAATTTCTGCAGTCCAACACCTTGAATGTAATGCTCGGTACATTGTACAATCACTGGAACGGGCCGATTTGAAAAGCAAGTCCCCTGAGATGAGTGATTCAAGGCCAAATAAAATTTTAAATAATAGAAAATGAGAATTTGAGCCTTGAGTTGCCCAAAAATTGGGGTCGGAGCGATTCAAAAAAATTACCGAAAGGCCAGTGGCATTTTTGTAAATAAGTGTAATTTTGGAAAAACACCTAGGAGGGCTTTTTAAATGAAAATTTTGAGTTGCCCAAGGTTCTTTAAGGCCCCAAAAACCATGGGAAGCCCCGGGACTGGTAAAGCCCCTCCGGTGTACTCTTTCCAATGTCAGTTGACCTGAACTTTGACCGATTCGTTCGAGATGGTTTTAACTCTGATTTGAGTGATTCTAAAGGCATTTTATTAAATTGGGAACCTAAATTTTATGATGGAAAAGACGGTTCTCAAAAGGAGCTAAAACGAAGCCGAAACGAACTTGCCATTACGGAAGGGCAAAATTGGAATTTATGGTTTCTTGAATGTTCTAAAGAGTTCCACACTTTTCTCCCTTCTTATCCTCTTTAATGAGCACGGCCCATTCTGCCTAAAATACAGAAAATCTTCAGCTCTCTTAGGCACACAAAAGGGAGGAGAAAAAGAGGAAGAAAGCCAAGGAGAAACTAGGTAATTTCATGAATTCTTGCTCCATCTTCCTCCAATCTTGTTTTCCTCTCTTCCTCCTTTCTTTCCATGGATTTTTTGAATGATTTGGTTCTATTTTTGACCCAGAACTAAGGGGAGAATTTCAAATTTGCTAAGGAGAAGAGAATGAAGGAAAAAGACACTTGAAAGCTCACTTGAACCATAGGTAATCTTTGCTTTTTGTTGCATCTTCTCTTCCCCCTCCCTTTGTGTGTATTTCAGCCAAGAACAGAACCGAAGGAGGGGAGGATGTTCTGTCCAAATACAAGGAGGGAACAAGGGTTTTAGGCCATGGGGAGATGGCATATGGCAAGAAATTCCAAGAAAAACCAATAGAAAACAAGTTAGAAAAGTGTAGTGTTTTCTAGGGTTTTGCAAAATCTGATTTTGTGTGAATGTTTCCTTGGCTATTTGAATGTTTCCTTGAACTCCTAAGACCTTTAGAAAGCCTCCCAAATGGCTCTCCCATCAAGGAAAAATCACAAAGTCTATGAACCTCCATTATGGTGCATATTTCGGCCAAGCTAGGTTCATTAGGCTAGGGGATGTTTTAATTTGTTCTAGCCTTGTTTTGGGACTTTATATGATGTTAGAAGATAGGAGAAACCATTGGAAAAAATTTAGGAGCCATAGATTGGGAGATGGCCTAATGGTGTCCATAATGGTGCTTTGTGAAGCAACTTGGTTTTTCAATTGTGCAATTGAATGTGTGATGGCTCCAAGGACCTTAAATGAGTCCAAGAAGTCTAGAAAGAACAAGAGAATGGAGCCTAGCACTTGAATAATATGAGTTGCTTCAATAGGCCATTTATGGAACCAATATGTCTATTTTTGAGCCAAGTGTGTAATAAGCTTTAGTTTAATGTTTTGGCTTGCTTCAAATGTGTAATTGTGTGCTGTTTGTAATGTCTAGGCCAAGAGAATCTTACTCCACCTAAGTGTTCTTGTGAAACCAAGGAGAGGAAGGAAATTGCAAAGTGAGCTTGCATACATAAAAAGGTAGCTCTCCACCTCATTCTCTTTGCATTCTTGTGTGCATATGAATGTCTTAGTGTGCTTGCATGCATTCTTGATGCTTGATAATATGCCACTTGATCCTTGTTGTGCATTGGTACCAATGTGTTGTCTTGAATGACTATAGTTGTGGAAAGAGCCCATAAGGGTGAGGTGATGCCAAAAGTCCCTTGATGAAGGTGAGGAGATGCCAAAAGTCTCATGGCATGGGTGAGACAAGGCCAAAAGTCCTTTGAATGGGTAAGGCAAAGTCAAAAGTCCCTAGACCAAGAGTGAGGCAAATCCAAAAGTCCTAGAAATGGGGTGAGGCTAAACCAAAAGTCCCTAGAGCATGAAAGTAATCTTGACATGTGAATGTGGCATGGAATGGAATTTATTGCACACTTTATGCTTGTATGGTTATACATTTGGTATATGTATGCCTTGAATGTGGTGTGAATGGGTGTGTGAGCTATTGAGATTCTTGGAATCTCACCCCTCTTTTCCCCTTCATCCTTGAATTGTCTAGGTGGTGTTCCAAGTCAAGGAGATGCAAGCCAAGGACATTGAACATCTTTGTTTTAGTGTATTATGTACTTTAAATGGTGGTTAAATGTCAAAGTAACGATGTATGTAATCTTTTTGTGATGTAAGACTATGGACAAGTGTAAAATGATGTATGAATATGATATACACTTTATATGACACTAAATCTCTAGTATTGTGCAAATTGACTTTTGGATGGCTTGATGTATGAGTAGCTCGTCGCACAACCCTCAAAATAATACTAGGCTGATAAAATATGTAGCGAATGGCATAACCTAGGTCATCTCCTTTGGAATTGGAGTTCAATGCCTAATTGAGTTTTCCAAATGTTAAAAGACTCTAAAAATTCCTGAACTAAGGGGGTTTTGATTGAATTAAACTAACCTAAACTAAATTGAATTAAAATTCCTAATTACTATCTAATTTGAGTGAATTATAGTCTTGTGACTAGCTTTGGATTCGTTCCTTGGTATCCACTATCCTTATCCTAATCCAATTATGATTAATTCTGGTCTAAGAGTTCCTAATCGTGTTCATAACAAATTATCTTGGGTAACCACTCAAGATTCAAGAGATTAATGATCTAACGTTGAATTGAGACCTCAACTCCGCATTAAATTATCAATTCTTATTTCTAAGATCAATGAACATCCAATTTGATTGATTAACTGATTGATTAGCCTCTGAATCATCCTAAATATTTAATTAACCAACTAAACATTAAGGAATCCTTAAATTAAATATTTAAGCACATAATCTCACTCATATATTTTATCGAACACCTTCGAAGCATACATGGGAATTCAGATAATATTGAAATTAATCAAATCAATTAATCAACAAAAAGGTTCCCTAATTAGTGTCTAACCAGCCACTAATTATAATTACACAAATTCCCTATCAAATACAACTTAACCAAGACAATAAATGAGAGAGAAAAAGTGTAGGAAAAATAAAGAAATTCTTAGCCAAAAACTCTATGTTCATCCATGGATTCAAGCTTCTCCAAGGATTCCTCCTAGCTAGCCTCAAGATGGATTAGAATCTCATAGAATGTGGAGATGGATGGATGGAAGGAGAAGGCGTGGTGGTGGATTAATGCTGAATGAATAGATGAATGCTCCCTTCTTCATTAAAAGTCACGTGCAAGAGCCTCTTCTTTTCGTTAATGATTTACGTGATATTCTTTCTCTAAAACTCAGCTTCTTCGTGTGTATTATGCTTCATGGATGTGTGTATGAGAGTGGGCCCCACTGGTTATTTTATTTTATTGAATTCCATATAAATTCCTTTTCTCTTGTTTCTGCAGCTCCTTCTTATCATTATTATTCACATCTTCATTTAACCTTCAGCCCAGGCTTCTTAGCTTCTTCATGCGTTTTTCATGCAGCTCTTCGTTTTTCTCAAGCAGGGCTACCTCTTCTTCGACGTGGGATGCTTCCAATCTAGCTCAGCAGCTTCTTCGTTCAGCTCGCTTCTTACTTCCATTTGAAACCTTCTGCACTTGTTCTGACTCATTGTTGCTGCTTCTTTTACGTGTTGCACGTCCTCTTTTCTTTCCATGCAGGCTCGAGCTTCCTTCAGCTCAGCTTCTTCTTTTTGCTCCAACTACAGCGTCTTCTCAGCCTTCTTTACCACGTCTTGCTCTTCTCCAGCTTGTGCTTCCTCATGCAATCTCCTTTTACGTCAAAACCAAGTTCCTTCTTCCTCACATGTTTGCTCTGTTCTCAGCCATGTTTCTTAACTTGTAGCTAGTTTGAACCTTCTCTTAATACCCTATGATGCTTCTGCATGTTACAGCTGCTTCTTACTTTCCATCATTCAGCTCCACGTATTTTCCATGTGCAGTTCTGCCCTTGTGTGTCTTCCACCTCAACATCCAACCCACGTTGACCTCTATGCTTCTTGTTTCAGCTACTGTATTACTAGAGCTACGTGGATAAAGCTCATGCATGATCTAGCCAAACACGTAGCTTTTAAATCTTCTATGCACATCTCTCTCCAGCCCATACTCCTCCACATGCTTCTTATGTTCAAGATGGCTGCCTCTTGTTGCATTGGTTCTGCCCCCATGAATAGTTCCTTCATGCATGTGTTGATGTTGAGTGAAGGGCTACTCATATGCTTCTTTAGTCATTCCTTTTTCTTCCTTAACCATTATTCTCATTCAAGCTTTAATTGTCCATTGAAATTCTGCACAAAAGAGTGGGAAAAATCAAATAGGAATTTTCACAAAATTATTTAAGATAAATTTATGCATTAAAATCCAATAATTTGTAACTTAATTCCTCAAATATAGAAAATGGCTACTAAAATCAAATTTCATCTAATTAGACCCTTAAAGCCATATTTGGATACTAAAATGTTTAAGTTAAAATGATTAAAATGTATAAAAATCATACTTATCAATGTAACTATGCATAAATAGATGTTGAGAGACCAAAATGAGTTGCATGAGGTTTGGGATCACTTGGGCAGCCTCCACAAGTCATATTTGTGCTTTGAAACTTGCTCAAGAGGTGCCAAATTCAAGAAGAGGCCATTTGGTGCAAAGTGACTCTTGGTAGGAAGCAAAAATGACCATTTCATGAAGCTATGTCCCTTTTTATCCAAATGAACTCTTCTTGACCTGGAATTTGACATGCATCTAGAGCTTATTGAGAAGCTAAAGTTAGTAATTTTTGGAGGTCTGTGGAATATTTAGCGAATTGTTGAAATTGGAAAATTTTCTGGTTTTGGTCCTTGGTACTATAGCACTGGTCCGAAATTGAATTTTGTCACTCATGAGGCAAACGATGTCCAATTGCCACGAAATTTTATGCAGAGAAACTAGAAATTCACAGTGACTTGTTACAACTAGAAGCACCTCATTTGGAGTTCTAGAGAGGGAGATATGAATTTTTGAACATTCTGTCCAGTATCAGGACCCTTACCCGACTTAA
This sequence comes from Erythrophleum ivorense, assembly GCA_026724425.1. NCBI lineage: Eukaryota > Viridiplantae > Streptophyta > Magnoliopsida > Fabales > Fabaceae > Erythrophleum > Erythrophleum ivorense. The sequence goes on along the minus strand of JAIUCV010000020.1, from coordinate 10,377,507 downwards.
TGTACTATTCTATTGAATTTCGAGACTTTGGGTACTGAACTGGTCTGAAAGTATTTTTCTCCTCTAGCTAACATCCACAAATTTCCAAATTGGTATTATTTGTATGGATTGGATTTTTTTGAAATTAATTGGAAATTTTCAAAGTTTGCTGCAGAATCTGTGACATCATCAAGAGGCAGTTTGACCCCTGGACATTTTCGGATGTCAAACGCCCTCTGTGATGGGTGTTATGGTCTGTACATATTTTTACTGTGAAATAGACATCTGTAGCTTTCCATAATAGCCAAGAATGTGTGATTTTGATTTTTCTAAAATTAGTTATGATTTTTTGAAATTGTGCCAAAAAGGGGCCAAATCTAGCCGAAAATAAACCTCCATATTCTAGGTTCCATTTCGGTTTCCATGAGTTGTGGGCCAACTTTGGTGATGTAAATGAGTTGTATGTATGTAATTAAATATGAGAATGTGATGTATGAACTCATATGATCCACGTGACACAGAATGAAATTTTCATACGCTACGCAACGCGAAATAAGGCATTATTTTAATGCCATCTTCCATTCCCTTTTGTGCAATTCATCATGGGAAACTTAGAAATGATAGGAAGCAAGCTAGAAATATATGGTGTTACATTGAAGCTGGCCCAACAAGGTTTAAATCAGAACCCCCTCGCAATTGGACCTTTAGGTTTGCCCATGACCCACCTTAGACCTAACTTAAACCCAACTAAAACTCTAAACACTTCAACCCCTCCACATTTTGCTGAAACACACACACATAACTCATTTTCGGAGGTTTGAAGGGAGGCTAGGGTTTAGGGTAAGAAATCTATCATTTCTCACTTCTAGAGCAAGATTTAGCCAAGGTAATAGTTATATAACTTAATCCTTTCATCTTTCTCTTTAATTTGGCCCGATTAATGTTCTAATTAGAGCACTTTCACCCACACCCAAAATCTGAAACTTGCCATTTGATGTTTCCATGGTGAAATTTCGTAGGTTGAGGCTAGAGCTGACATTAGGTAAGTATAAATCTTCTTTTTAAGGTATTTCTGCTGGTTTGAGACCCTAATGATTGGATTATAGTATGGGTGTTAATTTTTCATGAATTTGCTTAGGATTTAGGGTGATATATTAAAGTTTTTGTTAAAGGACATCTCCATTCTGAATTTTGGGACTTTGTAGTGTGGGGAGAATTTTGTACCACTGGTGGCTTTTGTAAATTTTTCTACAAATGAGGTAACTGGGACTGTATTAATTCTATGCATATATCTGCTTTAATTTCATATTTGCTATACATGAATGATTTGAAATGCTAAATAAATTGGTTGGCTATCTATTGTATTGTGTTTGGACCTTGTGAGTTGATGCTCACTGAAATATGACACCGCAAGTGTATGGGTCGCAGACGTAGTACGTGATGAATCAAGGTCGTTCCCTCAGAGAATTAATACAATTGGCGATTAGGCATTAGAGTTCTCATATTCATTTTAGTTAAACAATCAAATTGCAGTTGGATTTATGAGAATTACGCAAGTGCAAATAATAAACGATGGTTGTAATTGGAAGTATGCAATTAGAAACACCTTAGGAATTTTAATCCCCTTTATATCAACTGTCGATTATTTCCCTTTTAATTAAACAGCTTAAGGCAATTTTTAGAATCAAGGTTGAAGTAGGTGCAATTGTCTTTCGATCCAATTGAACTCTTATATCCACTCACTCTTAATGTCTCAAGGAGTGGTTAATAATTGATTAAGTACAGACTTTCTTTCGACTACCTAGGGCCCTTGAGGATATCTCTATCTCAAGTGCAAATTAGATTATATCTAATCCTAAATTTTTTAACCAATGGTCTATAAGCAATTTCCTTCCTTCAAAGGTTAATTACTCAATCCACAATTAAACTAAAGGAGGTCACCCAATAGAATGAAATATACTTCAGATTAAACACTATAATTTCCAATAATCCGCATAATTAACAAGGGAAAACAATCTCCACAGATTAAAGGTTCATAAAATCCCTAAGGATTACAAATTCTAGCCGCTCATGGCTTGAAATTCACAGACAAATCCAGCAAACATGTTAACTATCATCTACTAAGAGGGAAGATGGAGTAGAAACACCTAATCGGAAGGAAAATCGATAGAATTGACGAATTCCTGATCAAATTGAAGCTTTTCCAACACCCTTGATGCGTTTTTCTTCTTTCTTAGTCGGCCAGAACTTCCTCTGTATGCTGAATGAATGAAACCCTACCTATTCCCATCTTTTTTAGCTTGCTAATTTAAACTGTGCGTTTCAGGGTCCGATCTCGCTATGGCGAGGAGTGCATCTCGCTATAGCGAGATCTCATAAGTTCCCAGATTTCTGCTGTTCTCGCTATTACTGCGCTATGGCGAGTTTCTCCCTGGAATTTGTATACTTCGCGACTTCGCTGTGGCGAAGTATCTCACTCGCTATAGCGAAAGTGTGTTCTTGCCATGGCGAGTTGAATCCTCGCTGTAGCGAGAATACTTGTTCCACTTGTACTTTCTCACTTCTCAGCTTCCTTTTCTTTTCTCAATTCTTTCTTCCTTCTTTTATCTTTCCTGAAATTGAAATCAATCATAGAGTGAGGTTCAAACTGCTAGAGATAATACAATAAAACACTCTCTTTATTTTGTTTGATTGAATTCATTTTTAACTCTATTAATCAAGAAGAAAGTACTTGCCTCCCTAATTTGATCTCAAATATAATCCTTTTTTATATCACAAATTAGGGAGTCATCATGAGTCCATAGTGGAGCTGTGGTGTGGCTGTCACTCGTGTATGTATTTCGATCGGGCACCAAGTTATGATCAAACCCCAGATGCACTGAACCCTCGTTGTGCTCATTGGGGAGTGGGTGCCGTGGACGGGCCTCTCCCGATGTTATTGGCCTTTAACATGTGAAATTATGATTGCTAGTATGGGATGGTAATCATAGTAGCCTAACCATTTCCTTTGCTGATATGGCTGATATGATTCTGATGTTGATGTTGATTTTGATTCATGCATATATGTTAATTAAATTGGATATTATGAATGAAAATTTCCTTGGTTACTGAGATTCGCATCTCACCCCATTTCATAGGATTAATATTTCAGGTGAAGGTTCTTGGAGTAAGGATAAGGGAAAGCAAGTGAATGAAAATCCATGAGCTCCAACTATGTGGGGAAAAGGCCACACTTAGACTGGTTTATCTAGAATAGATGCTAAATTTTGTATTCCTCTTTGTATAGCATTATCATGTAATCATGTTGCCAAGTGTAGGCTTTTATATTTTGATTACATAGGATGTATCTATTGAGGAGTTAGGCCTCATCTTAGCTTGGTACTGGATGTATGAACTATAACACCTAATGTATGGATTTTACTGAATTTATAGTATGGTGTACTATTGGAAATATAATTATATGATGCATTAGATGTTAATTGTTGATAGTGCATGAATTCTTACTGTCATTAATCCATGAATTTGCTGACATGTGGTAGTTGGACGAGTAGGAATTAGTACTTAAGTTTTGAATTAGTAATGGTAGAGTAGTTGGGTAAATAAGCTAGATAAATACCATTAAAGTCATATAAAATGAGGGGAAGTAGTCCTAGGGTGTTCCTAAGTAGAGAACTGGGATGCATGTGACAAATTCTGAGAATTTAAGTTGCTGGAGGAAACCATGCCGCGCCCAATAACGTTTCACTGCGGCCAGGGAAATGATAGAGGCAAGGAGTGCCACAACATGATACATTTCACCGCGGCACAGAGCATGAAAAATTGCTCAGTAAAGACACATTGAGCAACCTCATCGCGGCAACTCAAGTTAGGCTGTGATGAGAATTCAAGAAAAATAATTCGAGTGTCCAGTAGCGAGTCTCACTGCAATGCAAGAGCTCTCGGCTGAGGTGAGAATTGCGAGAATCTGAATAGTAGTCCCCGGAGGTATTTCTGCCGCGGCGCCATGTAGGCTAGTCACGGCGATGGTCCAACTCGCCGCAGCGAAATTTGTATAAATTGTCTAATGATTCCTGAGAGTAACCTAGTCGCGGTGGGATGCTTTCAAGTTGCGGCACAGGTCCCCAAACTCCTACCTTTAGCCTAGAAACCCCTGTTTCTTTAATGGTAATGCTAGGAAATGATATAGGGACACTTGTGGGAGGTTTTTGTGTATTGAAACTGATGGATGGATGAATCGCAAACCCCTCATGATAGTACAATTTCTTTTATGCATTCTCACGTTTGTGGTTGTTTAAAGATGACCCTAACATCAAGGTTCAAATTTTCCTATATTTTCATAATGTAATAAATTGTAATGACTCCAAACCTTGATCATTAATTGTTAATCATATATTTAACCATAATTACCATGATTAAAAGTTAGGGTTGTCACATGTCAAGGCCAGGCCTGCTAAAGAATTTAAGATCATACAATTAGTTGACCTTGTAGAATATGTTATAAATGGAATAAATGCATTTTGAGCTCTTAAAAATCCCTTAAACTTGTTAATTGGAGATTGCATGTTTTAAACATGGACTTCATGGCCTTCTTGGATAGTTTCTCTAAGAATTTATGGAAGCCTCAGGCTACCAATTGGCTAGTAGGAAGCTATAAGTCAACTAGTAGACTAGAAGATTGGAGTTTCTCATTCAAAGAGCTACTAGTTAAATGGTAGGAAGCTAAAAGTCAATTGACAACTTAGAAAGAAGAAGCATAAAGGTATTAGTCAACTAGAGGAAGCTACAAGTCAATTGACAAATTACAAAAAGCCACTAGTCAACTAATAGACTATTGGTACTCTCAAGAATTCAACCAAAAGAGCTACTCTAGCTACAAGCTTTTCCTTCCTTTTTGAAGTTCATGTTTTTCCAAAGGAACAAGTCTACTAGTTTATTGTTGAGGGCTACTAATCAATTAATATAGTACAATAAAGTGTTTAAATAGCTTTTTAATTGCTAGTTTTGTACATTTTGACTTCTAACTTGTTTTGAACAACTATTTTAAGGGAGATACTATAAATGCAAGGCCATATGCTTTTAGAACTCTAAAAAAAAATTTCTTTTCCCAACATGTGTGATCATCTTTAAGCTCTTAATACTCTTCTTCTCCTTCTTAGAGCACACTTTGACTTGTAAATCCTTTCTTTGAAAGAGTTTCACTCATATACCTCCACTCTTCTCTTGTTGTGAGATTGAAATCTTAAGAATAAGATTCCTTAATTTAGGTTTTGGTTAAAACCTATTGTAAAAGGATGAGAGCTTGTTTGAGTCACTCTTATTGAGTTGGTTTGTAAAGCCTAACAAGTGCCTTTTGTAAATTTGTTGTTATAATGAAAAATCTTGTACTGAGGCTTGAGGATTGTAAGGTTATTTTTAAGTTGAACTACAATAAATTGCTTGAATTTGATCCTTCTCTTTCATTCTCTTATTTTTACTACTTTATAAACCATTTTTAAATTTATTCTTTGCTATATTTTCAAGTGGTATTCTTCTTATGTTGTTTTAGTGTTGTTTGGCTTGCATTATAGTCTCTCTAAACTTTTATCCTTCAAATTTCTTCTAAAGCTTTTGAAAATTAGTCCTTCACTTGTGAACATTTTTATTTTGTTAAAAATACATTATTCACGCCCCTTAGATGTGTAGCCATTCATTACATTACATGTGATCAAATTAGCATTTAAGTTGGTCATAGTTCTCTACTCAAGAGATGCTTTTAATCATTCAATCTGTCATACCATCATACATTATGTATTCTATCCTTTTTATAATTAAGACCTTATTGACAAGATCCTAGGGGAGTTACCTAACTTTGGGTTTTTCCAAAACTTCTTTTTTAAAAATTATCTTGTCATAAAGTAGAAGATCCTATCGACTAGGTCTTAAATTTTCCTTTACTGAATCTTAGATCTTGTAGATAAGATCTTTAATCTTGTCAACAACATCTCACACCTTATTAATAACATCTTAATACTAGCTCTGGTAAAGGGATGACTCATTCTATATAGTCATTCCTATATCATTTATCTTCAAAATCATCAAAATATAACCACATACGATGTTTAACAATGGTCTCACAATCTTTCCATAGGTGAAGTGGAACTATAGGGGCCAAACTTGAAATTTACATCCACTTCAATCCCTAAACTCCATAAACACATTTGATTCAATTCATTTGAACACAAAATAGGCTCTAATTGCATGAGAAAGTCATATAGCCACTTTAAGCCCCTTTTGACATAATATGGTTTAAACTTTAGAAATTTATAACTTAAGATAAATAACTGCAATTCATGCAAATTAGGATTCTATGGAAAACTTAAAACATGAATTATATATTGTAAAAATTTTAGGTGAAAACAAGTTCATTTGTGCCACAAAAGATCAATGAAACAATAATTGTCACTATTCTCGGACATATATCAGAACCAGAACTTTGATCATGCATATCTTTGGCTACATAGCTCCGTTTTATGCAAACTTGGTAGCTATAGAAAGTTTATAATGTCAACTAGTGTTTTTAAAATTTCATAAGTATTAAAGTTCATTTGGCCTCTTAAATGCATGAAAAAATAAATATGACCATATGAACAGTCCCCAATATATTCTACAATTTTTAATCAATTTTGAAAAATTATAATAAATTCTACAGAGTTTCAAAAGTTATTTTCTTTAGCTCTGTGAAAAACTCTAGAAACCTACCAAATTTCATCCAAAAATTCATTCATTTGGTCATGTTTTGGTTCAGTTGCCAAATAAGGCTCATAATGGTGCAACTTGGGATCTAAATAGTTCAAAATGGGTCCCTTTCACCTCATGTGACCACTTGAGCATGTTTCAATCATAAAATGTAGCATATATAATTGATTTATCATATCCCAAATTTCATGCAACTTAAATTCACTCATCCACTTGCCATTACACATACACATACACATAACATAGCTCACACATAATTAAATCTCATAATCTTGCACATTTACATTTTAAAAATGACATTTACATCATAATCTCATATTTTTACACTTATGGGAATGTTTACATTACAAAAATATCATGTACAACTTTTCATGAGCAACATATTATAGAAAAGCCTATATTATTGTCAAAGTAATGCCATTCATGCTATTTGGTCTTCATTTTTGGCTCCTTGAGAATTCCATAGACATGGTTAGAAGTAATATGGAGGGGAGTGAGATTCTATGAGTTCCAATAGCTCATTCACCATTCAAGCACACTTACAAGGCATATTTTCATGTTAAAGAGACATCCAAATATGTATGTGAGCGGATCGTCGCATAACCCTCAAAATAATACTAGGCTGATAGAATATGCAGTTAATGGCACAACCTAGGTCATATCCCTTGGAATTGGCGTTCAATGTTTAATTGAGTGTTCTAAATGTTAAAAGACTCTAAAATTTCCTAAATTAGGGGGTTTTGATTTAATTAAACTATCCTAAAACTAAATTGAATTAAATTCCTAATTACTGTCTAATTGGATGAATTATGAATGAAAGATGGTCTTGTGACTAGCTTCGGATTCGTCCCTTGGTATCCACTATCCTTATCCTATTCTAATTATGATTAATTCTAGCCTAAGAGTTCCTAATCATGTTCATAACAATTTATCTTGGGTAACCACTCAAGATACAAAAGATTGATGATCTAATGTTGAATTGAAACCTCACATCCAAATTAAATTGTCAATTCTTGTTTTAGGATCAATGAACATCCAATTTGATTGATTAACTAATTGATTAACATCTGAATCATCCTAAATATTTAATTAACCAACTAAACATTAAGGAATCCTCAAATTAAACAATTACGCTCACTCATGTATTTTATCGAATACCTCCGAAGCATACATGGAATTTAGATAATATTGATATCTAATGCAATCAATTAATCAACAAAAATTACCTCCTAATTAGTGTCTAACCAGCCACTAATTATAATTACACAAATCCCCTATCAAATACATCTTAACCAAGAAAATAAATGAAAGAGAAAAAGTGTAGGAAAAGTATAGAAATTCTTAGCCAAAATTCTAAATTATGCTTCCATGGATTCAAGCTTCTCCAAGGTCTTCTTCCTTGCTAGCCTCAAGGTAGATTAGAAAATCATGGAATGATGGAGATGGATGGATGGAATGGGGATGAGAAGAGGATGGAGATCAATGGATGAAGCATGGGGTATGAATGGTAGAATGGATTGAATGGAGAGATTATGGAGTGGCCTCAATAAATAGGCAAGGAATTGCTAAGAGTTTGAGGCGTGATTTAATTGGACTGTGAATGGATCAGAGGCGTGCAAAATTATACTCCTTTCTTCATTAAAAATCACGTGCTTCTCTTTGTTCTGCTTCATGTGGAAAGCTCCTTGAGTTCTCGCGTCATTCACGTCTCTTCTGCTGCCTTATTTTACTTCTTTTGCCCGTAGCTAAATCTTTTAATGAATCACGTGCTCAGCAATTTATAAACGCCAGCTCCCAAGCTTCTCTTCTCCTTAGCTTCATGCAACTCCTTCATCCATCCAAGCTCGTGTTTGTTTGCTCATCTCCATGTGCTCAACTTCTTCTTTTAATATATATATATCACAAGCTTGCATTGCAGATAGTGTGGGCCCCATTTTAAAGCTAATTATAATATTCGAATTCATGTGAGCTGCCTGCTTTTTCACGTTATCCATGCAGAGCTTCTTCGTATATATTTTCCACGTGATTCCTTCTGCTGTTTCTGCATATTCTGCTTCCAACTCGTTTTCTCCTTCTTGTTCATTCTCTTAACTCCATCTCAATTCATACATCCAGCCCAGCTCGTTCAGCTCGTGCAGTTCGTCCAGCTTGCTCATTCTTCGTGCAGCTTCTTCTCTTCAATCAGCTCGAAGCTTCAACGTTCGTTCTACTCCAGCTCAAGTCCTTTATTCCATTCTTCACTTCTAACGTGTTTTCTGCATGTGTAAGTTCACTTGAGATGCTCTTCTCTAGCTAACTTCTTCACGTTGCTTCCTTTACCATGTTCTGCCCAGCTCAACACCCTTTTCAGCATCTTACTCTATTCTAATACTAAAAAATAGAGGCTTCTTGGATATGTTTATTCTCTTAACTTCATCTCAGCTCGTACAAGTTTAGCTCGATGCTCTTTCTTCTGTTTTGCTTATTCTGTTTCAGCTCAAGACTCCTCGTTCACAGCCTCTTCCTCTTCATATGTTCCCTTCCTTTCTTCCAGCTGAGCTTCTTTTCGAAAGCTTCTTCAACCCGTAGCTTCTATATTTCTGCATGTTTCTGTTATCCACGAATGCAGCTCGAGATGTCTTTCAGCCAGAACTCCATCCCACGTTGCTGTTCACCACGTTGCTGTCCAACCTTCTTCTTGATGTCCACGTGAAACTCTTCTCCCTTGCCACGAGTTTCCCACATCAACTCGAGCTTCATCCTCTGCTACTGCTTCTTCTTTGCCTCTGCATGCAACTAGCTCTCCCATGCATGCTTCATCGTTTTCTCTGTTTGCATGAATGTGAGTTCACGAGATAGCTTCAGCATGGTTTCCACGTACTGCAGCTCCTTCACTTCATCATAACCCGTGATTTTTCTGCTTCTTCGTGCACCATTCAGCTTGTGTTTCTCGCCTGAACTCTAGCCCATGCTTCATTAATACAAGTTAGCCCACAACTTCTCTTTTCCATGCATTTTTATTCTACCAGTTCCTAACTCATTCAGCTTTAATCATTCTCACATTCTGCTCGAGTGTGTGTCTCTTATTCTCACGCATATACATATATATATATATATATATATATATATCCAGATTTTATTTGCACATAATCTGCATATAAACAAAGGAGAGAAAAAATGCACTAAAATTCAATTTAATTTTTCAATTCATTTTCCCAAAAGAAAATTCTGCACAAAATTAAAAAGTGTTTTAAAAATTGCAAATATTTAATCATCCAAGAATTTTGGAGAATAAAATCTTAGCAATTTAAATCCAAAAATCCTCCTAATTAATCCAAAATTGTATTATTTTCCAAAATTAACCACAAATTCAAATATTGTATAATAAATCCAATTAAGCTCAAATTAATCATTAAAATCAATAATAAATGTGGATAAAGACATATGAAAATTAGCACTTATCAGTATGCATAATAGACATCCAAATATTCAAACATAATCATATACATGAAATCATATGGATCCATCAAGGTAAAAATAACTTCTAGGGACTTTTGGTTTATCCTCACATAATATTTGAGACTTTTGGATTAGTTTCACTTATTTTTAGGGACTTTTGACTTAGCTTTACTCACTCTTGAGACTTCTGGCCTTGTCTCACTCATATTTAGAGACTTTTGGCTTTACCTCACCTAAATCAAGGGACTTTTGGCATAACCTCACTTATTAGGAGCCATTCCAAGATTCAAGTGTATTCAATGTCATATAATTATATAAAATCATCAAGCTAGTGGTAATAGGCATAATTCATAATCCATACACACACAAGCAATCTATGACAATCAAACAACTAATATAAGTATACAAGAATGGATGAAGAGCTACCTTTACTCAAGAAGCACAAAATTCTCTCCTTAGTTTCTTACTTTCTCTTCTTAGCCTCACACGCACACTTGGGAGAAGCTTCACTTGCTTGATTTAGACATATCAAACAAGACACAAATGTATCAATGGAACCTCTCTAAACTTACATAAGCCTTACATAAGCTAACTTTAGCTTTAGGCTTCCATATAGCTCCATTTAGTGGCATAATGAAGTAACTCATATAATTGATTACCTTGGCTCTAACTACTCATCCATTATAAATCATATGACTCCATATAAACTTATTAGGGTAATCACAAACTCAATTTAAGGAGCTTACTACCAAGTTGCTTCTTTATGCATAATAGAACTATAAACTTTCACCTTTCAAAATAAGACTTCTAAATTCAAACCAAAGGTTCCTTTAGTAATTATAATTTATATCTAGATCATTTCTACCCTTAGAATCAAAGAAAACTCTCCCTAGGTGTCCCATATGGCTCTTGGTTGAGACATGCTCAAAGAGAAGCACCCATGGAGTTTTGTTCAATTCTTTTAAGAAAATGGCACTTATAAAGCTTCCTTAGCCATTTCTTTGCTCAATTATACTCTTACCAATAGCTTTCTATTTGCTTCTTTTGGTTCCATATTAATCTCCATACTTCAAAACCCTATTTTCTATCATGTTTAGGCCAAAACCAAGCTCCCTCCATGTTGTTCTTAGTCTGGCTAAATTGAAGAAGCCATGGGAGAATCAAGAGAAGCAAGTTTTACATGGAAGAACATACTGTAACAACCAGAAAAGAAAAAAAAAGGAAAGAAAAAAGAAGAAGAAAAAGCTGAAAATTTTTGAAGGGCTAAAAATTTTCTAAATCTGCTAGCTACAACCTAACTTTAGTGAATGTACCTGTTTGCTATAGCGATAAATGGTCTAGCTATAGCGAGAGTGCCATCTCACTATAGCAAAAATGCTTTTAGCTATAGCGAGTGTGTAACACCATATATTTCTAGCATGCTTCTGATCATTTCTAAGTCTCACATGATCAATTGAACAAAAGGGAATGAAAAATGACATTAAAATAATGTCTTATTTCGCGTTACGTCGCATATAAAAATTTCATTCGGTGTCACATGGACCATATGAGCTCATACAACACGTTCTCATATTTAATTACATACATACAACTCATTTGTATAACCAAAGTTGGCCCACAACTCGTGGAACTCAAAGGGGACCATCAAATTCACACTCTTATTTTCGGCTAGAATTTCAGTTTTTCTGTCACAACTTCGGAAATTCATAACTAAATCCAAAAAAATCGAAATCCAACAACATCTACCATTCCAGAAAGCTCTGGATGTCTACCCCATGATAAAAATAGTTTTAGCTCATGAATCATTAATGGGAGAACATTTGACATCCGAAAAGCCACTAGGGTTGCTGCTGTCTGGGCCATTGGTTCAGTTTACTGATAGGAAGTTTCAAAATTTGTAACTAATTATAGAAAAATTGAAATCATTCATTCTTGGCCATTTTGGAAATCTACACATGTCTACTTTATTCTAAAAATATTCCCAGGCCATGAAACATGACACAGAAAACTTTTGTCATGCGAAAAGAGGTTAAGGTTCGGACAGCTACTGGTACTGATGCAAGTATCTGCTATGAACTTCAAAAATATCCAATTAATTCTAAAAAAATCCAATCCATGAAAATAATACCAATTGGGAAATCGGTGAACTTTATATTTATGGTAAAAATAGACTCATACCAGATAAAGTACGCTTAGCTACCCAAATTCAATGGAACAGTGACTCAGGTCATGTTGAGCTACTGCTACTGTCCCAGAAATTCAAAAATTCATATCTCTCAGTTCAGACCTCCAAATGAGGTGTTTCTAGTTGCTACAAGTCACTGTGAATGCCTAGTTTCTAGCTATAAACTTTCGTAGCCATTGGACCATATTTGCCCCTCGGATGACACAATTTCAAAACTGACCAAATGAACAGTACCAGTGCAAATCCGAAATTCTGATACCAACTTTGAAAAATCATAGAAAATTCCACAGACCTCCAAATGACCTGATCTTTGGCTTTCCAAAAATATCTAGGCAAGATCTACTTTCATGCAAAATTCCAAGTCAAGAAGAGGTCATTTGCTCAGATTTTGCCATAGCTCAAGCTTATGGCAATTTTGGTCCCAACAAGAGGCAACTTTGGTTCAAATGAGTCATCCATGGTTCCACACACATTTGAGCAACTTCGAAAGCATAAATATAGCATAAATAAGTCCCTCATAAGGTCTGAACTCTCATGCAACTCAAATTCATCATGCCACTTCCATAAAGATACATACACAAATGGGCTCCCAAGTGGTCAAAATACATAATTCTACTCATTAGACTCTATTCTTGATACATACACTAACTTTACATAGTTTTACACTTGTTCAAAGTGTCATGGCTCAAAAATAACATTTACATATCTACTTTTACATTCTAGTCATCATAGTATATCAAAATATAAAGGTTTGCCAAGAGATGGAGATTTAAGCTCCTTGACTTCCATCCTTTGGGTCTTGAACTCCACCTAGATCATAAGATGAGAGAAAGGAGGGGGTGAGATTCATTGAATCTCAATAACTCATACACCTATTCAATCACATTTTCAAGGCATATAACATGTCAAGGATACAAGTATGCAACTACTCAATCGATGAAGCATTCAATTTCCACATTTTTATGTCACAAACACATGTCAAGAATAAGAATGAGCTCTAGGGACTTTTGGGTTGGCCTCACCCCATTTCTAGGACTTTTGGATTGCCTCACTCTTGGTTCTTGGGACTTTTGACTTAGCCTCACCCATCCAAGGGACTTTTGGCCTTGTCTCACCCATGCCATGAGACTTTTGGCATCTCCTCACCCACATTAAGGGACTTTTGGCACTACCTCACCCTTATGAGCCATTTCCATCATTCAAAGACATTTAAGAAAGCATATTGGTACCAAAATAGCAACATAGCATCAAGTGGCATGTCTCAAACATATAAACATACACACAAGCACACAATGACACCATATGCAACAAGAAAATGCAATAAGAAAAGGTGGAGAGCTACCTTGGTGCAAATTCAAGCTTTACTTTGCTTGTTTCTTCTCCTTTTCGGTTCCACAAACACAAGAAGGTGGGGTTGGATTTCTTTGGCCTATTCACAATAAACAACACTAAATTATACTCTTGGAAGAAATTATGACATCCAGCTCACTCTTAAGACTACACTTTGGTCTATTTGTCACAATATGGTTCCATTAAGGACCTAATGAAGCAACTACCATAATTAACATTCTTGGTTCCATTCTCTTGCCATATTTAGACCTCTTGACCTCATTTAAGGTCCTTGAAGCCATCACACACTCACTTTCACAAACCTAGGTCCATGTTACTTCATAAGGTTACATTATGGAAGCCATTGCCTCATCTCCCAACCTAAGGCTTCTAAATTTTTTCCAAGGGTTTCTCCTATCTTCTTTTATCATATAAAGTCCCAAATCAAGTTTGGAACCATTTAAAATACTCCCTAGCTATCTCTAAGGGTCTTGACCTAGTTATGCTTCTATTAAAAACCCATGGAGTTTGGGATTTTTCCTTAATGGATGGGGCACTTGGGAGGCTCCCTAGGACTCTTAGAAACTCAAACAAATACTCACATATGATGGGGAAGTCTTGAATCAACCCAGATTTTAACTTATGTTCAAGCACCCTACACTTTTCCAACTTGAGTTTTACTAGTTTTTCATGCATTTCTTTGGTATAATCCATCTTTCCATGCCTTAGTTTGATGGATTCTTTTGGATTATAAAATAGAAACTCTTCCCTCTTCATGGTTCTGGTTGAGACATCCTACCATGGAAGAGGAGAAGGAGAAAAAGAAGCAACAAAGGGAGAGAAACTACCTTGCAATCAAGCTTCCTTCAAGAGCCCTTCCTCTTCCCTCTTTCTCCTCCTTAAATTTCGAATTTCCCTCCTCTGATCTGGACCCAAATCAGCACCAAAAAATACATTAAAACCATGGAAAGATAAAGCAAGAAGGGGAGGATGAAGTTTCAAGAGGAAAGAGCATGAAAACCTTACACTTTCTCACTTTTTCTTTAGCTTTTCTTCCTCCAAAATTTCCTCCCTTTGTGCGCCTAAGGCAGCAGCTCCATTTCTGAGTTTTGTGCAGAAGAAAGTCGGTTTAGAGAGGGGGGAGCTGAACGTGGCTTAAAAAGGGAGTTTGGAAGCTTCTTTTGTGCACTTTGTTTCCATTTTTGCCCTTCCATAATGGCATTTCCGGTTTGACTTCGTTTTAGCTCCTTTTTGAGAACCGTCTTTTCCTCATAAAATAAAGATTCCCAATTTAATAAAATGCCTTTGGAATCACTCAAATTGGAGCTAAAACATTCCCGAATGAACCGGTCAAAGTTTAGGTCAACCGACATCGGAAAGAGTACACCGGAGGGGCTTTACCAGTCCCAGGGCTTCCCATGGTTTTTGGGGCCTCTGAGAACCCTGGGCAACTCAAAATTTCCATTTAAAAAGCCCTCCTAGGTGTTTTTCTAAAATTATACTTATTTACGAAAATGCCACTAGCCTTTCGGCAAATTTTTCGAATCACTCCGACCCTAGTTTTTGGGCAACTCAAGGCTCAAATCCTCATTTTCTATTATTTAAAATTTTATTCAAATTTTATTTGGCCTTGAATCACTCATCTCAGGGGACTTACTTTTCAAACCGGCCCGTTCCAACGATTGTACAACGTACCAGGCGTTACAGAGTGCGAGCACCCCATACAAAAACTAGGGCGTTGCTCGCCGTAGCTCACTGTAGCGAAGGCGAGGGTCTGGGACTGATACGAGCTCACCGTAGTGAGGGTTATGGCTCGCTACAGCGAGGGTTATGGCTTGCTATAGCGAGAGTTAGTCCGGAAAAGTGTGAAAAAAAAGGATTTGACTTATTAAAGCGCCCCAATTCATTTCTTCTCCTCCCAACCGACTTAAGCTCCCTCTAAGACAGAGAAAAGGGCGGAGGAGAGAGAGAGAAACCTAGAGGAGGAAGGAAGAACAAGAAAATGTAAGGTTTTGCATGGCTTTTCTCTTATAATATTGATCTTCTTTCCTTGCCCTCTCTTCCTATGGTTTGGTTAGTGGAAGTAGTTGGGTTTTGAGCTTGGTCCAGAAGAAGGAGAGTGGAAAAACCCCTCTTGAAGAAGACCAAAACTCACATATCCTTACTTCTTCCTCTTTGCCTTCCTTTTTGAGAGCTTGAGGGAGGAAGGATAGTTAGTAGAATTATAGAGAGAGAAAAAATCTCTAGTTTCTTATATGCTTAGTAGGGTTTGCTATAGAGAAACCCTTAGCTTTGTGAATAAGTATTGAGCCATGAGAAATTAATTCCATGCTCTTGTGTGTCTAGGCTCAAGAGAAGCACTCCCATCTAGTGGTGATTGTGAAATCAACAAGGGAGGAGATAAATTGAAAGGGAAAGTTTGTGATTAGCCAATAAGGTAGCTCTCTCCACCTTCTTTCATGCATAGATGTGTGCTTACATTGTCTTGTATGTGCGTATGTATGTTTTATACCATGAAAAGTATGCTAGCATGATGATGTCTTATGAATTTCAATGATGTTTTATGTGATTACTTTGCTTTGCTTAAGTGTGGAAAAGCCAACAACCCTCTAACCAAGGTGAGGATGAGCTAAGAACCCTAAAGTTGGTTGAGACAAAGTAAAGAGTCTCCCAAAAGTGAGGTTGACTCCCAAGAGTGAGGTTGAGTCTAAGGACCTCTTAAAGAATGGGTGAGGCAAGTCCAAAATCCACAAGTGAATGGGTGAGGCTAATCCATTTGCTTAGCAAGCTTTTATATGTTATGTATGGCCTACTCAAATGTTGAAAATGCTTTTCTTATGATTTCACATGCTAATATACCCATGCATACATTGTGAGACTTGTTTGCATGCTTTATGTATGGTTGAATGAGAGATGAGCTATTGAGATTCTTTGAATCTCACTCCCCCTTTCCACCATCCAAACATGCTAGGTGGACCAAGTGAGGCAAGAGATGGGAGCCACCAAGTTTGAAGCTAGGGAATTTGGTGAAGAAATTGTAAAGAGTCATGTTGTCACCATTTTTTAGTTATGTTAAGGGATGTAATTTAATGATGTACATAATTTAGCACTTGTAAATGGATGTACTTAATGTATATATATGAGAATTGAACTTCTAGTGCATGATGTAGCAAGTTTTAGAATGAATGGCAAGATTTTAGTATTGCCTACATGGGTGTATGTGTTGGTGTGGGAGAGTGAGTTTTGCAAATCTGGGTTGTTAGACATTTGAGCCATGTTTAATAGCTTATATTGATGCTTTCCCATGTGCTCATAGAGCATTAGAAGTAAGAGAAACCAAATTGCACCCTTGGAACCTCTTTAGCAAGAGAAAATGGTCACTTTGCCTCATGATGTCCAATTCTGACCAAACGACCTCTTCTTGCCTTGAAATTTGGCATGTGACTAGATCTTGTCTAGATATTTTTGGTAAGCTAAAGATCAAGTCATTTGGAGGTTTGTGTAATTTTCTATGATTTTTCAAAGTTGGTATCAGAATTTCGGATTTTTCAGAAGCACTGTTCATTTGGTCAATTTTGAAATTGTGTCATCTGAGGGGCAAACGTAATCCAATGGCTACAAAATTTTATAGGCAGAAACTAGACAGTCACGGTGAATTTTAGCAACTGGAAGAATCTAATTTGGAGGTCTAGAGAGGAAGATATGCATTTTTGAAATTTCTGCCCAATATCAGTCATCTTGCCTGACCCGAGGTACTGTTCCATCAATTTCTGAGAGTTTGGCTTGATGAACTGATCTAGAGACATTTTTCCTCTCTAGTTAACATCCACATATTTCCATAGTGGTATCATTTGTATGCATTGGATTTTTTTGGAATTAGTTATATATTTTTGAAATTCATATGAGTAAACTGTGACAGTATCAGGACTAGTCCGACCTCCAGATGATTGTGAGTGTCAAACGTCCTGTGTGTGGGATGTTATGACTTGCACATATTTTTAATATGAAGTAGACATCCTACGCTTTCCAGAATGACCAAGATTACATGTTTTCAATTTTTCTATATTTAGTTGTGATTTTCCAAACTCTGCCCAGAAATGAGGCCAAGTATGGCCGAAAATGAATGTGCATGTCTCATATCCCTTTTTAGTTTCCATGGGTTTAAAGCATGTTTTTGGGATTGAAATGAGTTATAATGGTGCAATTAAATATGAGGATGCATAGAATGAGCTCACACAGTCCATGTGACACCAAAGTGAATTTTTAACCATGATGCCATATGAGAAAGTGTATGAACCCAAGGAGAAAGACCTTACTTTATTCTTCCCATATCATATATGAGCATGTAAGGCATGATGAGTATGAGTTAGAAATGATGGTGTTACACATACCTTGTTTAATTTCTTGCCAATTGGTGTTTCTTATGCTTCCAAAGTTTCCTTCAAACTCCTCCTTTCTTTTATTGAACTAACCACAAAATTCTAGCATTTAGAATTTTAAAACCATGGAAAGAACAAGGAGAAAGAGAAGAAGAACATTTACAAAGGTAAGAGTAGCAAATTCTCCATGTTTACATATCTATAAGCCTTGGTTTTCTCTCTTCTTCTCCTTCCTTTTGTGTGTTACTTAAAGCTAGTCTATGTGATGACCCTAACTTTTAATCATTATAATTAAGGTTAAATATGCGATTAATAATCATAAATCAGGATTAAAAGTCATTACGACTAATTACATTCAAAAAATGTAAGAAAATTTGAACCTTAATGTTATTAGAGTCATTAACCAAATAATTACAAGCATTCATGTACACAAGAGAAATAAACCCTCATTTGTAAGCCTTTGATTCTATTATCCATTAATTCCAACTCACAAGAATCTTCTACCAATGTTTCTAAGTCATCCCTTGAGGTTACTGCAAAGCACAAATCAAGAGGACTTTATTTAGGGTTGTAATGGGGCTAAGGAAGTGAAATAAATGGATGACTAAAAAAAGGGGAAAACAAGTAACAAATAGAATACCTTAAAGATCTCAAGAGCAATCAATGGAAAGTTAGGATAGGGAAGAATGTGTTTCTAGGCCTTAATTCTAGCTAGCAATAGGCAACTACAACTCAATTTGAAACACTTCTTTTTTTTTTTCATGGCTTCCTTTTCTTTTCTTTGCTTTTTTTTTCTTTCTTTTTTTTTGTCAATTTCCTCAACTTTGAATAATAGTGGCCTAACTTAATGTAAGACATACATTCTCTCATCCCAATTAGATGTACTGCTCCTTAAAATCCCTAAAGTATCCTAAAATAAGGTGGGAAACATATTGAATGGCTATGGTTCAATAAGAAAAGAAAATCAAGGTTCAAAGTGGTTAAACAATGATTAAGATGCATGTAGGGTTGGCTTTTTGGCTCACTAGTTATAAAAGAAATGAATGCCTCATCATTTTCATGCATGCAAATGCAAATGTAGTTTCAACACAGAATCAAGACAAGTTCTAGAGTGAAAACAGAGATAGGTGAATACACACTAGAAATGAATAATTATGGCTCAAATCCTCACCAGCTAATGGCTATCAAATAATTAATTGAAATCAAATTCATTGCCACTTCACTTGAATCAAGACACAAGATTCATTGCTTATCATGTCTAAGTGAATCTAAGCTATAATCATCTTAAGTTTTAACTTCCACAGGAAAACTGAGAAGAATCACGCTATTTTTCAAAAATTTTCTCAAATTTTTTTTTTCAAAACAAGGGCAAGATAGAATGGAATGAAATAGCTCTCCCCCTACACTTAAATATTGCATTGTCCTCAATGCCAGCACATAATCCAGTAAACAGATAAACAACACAAAATAAAGAGAGTGAAAGGAAAGAATACAACTGGATGAGCTTGAATCGAAGATCTCAAAGTTGGCTTAGAGTCCCATGTAGCTGGTTAGCAATTTATTTCTTACAAAACAGAAACAAAACAAACAGTAATGTAGAAAAGAAAAGAAAACTAAATCCTAAACTAAAAAGAACTCTATCAAAGACTGACTAATCATAAGTATCAAAAATAAGAATTAAAACTGCTTTATTCCTCCTTAGCTGAATAACTTTAAGTCTAACCACTTTAAAGCATTTGGATGGATCATGCAGCGATGATTCATGGACTTCCTCAACCATTAGTAGTTTAGGAAAGTCATATTCAGCAATTTCACAAGCAAGAAAAGAAGAAAAATCAAATTTAAGACATTTAAAACCAAAGAAAGGAAATTTAAAATCAAAACTTTCTAAAAATCTATCAAAGCCAATAAAATCTACTGGACTCCCATCAGTAAGAGTCACTACATCAATAGAAAAATTTAATTGTAACTTCTCATAGTCCTTTGAGTTCAAGGTGTCTGTCAGTTGCTTTTTCTCAGTTGGGAGAGTCAGTGGCTTGTTGGAAATTACTTCACCAATTTCAAGAATTTGTTCAGGACTCTAAACAAGAGAAATAGTATCTTCCCTGACCAAAGAGATATCAGTAGGCTCATAAGATTCTAAACAATGATCAATAACAAAATTTAGTGTCTCACTAGTATCAATAATAGCATAAGGATCAATCGGGTATTTAACATCAGCATTATCACTATGCATGCCCTTATCAATACTAGTATGATCAGGAGAATCAATTTCATTGACAGTTTCAGTGCAAGCAAAGGACTCTATGGATTCAACAGACTTATCAGACTCCAGAAACTCATTAATCTCAGCACACACAGGACATGCATGCATATCATCACATAAACATTTAAGAGTTAAGTCTGATTCATTAACAAGAAGCTACTCAACAATTTCATTGTCTATATTATCACATGCTACTTTCATTGTTTCATCAGTCATACCATCATAGGCTAGTGAGGAATCATGTTGATTAGAATATGTGAGGAAATCACTAGTCTCAATGAAAGCATTAATTTGAGAGTATCTATCATATATAGTGGGTCCAGCACACACACAATCAACAAAATCATTTAAATTATTTATATCACATGATCCAAATGGTATGCTATCCTTAAACTCAGTACATGCATCATCAATAGACTTATTAACCAATTCTAGACTAAGAACAGAATGATTATCATATTCTAAGTCACCCCCACACTTATTTACTACTCTAGACTCAAAAGATTCATCATTAATAGGCTCAGAAATGAATTCATCATTATGATCATAGCTAAGAGTAGAAATACCAAGTGCATCAGTACAAAAGGGTTCATTAACATCAACAATTGTATCAAATTTACTCAATGAGTTACCACAATCATTCAAATCAGGAGATTCAACAATAATTTCCTCATCAACATCATTATCATGCAATTCAGAATCAACAACATTATATGCATCAGTAGTCACAGTGCTATCAAGCAAACTAGATTCAGTTTCAACCAATTGCAAAGTACTAGAATATGGAAGGATATTACCCGATGAATAGGACTCTTCCTCTTCTAAACATTCCCTTCTAATTTGCTCTTCAATTGATTCATTAGCATTTGAAGTAGATTGATTCATTTGAAATCCTGAATCCTTCATGAGGTTATCTACCATTTGCTGGTCTTGGAGTTGCAACCATTCAGTTCCCTGTTGGACCATTTGCTCTAATTGTTGGTTTTGAATAACACAAGCTTCCATTAGCTGCTCTTCCCAACTTGGTTCCCTTGGAATCTTTTGTTGCATGTACCCCTCATCAGGATGATATTGTGGCTTTTGCGCATGGAAGTTGTGGTATGGCTCATAATGATGGTGATAATTTGGGTGAATCTTATGTGGATGGTGGTTCAAGGTAACTGGGGCGAACTTCACAAGAATGATGGTGTGGTTGGTAGCATGATTGCTGGAATTTTGAGTGGCTCATCGCGCAACCCTCAAAATAAAACTAGGTTGATAAAATATGTAGCTAATGGCACAACCTAGGTCATCTCCCTTGGAATTGGAGTTCAATGCCTAATTGAGTTTTTCAAATGTTAAAAGACTCTAAAAATTCCTAAACTAAGGGGGTTTTGATTGAATTAAACTAACCTAAGACTAAATTGAATTAAGATTCCTAATTGCTGCCTAATTATATGAATTATGGGTGAAAAATGGTCTTGTGACTAGCTTTGGATTTGTCCCTCGGTATCCACTATCCTTAACCTAATCTAATTGTGATAAATTCTGGTCTAAGAGTCCCTAATTGTGTTCATAACAATTTATCTTGAGTTACCACGCAAGAATCAAGAAATTAATGATCTAACGTTGAATTGAGACCTCAATCCCGCATTAAATTGTTAAATCCTGTCTTTAAGATCAATGAACACCCAATTTGATTGATTAACTGATTAATTAGGATCTGAATCACCATCCTTAAATGTTTAATTAACCAACTAAACATTAAGAAAAACATTCAAGCATATAATTTCGTTCATGTAATTCATCGAATACCTTCGAGGCATACATGGAAAATTTGATAATAATGAAAATAATCAATGTCTAATCAGATCAATTAATCAACAAAAAGTTTCCTAATTAGTGTCTAACCAGCCACTAATTACAATTACACAAATTCTCTATCAAATATAACTTAACCAAGATGATATATGAAAAAGAAAAAAGTGCAGGAAAATAAAGAAATCCTTAGCCAAAATTTTGAGTCTTTTCCATGGATTCAAGCTTACACCAAGGTCTTCTTCCTTGCTAGCCTCAAGATGGAGATTAGAGCTTCATTGGATGTTGGAGATGGATGGAAGATGGAGTGGAGGCATGGAGTGAATGGGTGGATGTGAGATGGAGTGGTGTATGGATGAATATGGCTACATAATTGGATGAAGGGGACGAAGGATATATATAGCGAGGGTTTAGGAAAATATGGAGGCGTGAATGAATTGGATTGTGGGTTTGAATGGAGGGCATCCAATGAATGAAGGAAGCGTGCAGAATGAAGCCTCCATCTCCTCATTAAAAATCACGTGCCTAGCCTCTTCTTGAGTTCTTGCGTTCTTCATGTCTCCTCCCTCTGCTCCAGCGTTTTATTTTCTTCTCCCAGCTCATGCTTCATTAATATACATCAGCCCACAGCTCATTCATCTTGCAATTTACTCCCACGTCAGCTTCCTCAATTCAGATTCATGCAAAACCACGTCATTTTCCACGTAAGCCTCTGCATGGAGCTCATTCTTTTCTCTTTCCTTCACCACGTTCAGCTTCTCGATCCAACGTCTTCCTTCCCACGAGTTTTCTTCTACATTAGCTTCAGCGTTTCTTCATCGTGATACTGTACGTGTTTCTGCATGTGTATTTGGCAGCCCTTCTCACTTCTTCATCTCAGCTCTTTCACGTTAGCTTTTTGAATCATTCCCACGTGAAACTTTCTACTCACCAAAACAGAGCATCGTGAAGACGTGGTTGTTCTGCTCGAGTTTGTAACGTGTTTGTTTGCTCATTTCTAGCTACTGTTCACCAGCTCCCAGTTCATTTAGCTTTAATCATTCCTATGTTAGCCTTGCATGCTTCTTCTTCCCTTCGATGTGTTCCTTTAGTTTCCCTGTGATTCCTCCACTTAAATCCTCCACTTGAGCTACTTCACGCTTTTCATTTGCTTCCCATGTAGGTACTTCCAGCTTCTTCACGTCAGAACCAAACTTCTTTTTCATGTCTCTTCTTTGTCTAGCTCTCCAAAACAGAAGCTACTTTTTCTCAGCTCTTCCATGTTAAAACCAAGCTCTTTCACTCCACCACAACTCGTGCTTCCTTCTCTGTTTTAGCTTAAAAGCTCCTTCAGCTTTTCTCACGTGAGTTTCTCATTCTTTCAAACTCAGCTTTCCATGTTTCTTCCATGTGCAGTTCTGCCCTTGTGTAGCTTCTGCTCTTCTAACCCATAGCTTCCTTCATTTAATCCCTCATGTTGCTTTCTTTGTTCCAGCTATATTTCATGTAGCTTCTTATAACTCATAAGATCTTCTCTACAAGCTTCAGTGTGCTCCATGCATGCAAACAAGAAAGGGTTGCTGTAACGTGAATGTGAGAACTTGAGTTGCTGTGCTCAACGTGGAACTATGCATGTGAGTCTCGTGTTGTCTCTTGTGTTTTCCTCCATATCAGAATTACATGGTGTTTGAAGCTACGTGGATGAACTTGAGAGAAGAGTGCTACATGTTTTCTTATGATTATCATAGTAAATGAAGCCTTCTCTCTAGTTGCACACATGTATACTTGAAGCTCATCCCTTCTCCAAATCAATTTACCATTCAAGCTTTAATTGTTCATTGAAATTCTACACAAAAGAGTGGGAAAAATTAAATAGGAATTTTCACAAAATTATTTAAGATAAATTTATGCATTAAAATCCAATAATTTGTAAATTAATTCCTAAAATGTAGAAAATGGCTACTAAAACCAAATTCCATTTAATTAGACTCCTAAAACCATATTTGGAACTAAAATGTCTAAATTAAGGAGAATAAAATATATAAAATATCATGCTTATCAGTTACCATAGGAAAAACCAAGGTTTCTAAGTTAGAATGAGAGTTTGAGATTGTTAGCCATGGCTAAATGTCTTTGTGCCACGGCCAATTGCTCTAGAGTTCACTCTTATATCTTCACAAGTTTTGTCACGGTGAGTTGGAGCTTCATCGTGGCGAGCCTATATGACGCCACGACGAGAGGACCTCTTGGAGCCTACCTCACTCGACTTTCATTATTGGCTGCGACCAAATCCCACTTTCGCCAAATCTAATTCCTCTCTGAAATACCTGGGACATTTTTACAAAAGTTTATTGTAGCCAATTCCCTATTTTGCTGTGGCAAATTACCCTCTGGACTACTTTCAGTTTGGCCTTTCACATTTTGCTGTGGCTATTTCCACTTCTCACCATGGCAAATTGCTCTTTGGTACTTTTCTTAGGCAACTTCACCTCTATTGGGCATGGCGAAATTCCTTCTGATTCTACAATTTCTAAAATCTTGTCTCATACACTCCAATTCTCCCCCTAGAGACTACTTAGGGTCACTTTACCTTAAATTATGGGGCTTTAATGGCTTTCCTCTATCTAATTTACCCAGCTAATCTATTGTTATCAATCCAAGATTTAAGAGTTAATTCTTACTAATCCAACTACCATATACCAGCAAGTTCATGAATTGATGACAACAAGAATTTTATAAGCTACCAACAATTATCATTCAAATATATATTCAATTAGAAATTTCATGTATCACAAGTTTCGGTTCACATACAATATATCACATAATTATATTTCCCAAGTAGTAAATCATATCATAGGTTCAACAAAGTTCATAACAGATGTTATAAGTTCATACATCCAATACTAAGCTAAAATGAGGCCTAACTCCTCAATAGACACATTCCAAGTAATCAAAATACAAATACCTGCACTTGGCAACATGATTACATGATGATGTTATACAAAAAGAATATAAAATTTAGCATCTACTCTATTTAAATCAGTCTAAGTGTAGCCTTCTCCACACATGGTTAGAGCTCATGGATTTTCATCTACTTGCTTCCCCTTATCCTTACCCGAAGAGCCTTCACTTGAAAGTATGATCCCATGAAACAGGGTGAGATGCAAATCTCAATAACCAAAGCAAATTTCATTCATATATTCTAGTTTAATTCGCATATATGCATGATTTCATATAAACATCAGAAAATGTAACAGCCATATCAGTAAATGAAATAATTAGGCTATCTATGATTACTATCCCATATTAGTAATCACAATTACACATGTTAAAGGCCAATAACACTAGGAGAGGTCCATCCATGGCACCTACTCCCCAATGAGCACAACCAGGGCTCAGTGCATCTAGGATCTGATCATAACTCGATGCTTGGTTGAACTACATGCATGGGTGGCAACAGCACCGTAGCTCTACTATGGACTCACAAGGTTCAAACACAATACAATAGATAGCCAACCAATTTATTTAACATTTTAAAATATTCATGTGCAAAAAATATGAAATTAAAGCAGATATATGCATGGAATTAATATAGTCCCCAGTTACCTTACTTGTAGACAAGTTGGGAAGCTAACAGCAGTACCAAAATCCTCCTATAATCACAATATCAGAAACTTATCACTTTATATCAGTCCATTACTATCCTATTCATCATTTATGGTAATAATCCAATACTCAAAGAAATAAATTACCAATAGTTACCTAAGGGACACCTACCCAATCACCAAGAGCCTCTAATTTCGGGTTTTACCTTCCTTAGACCAGAAACATCAAAATATCACTTCAAACCCTAGGAAAATTCGCACAAAATTAAGGCCCATACTATAAATCTACTTTGGGGGTCTTAAACCAATAGAAAATACATCAAAATAAAGAGTTTATACTTACTTAATAACACCCTTAACCTCAACCTACGAAATTTCACCATGGAAATATCAAATAGCAAGTTTCAGATTTTGGGTGTGGGTGAAAGTGCTCTAAATGAGAAGCCAATTGGGTTAAATCGAAGAGAAAGAGTAGAGGATAAAGTTACATAACTATCACCTTGGCTAAATCTTGCTCTAAGAGTGGGAAATGATGGAATTTTACTACTAACCCTAGCCTCCCCTTTGGACCTCCGAATTTGTGTTTGTGTTTCTTGTGGTTCTGCAGAATGGGGGTGGCTAGAATGATTTGTAGGGTTTAAGTTAGGTCTTAAATAGGTTATGGGTTGACCTACCAGCCCAAGGACCTATTGGGCTCCTACTAGTTGTTGGGCTAAGGTTTTAATTTGTTGGGCCAATTATAAAAGTTTAGCTCTTTAGTTGGATTGAGTCAAGTTTTCAAGAGCCCATTTAGTTGAGGTCTACATAAGGGATGTTGAGTTAGTTATAAGAGCTTATGTAAGTTGGATCTTGGGCCCGTATCTTACTAAATTAGATTGGGCCATCATTAGGTGCTCTCTCTTGGGCCAAGTCTCACATTAAAAGGTTGGGTATGCACCTAAAATAATTGGGCCTCCATTAGTCTCTAACCATGGCCGATTTAATTTTAATTTGGATCTAGATGAGGTTTCTAACCTAATTAAATCTCAAACTCATATTAATAATTTATCTATCTAAAATTTCCATTCATATAACTTGCCCAATTATTTCATATTAATTATTCTTAATTAACCTAAATCCATGATTAACACCTTAATTAAATTTGGGGTGTTACAGTCTAGGTTCTATTTTAGAGCTAAATGAAGTTGGTGGAGATGAGGGAAAGAAGGTGATGTGATATATAAAGAGAAAGGACGATATTTACAATTTTTTCAAAATTTCATTTATGTCCCTTTCACTTTGACTTCTTTGTTTGAAATCATTTAAATTTCTTTTTAAGCACTGTCTTTTCCATCATGAAATTTAAGTCTCTAATTCATTAAAAACCTTTGGTTTCAAATTAATAGGATTTAAAATCTTACTGAATCATCCGGTCAAAGTTTAAGTCAACTAACGATCTAAATTGTACACTTGAAGGATTTTAACTATTACGATAATTTCTATGGTTTTCTACGCCTTTAAGAACCCTAGTGAGCTTAATTTTACCGTTTAAAACTGTCGCCTTTGAGTTTTCAAAAAGTTTTCTAAAATTACAATTTTGTCACTAGACTCCAATTCACTCTATTTAGCCATTTTGGCTTCAATTTCGGGCTATTCTCAGTTTCTTAATCACTTCTTTAGAGATTCTAATTAACATCCTATTCTTAATTAGCCTTAATTTTCTTTGTTTTAGGGTCCTCTTGTATCATTATATTCATTTCAGTCTAGTTTCTAAAAAACTGGTTATTACATTTCACCCCCAAAAATAAAATTTGTCCTCAAAATTTGGGAGGGTACCTTAGTTGAATAGCTATGGATGTTGCTTCATCAGATGGTAGGCCCTTCCATACCACTTTTTCCTGAAGGATGTTCTTATTTATTAATTGTTTAATCTTAGTATCAACAATTTTCTTTAGTGTTACCACATAAGAAATGTTATCCTATAATTAAATATGCTTATATTTTATGACATGTAAGGGATTTGGCAAGTACTTTTTCAGCTGGAAGACATGAAACACATTATGGATTTAGGCTAGGTTAGGAGGTAAAGTTATATGGTAGGCAACAGGTCCAGTTCTCTCAAGGATTTCAAATGGACTAATATACTTAAGACTGAGCTTCCTTACCTTAATAAACTGACCCACACCAGTTACTGGAGATACTTGAATGAATACATGGTCTCCAGTCTTATATTTAATTTTTTTTTTGGTGAAATAGGTATCTCAGACTTTTGTAGTCACTATAAATTTCCACTGTAGCATCATAAAGGTAATGCCTCCAAATTTTGAGGATAAGCACCACTGCAGCTAACACTAAGTCATGAGTAGAATAATTTTTCTCATGGGCCTTAACTACCTAGAGGCATAAGCCACTACTCTATCCTATTATATCAACACACATTCTAACCCTTTTATCGAGGCATCATTATAAACCATAAATGGTTTATTAGAGTCAGGTATAATCAATACAGGGATAGTGGTCAATTGGAGTTTTAACTCTTGGAAACTCCTTTGACATCTATTATCCTATATAAATGGTATTTCCTTTCTAGTTAGCCTCATCAGTGGTAAGGCTATTTGAGAAAAGTCTTATATAAATCTCCTATAGTATCTTGCCAAACCTAAAAGACTCTTAACCTTGGTGATAGTTTTAGGCCTATCCAAATATTCAAACATAATCATACATATGTAATCATATGGATCCTTCAAGGTAGAAACAAGTTTTAGGGACTTTTGGATTAGCTTCACCCATTTTTAGGGGCTTTTGACTTAACCTCACTTGCTCTTGAGACTTTTGGCTTTGTCTCACTCATATTTAGGGACTTTTGGATTCACCTTACCCAAATCAAGAGATGTTTAGCACAACCTCACCTATTAAAAGCCATCCCAAGGTTTAAATGCATTTAATGTCATATAATTACATAAAATCATCAAGCCAATGGCAATAGTCATAATTCATAATCCATACATAGACAAGAAATCTATGACAATGAAACAACCAATATAAGCATATAAAAATTGATGAAGAGCTACCTTTACTTAAGAAGCATGAAATTCTCTTCTTGGTTTCTTACTTTCTCTTATTGCCCTCACACCTACACTTGAGAAAAGCTTCACTTGCTTGGCCTACACATATCAAACAAGACACAAATGTATCAATGGAATCATCTTTAAACTCACGTAATCCTTACATAAGCTAACTCTAGCTTTCGACTTCCATATGACTCCATTTAGTGGCATAATTAAGCAACTCATATAATTCATTATCTTGGCTCTAAATTGTAATATCTGGTCTTTTTAAAACTAAATTAGAACTAATGAGTTATAAAAGAAAGACCTCAAAATGAGATGATTAGATTCTAAACAAGATTAGAATAATGATCTAGACATTTAGAAATGAGAATACAAAGCAAATGATGGCCTAAAATTAAAGCGAAAAGGGCCAAATGAAAAGCTATAAAGGCTAGTGGCATTTTTTGTAATTTTGTGTAAATTTTAAAAAACCCAAAGGAAGGATCTTTAAAAGGAAAAATTGAGTTTCTCAGGGTTCTCAATGGTCCTAAAAATCATAGGAACCCTTAAAATAGTTAAAATCCCTCCAGTTTGCATATTAGAGTATTGGTTGACCAAAATTTTGACCGAATAGTTCAGTAAGATTTTAAATCTAATTTGGGTGAAGCTAAAAGCATTTTATGAATTAGAAGACCTAAATTTCATGATAAAAAAGATGGTTCTAAAAAAGGAGTTGAAATAAACCCAAATGGAAAGAACTAAAGTTAGGGACTAAATTAGAATTTTGGAAAACTTTATGAATAAGCCCCCTTAGCCCTTTAAATCACATCCCTTTCTTCTCCAGTCTTCTAACTAACTTTCATCTGGTCTCAAATAGAACCCAAGCCAGCTCCAAGAGATGCACAAGGAAAGGGAGTGAAGGGAAGGAAACCAAGGCTTGAAAGTGTAAGAAATTACCACTTTTTCATGCTGTATGCTTCATCAAACTTCTTCTCCCCTTTCTCCTATCTTCTCTCATGATTTTGGTGGCTTAATTGAACATGTTTGGTGATTGGTTTAGTGGAGAAGAGGAAGAGTTTGAAGGAAGGCTTGGAAGCTATAGAAAGTCCTCTTGAAAAAGCTTTGAAACAAAGTAAAAACCATGGTCCTTCTTGCTTCTTCTTGGTTCCTTCTTCCATGCTTGTTTTGGTCAAACCTAGGCCCATGAAGGAGAGGATGAATTCTAGTCATAGCAAGGTAGGAACAAGGGTTTTAGAGTTTGAGAAATAAAAATATGCAATTAGAAGTAAAAGAGAAGCTTTAGAATTCAAGTTATGTGACTTAGGGATTTTGTTGCACCTAGCAATTTTTGAAGTTTTATAAGGATAATTTAGTTTATGTAAGGGTATGTAAGAGTTCATAAGAGGTCTAGGAAGCTTCAAAAGTGCCATTTCCCTAAGAAAACTCAATAAAACCCCATGGGCTCTTTACTTGCTACATATCTCGGCTAAGAGAAGATTGTGCACCTAGGGGCATTTTTTTGTTTATTTCAAAGATAAAAATGACCTAGAAATGAATAATAAATACCAAAGGAACCATTGGTTTGAATTTAGAAACCATAGTTTGAAAGATGAAAGTTTACGTTCCTTTTTAAAGCATAAAGAAGCAACTTGAAGTTTAGCTCCTTGAATTAAATTTGTGATGACTCTAATGAGTTTAAATGGAGTTATATGACTTAGATTGAATAAGAAATTGGAGCTAAGATCATGAATTATATAGCGTGCTTCATTATGCTCTTATATGGAATCATAACTATGTCATAAACTAAAATAAGCTTATGTAATGCTTATGTGAGGCAGAGTTTGTTCCAATGATGTAATTGTGTCTCATTTAATGTGTCTATGCCAAGCAAATCAAGCTCTTTCTAAGTGTGTGTGTGTGAGGCCATGAAAAGGAAGGAAAATCTCAAGAAAAAAGCTTGTGATTCTTGACTCAAGATAGCTCTCTATCGTTTCTTGTATGCATTCCTTGGATGTTTGATTGTCATTGGATACTTGTGTGTATATTTGAACCATGAGATATATTTATAGCCATTGATTGAATGCTTTGGTACCATTATGCTTTTTGAAAATATGTTTTGAATACAAGATGGTTCCTAATGGGTGAGGTTAAGCTAAAAGTCCCTTACAATGGGTGAGGAGAAGCCAAAAGTCCCTAAGAATGGGTGAGACAAAGCTAAAAGTCTTAAGAATGAGTAAGGCTAAGTCAAAAGTCCCTAAAAGTATATGAGACTAATCCAAAAGTCTTAAAGAAATTAGGTGAGGCTAAACCAAAAATCCTTAGAACCTATGTTAAATTTGAATGAGTTCAGGTGACTTGAAAAATGATTATGTATATGTATTAGAAGCTTTCATTGCATGCTTGCATTCTTTGACATAAAATTGTGCCATATATGTATGCTTGAAAGGATAAAAGAACTATTGGGATTATTTAAATCTCACTCTTCCTCACATTATGTAATATTTGGTTTTCGTAAAAATGACAAAAACAGATATGTTTTTAAAGTAGTCCTATGAAATGAATTGGTTAAAATCCAAAAAAATTATAATAATGATCTAGACATTTAGTAATGAAATTAGGAAGCCAGAGGTGCCTTGAAACAGAGCTAAAATAACTAAATGGAAATGAACGAAATTGTTACATAACGTAATGATATTTTCATAATTTTAGGCAAATTTTGGAATACTTATAGGAAGGCTTTTTAAATGAAAAATTTAAGTTCTCTAGGGTTCTCAAAGGCCTTAAAAACCATGGGAAGCCCTGGACAGTTAAAATCTTTTCGGTGTATGTTTTCTAATGTTAGTTGACCTGAACTTTAAATCTTTCATTCAGAAAGGTTTTACCTCCAATTTAAGTGATTTTAAAGGTATTTTATAATATTGAGCACCTAAATTTTATGATAGAAAAGATAATTCTCAAGAAAGAGCTAAAACAAATCGGAAACGAAAATGCTAAGATTAAGGGACATAATTGGAATTTTTGGAAACAATTCTTGAAACCTAGCTATATATACCCCACGCTTCACTCTTCTCTTCATTTGGATCATTTCATTTCTGCCCTAAACCAAAGAAAGGACCAAGAGAGTGAGGTGCACAAGGGAGGAGAGAAAGAGAGAAGAAAAAGCGAGAGAAAGGTATGGATTTTCATGGTTTTTCCTAGTTTCTCCTTAGCAAACTTGTCCTTCTTCTTTTCTTCTTTCCCATGGGTTTATTGAAGCTTTTGGGTCTATTTTAAGGTTAGACCTAAGAGGGAAATTTTGAGTTTAAGAAGAAGAAACCAAGCAAAGTGAAGAGCAAGTAAAGGAAGCCAAGAAACCAAGGTATTTTATTACTTTTATGCTTGATTCTTCTTGTTTCTTCTCTTGTGAATTTTGAACTATATATGACCAGCCATAAAGGGTTGAATTTCTAGCAAAACCAAGAGTTAATCTTAGGAAAATGAGGGAGAAGAACAAGAATATGCAAAGGAAACAACCAAACAACCATGGAATTTTAAGATAGCAAAGTTAGGGTTTTAAGTGTTCCACTAAAATTATGTTTTGATGCAAGAGTTCCTAGGCTAAAATGGATGTTTGGATGAGCTTCTAAGATCCTTACAAAGCTTCCCATATGCATCTCCCATAAGAAAACAAAGCAAACTCCTTTGGTGCTTTCTTGATGCATAGCCTCAACCTAGGGAGGATGAAGCACCAAGGGGTAGTTTTAATTTATTCCAAGCTTGGTTTTATGTCATATATGATAGTAGAAGATGAGAGGAAGCCTTGGAAAAATTTTAGAAGTCATGGATAGTGAGATGTAGTTATAGGTTTCATATTGTGACCTAAAGAAGTAACACTAAGCTAGGCTCCTCAAATTAATTGTGTGATAGCTCCAAGAGGCTTAAAAGGAGCCAAGAGTCATAAATGGATGAAAAGAATGGAGCCAAGATCATGTTTTCCTAAGGTTGCTTCATTAGTTACATTATGGAACCATAATTGAGTCATAAGAGCCACCTAGCTTTTGAAATGAATGTGTAGCTTTAGAATTTGTTCCAAGAGTGTAATTGGCTTATATATTATGTGTCTAGGCCAAAGGACCCAAGTTTCACATCATTGTGAGTGTGTGGCCGAGGGAGAGGAAGCATTCTTGAAAGGAAAAGTGTGCATTTGTAACCAAGGTAGCTCTCTTCTTTCCTTCATGCATAAGCAAATGTTTATCTTGTCTTTGAGTGTGTATATGTATGTATGTATGTTTTGAGCAATGAAAGATGTTTTAGCATGTATCTATATGCCATGGTACCATGATGCCTTGTTATGGACTTACATAATGCTTTTTGAACATGTGTTGGTTTGCTTGAGTGTGGTGAAGCCAAAAGTCCCTTAGCTAAGGTGAGGATAAGCCAAAAGCCCTTAAGAATGGGTGAGACAAGCCAAAAGTTTTCAAAGATTGAAGCTTAGTCAAGAACCCTTTAAGAGAATGAGTGAGGCAAGTCCAAAATTCCCTAAGAGAAGTGGGTGAGGCTAAACCATCTTCTTGGCAAAACTTATGTATGTTTTATATGACTTTTTGAATGCTAAAAATGTTCTATGAATGATTATGATAGCCATGATGTCCATGCATGCATTTTTAGACTTGGATTTGCATTCTTTATGTATGGTTGAAAGGGAGAAGAGCTATTTGGATTCTTAAAATCTCATCCCTTCCTCCCTATTTGTCTAACATGACTAAATGGTCTAAGTGAGCCAAGGAATGGAAGCCACCAAACATAAAGGAAGGAGATTGATAACAAAGTGTGAAATTGTCCATTTTGTAGCCATATGAATGGCATATAATGTAATCTAATGTTGTATATAATGTATGAGCTTATGAACATATGTAATTACATGGATACTTGATGTATGTATGAGATTTGATGTCATATGAATATTGTAGCAAGTTCTTGACATTGAATGGCAAGATATAGCTTATGTGTTATTGTGTATACCTTGGGGTAAGAGTGTGAGTTTGTGAAATTTGGATTTGTGCATCTTTGAGACATGTTTATTAAACCATTTTGGTGCTTTCTCACGTGCTCAAGTGGCCATAAAGGCCTTGGAACCAAATTTGACCCTCTTGAGACCCTTTAAGAAGCATAAAAGAGCAATTTTGCAACCCTATAGCACAATCTGACCAAATGAACGAATTTTCTCATGCAATTTGGCATGTATATAGATCTTATCTAGATATTTTTAGGAAGCTGAAGATTAGATTATCTGGACTTCTTTAGAATTAATATAATTTTTCAAAGTTGCCAAATTTTAGCTGTTCTAGTATGGTTACTATTTATATGGTCAGTTTCTTCTCCTATGTCATTCAAGAATCAAATGGTGTCCAATGATCATGACATTTTACAAGTATAAACTAGACATGATAATATTTATATGACCATTAAGATCACCACAATTGGATGTCTGAGAGGAGAGATATGAATTTTTAAAGTTCAGTGATAGTGCTAGTAGTGCCAGGCGAGTTTAGTTATTGTTTCGCCAATTTCTAGTAGTTAGACGTCTTTGTTTTGGTCTGGACTTATTTTTATCATAATGTAGACATCTGTAGCTTTCCAAAATGGATAGTTTGTTTGGTTTTGATTTTTCTAGAATTAGTTATAATTTTTCAAAGTTCATGGTAGAAAGATGGCACACTAATCTGAGGTTGCACATGCAAATTTTATGTATATGTTCCATGAGCTCAAGTTTTTGGCCACTTCTTGAGATGGTTTTGAGTTGTATTTGTGTATTTAAATATGAGAATGAGATGGACAAGTTCATATGGTCCATGGGACATAAAACAAAAATTTTATCTATGACGTAACACAAAAATAATTTAATATTTTAATGTCATTATCTTAAAACGCTTGTGTATTCAAGGAAGTGTGACTAGAATTGAGATGAGATGAGTTGTATGAATATGGTGTTACACATGTCTAACCATGTCTAAGTGAATCTCATGGAGCAAGAAATGAAAGCCAAGCAACTTGAAGGATGAGACTTTGACAATAGAATAGAAATTTATGTAATTTGATGTCAAAGTTTGTATGTATATGAAGTTTATGAGATGTAAACCATTGAACATGTGAAAAAGTATGTAATTATAAGGTATAAATCAAATTTGGAATCAAACGTATGAGTATGTGATAATTCACATATTCTCTATATTTTTACCCATTAATTATTGGCTTTTTGTTAATAATTTGATGATACCTTGAGCTTTATTGGATATTATTTGGATTAGAAAATGAAATTTCACCTTTTGGAATATTCTTGCATAAATTAAGCATTTTAATGGATTTAATTCTTAGGTGATAATTTTATTTCATTTCATTTTTTTAGGGAATTACGTGAGAAGGAAGGTGCAGTACACATGAATCATACATCTTGAATGACATGTACTCTCATACTCACATGGAAGCTAGGGTTTGTGATGCATGGATGGCCCACACTCATTAATATAAGCAATTTCATTCACTCGTACAAAGCCCCTACACTTCACACATAGTTATCTTGCTATAAGGCATGAGCTTTTGCATAAGGCTGCATCTCCCTTCACACTTCACATGTAACACAACACGTTACACATCCCTTCAACCTAGCATTCACATATAAACACATGGGTTGCTTCATGTAGCAGCTATCACATGAGAAGGGAAGGAATGAGCAGGGCATAAGTTTAGTGAAGGAGGACACAAAACAGAGGAGGCTTCACGTCCAACCATGTACACACTCTCCATACACAAGTCCAAGTCACGATTTTCATCCCTCTACACTCATAGGCACGAACACATAACCCACTCCACTCATGGGTTCAGGAACACACTCATGTCACATAGCATTCCTCCACTCATTCCACACACATGGTTCTCTTCCATAAGCTTCACGTAATTTTGGGTCTTCAAACATTCTGAAAGCATGGTAGAAGGGACGTGTAGTAAAGAAAAAAGAAAGGAGATGCATGAGCAGCAGTTGTAGGAGGAAGCTTCACGTTATTCTTCCACGTACATGCAAGGTTGGTCCACATCATACAAGAATGTGTTATGTGAGGAGAAGAGTCTCTCAGATTGTGTGAGGAAGAAGCTAGAGAGAACACATGATCATTAAAAAGAGAGCACATGAGGAGCAGAAAAAAAAAGATTAAATGAAGCATATAGGAATGAATATAGGAAGGATTAAGAGCTCAAGTAGATTGTGATGAAGGCTGAGGTGAAGTAAGGGCATATGAAGAAAAATGAGAAGCTTCATGTATGCATGTCTTGTGTGTTGTCCATGTAGCTATCCATTACACACACTTTCACGTGATGAAGTGGATTGCGACCCACAAGAAGAAAAGAACATAGGGGGGTTTAGGCAGAGGGAGATTGGACGGGTTTTGAGCTCTAGAACATGATGTAGAGAGCTTTTGGACGCAAAAAAGGGACCTAAAACTGGGGAATTGATTCACTTCCATCCATCAAGCAATGGTTGTGGCTTCTTTCCTTCATTTTCCTCTATCCATCTCCTCAATGGTAGCTTAAAATTGCTTGGGTAACTAGCTGAAGATGTGACTTCTATGGATGAAGATTTAAGCTCTAAGATGCATCTCCAAATTGGCTAAATTTTCTTTTCTCCATCCTTTACTTTAGCATTAATTTCTTTATTTAATTTGACTAGGTTTAGCTTGTTAATTGAAGAATTTGGTAGTTGAATGTACTAGATTAATTTGCTCTATATTTTGATTGTAATTTCACATTTGGAGATTTATTTTGATGCCTAATTGTTTGTAGAAATTCTAGAATTAATGGCTATCCAATTTGCTAGTCAATTCCTCTTATTTTTAGGCTAATTAGTGCAATGGTTATTGTATTAAGTGGCTGAACTTTTATGTAATTATTGTACTTGAGGAAATCCTTAATCTAATTGGTTAATTAGCATATTTAAGTGGATTGTTCAACTACTTTAATGAGCACTTAGGTACTATTTTTGCGTGTTCTTATCCCTAACTCAAGTGGTTAATTTTTTAAGGTTACTTGTGGTTGTAATTTCCTTGATAATTAGTAATTTGAGTCTTAGATGATAATTTAAGAATTTTTATAAAGAATACACTAAGAAGCAAGAATTTAAGTCCAAGTTTGGTATATTATAAGGAAGCAAAGATATTTGAATCTTAGGAAGTCTATTCAAAGGCTAGTTACCACACTTGCCTCAATTATTGCTATCATTTAGTCTTAATTTTTTAATTTTTTTAATTTTCTTTAATCTAATTAGAATTTATTAATTCAAAAAGCTCCTAAAATTTTCTTATTTATTGCTACTAGAAGAACTTTTTCACAAATAATTAGAAGCAAAAACTCTTTGAGAGATGACTTAGGTTGTACCATTAACTACAAACCTTTAATCAACCTAGTTTATTTGAGGTTGCTTGACATAAACATGAGTATGCAAGCATTTAACGTTCATGAGCTTTGATTTACATGTGTATATGAACAACTAGGAAGGTGAATTTGAACTCCATAATGATTTAGACCATTTGGGATGTTTCTATATGCTGTGCTTATGCTTTTGGATATGCTCAAATGATCATGGTATGATTTGAAGGCCATTTGGTGCACTTTGACCCTATTATGGTCCCAAACTTTGTCATATTCTTAGCCTGAATCACAAATTGACTACATGGATGAATTTGTGCATGAAATTTGGCAAGAATATAGTTTTCATCTAGAGCTTTACATAGAGCTAAAGAGCATTATTTTTATGTAATACCTTAGCTTCCTAGCCTTTAAGTCATATCACATAGGCTAATTCTTACACATTTACAGGAAAATAGCATTTTGTGTAGAAGGAATTTGCATAATTGAAACCCATTTACATCATTCTTGGCCTTAGGGACCATGGGGACTTAAAATTTTCATTTTCTATCCATAAAATATCCATTCATAGAAGAAACATCACAATTCATCTCAACAATCTTGGATTTTGAACCACACTCCACAAAACCATAATTTTGCTCTCAAGTTGTTATACTAGTTTTCTTATATGAATTTTGAAAATTCATAACTAATTCTTGAAAAATTAAAATCATGCATACTATAGCTTTCTGGAAAGATCTTAATATTAACAAACTATAAAAATAATTTCAAACTAAGACAATAGCATTTAGTCTATGAAAAATAATAAAAAAATACATTAGGTTTGCTCTTAAACAACTACAAGACATAGAACGTCAAAAAAAATTTCTCCCTCTACAGAGCTTCAAAAGAGGTGCCCTTTGTAACAACCAGAAAAAAGAAAAGAAAAGAAAAGAGAAAAGAAAAGAGAAAGAAAAGACAAGCTGAAAATTTTCGAAGGCTAAAAATTTTCTAAGTCTGCTAGCTACAGCCTAGCCATAGCGAATGTACCTGTTCGCTATAGCGAGAAATGGGCTAGCTATAGTAAGAGTGCCTTCTCGCTATAGCAAAAATGTTTCTAGCTATAGCGAGTGTAGGCATTCCATACAAAAACCAGGGAGTTGCTCACCGTAGCGTACAGTATAGCAAAGGCGAAGGTCTGGGACAGATACGACCTCGCTGTAGCGAGGGTTATGGCTCGCTATAGCGAGGGTTAGTCTGAAAAAGCGTGAAAAGTGAGATTTTGACTTTTTAAAGAGTCTAAACTCTTCCTTTCTCTGAGAACCGACTTAAGCTTCGACTAAGAGAGAGGAAAGGGTTGTGGAGAGAGAGAGAGAGACCTAGAGAAGGAAGGAGAACAAGCAAAGAGGTAAGCAATCTTGAGATTTCTATATCTTTTCTCCTTAGTATGTTATTCTTCTCCCCTTTACCCTTTCTTTCTGCAGTTTAGTAGTTGATTTAGGTTTGGTTCAGAAGAGAGAAAGTGGAAAACCACTCTTAAGGAAGGGTAGAGCTCATGTAGCTTCCTTTCTTCTTCTTTACTTTCCTTCTTGAAAGCTTGAGAGAGGAAGGAGAGTGAGTGGAATTTTAGAGAGAGAATCCCTAGTTCTTACATGTGTAGCTGGGGTTTACTCGATGTAAAGCCCCTTTAGCTTTGTGAGAGTTTATTTGAGTTATGAGGGAATAATCCCATGCTCTTTGTTGTGCTTAGGCTCAAAGGAAGCAATTCCATCTAGTTGTGAGTGTGAAATCAAGACAGGAGAAGAGAAATTGAAAGGGAAGATTTGTGTTAGCCGATAAGGTAGCTCTCTACTCCTTCTTGCTGCATTCTTGGATGTGTAATAGTCATTGTATGTTGTGTATGTGCTTGTATGATGAGATATGCCATTGATGTTGCCTTGATGCATCGGTACCAATATGCTTATGATATGAATTGTGGAAATTGCTCGAGTGAGGTGGTGCCGAATGTAACACCATAATAACTTAATTCCAATTCAACTCCCTTTAGGCTTGATTCCATATGATTTCCCAGGAAAATGACCAAAACCGTGGTATTTTACTACCTTAAGTCAGGGTTACACTGGTCATATTTTACCCTGTGGGTCCCGTGAACCCATCATTCACATCCTCTACTCAATTACCATTTATAAGACTTGTACATAGTCTCAAACAACTCATAAACCACGGATATGAAGCCAAAAACCCAGAAAATGAAATTTTCTCAAATGAGCCCATAAGTCAGATTTTTGGCTCTAACTTTGGAAAATCATAACTAACTCTAGAAAAATGGGAATCAAGAAAATCATAGCTCTATGGAAATATTTGGATGTTAAATTTACACTAAAAATAACTCCCAACCACAATCTCAACGTTTAGACCATATTTGACATCGAAAAAGTGACAGATGTCCGGCTGTCCCTGATACTGGTGCAGTTTACTGTCATGAACTTTGAAAATCCGTAGTTAATTCCACAAGAATCCAATATGGTAAATCTATACCAATTTGGAAAGCTAAAGGTATTAAATAGAGGAGAAAAATAAGTCCAGATCAGTTCAGGAGCTCTTGGACCTCGAAAACCGATGGAACAGTAACGAAGGTCAGAAACTTCCCTGATGCTGATACAGAACTTCAGAAAGTCATTTCTCTCTCTACAGACTTCCAATTGAGGTGCTTCCAGTTGTTATAGATCACTGTGGATATCTAGTTTATGATCATAAAATTTCATGACAATCGGACACCGTTTGGTCCATGGATGACATAGATTCATTTTCGGATTTGATGCACAGTACCATGACCAACCCATCAAATTTTCTCAACTTCAACAATTCGCCAAATATTCTCTAGACCTCCAAATATTACCCACTTTAGCTTCTCAAGCTTCTCAAGAAGCTCTCAATGGAATCTAGAGACATGCCAAATTTCATACCAAGAAGAGCTCATCCGGTCATACCTTGACGGAGCTCACACAATTGGCAGTTTTGGCACCCAAAATGGTTCTAAGTGGGTCCAAATGGTCTCTTACATGCTCTAGCATCTCTTGGGCAAGTTTGAAAGTAAAAACATAGCATATATGAATTGTCTAAGTGACCCAAGTCATCATACATTTCAAAATTACTATGCTACGGAACAAAACGCATCATTTCATATACGCCACAAAAGGGCCAATTTCTACATTTTCATTACTTTGGCTCTTTACACAATTCATACATCATCTATACATGTGTTTACATATGCTTACATATTTACAACTCAAAAATGCTAGGTGCATGTTCATTTTGGCACCTCTTTACAACAAAAGAACTAAAACCACTACACATCTCCCTAAGTATGCTCAACTAGGCTCCATGAGGTGCACTTGGTTCTCCTTGAGCTCCACCTAAAATGTTAAGATGGGAGAGGGGAGGGGGTGAGATTCAGGGAATCTCAATAGCTCATACTCATTCAAGATGCAATCAAGGCATATAAATTAGTCAAAGCATGCAACCAAGTCACAATAACACAACATATGTGTTTCATGCCATGAATATCATGTCAATGCCAAGAATAGGCTCTGGGGACTTTTGGTCTAGCCTCACCCGAGCTTTGGGACTTTTGGTTTGGCCTCACCCTTGGTTTAGGGACTTTTGGCTCCACCTCACCCGTCTCAAGGGACTTTCGGCACCACCTCACCCGAGCAATTTACACAATTCATATCATAAGCATATTGGTACCAATGTATCAAGGCAACATCAATGGCATATCTCATCATACAAGCACATACACAACATACAATGACTATTACACATCCAAGAATGCAACAAGAAAGAGTAGAGAGCTACCTTATCGGCTAATACAAGTCTTCCCTTTCAATTTCTCTTCTCCCGTCTTGATTTCACACTCACAACTAGATGGGGTTGCTTCCTTTGAGCCTAGGCACAACAAAGAGCATCAAATTACTCTCTTATAACTCAAGTAAGTACTCATAAGGCTAAAGGGGCTCTTCACCGAAACAAAACCCCCACTACCCTTGTAAGATCTAGGGATTCTCTCTCTAGAACTCTACTCACTCTCCTTCCTCTCTCAAGCTCTCAAAGAAGAAACCAAGGAAGAAGAAGTGAAGCTATATGAGTTCTACCCTTATTCTAGAGTAGTTTTCCACTTCCCTCTTCTGAACCAAACCCAAATCAACTTCCAAAACCATAGAAAGAGAAGGCAAAAGGAGGAGAACAACATGCTAAGGAGAAAAGCTATGGAAATCTAAAGATTACTCACCTCTTTGCTTGATCTCCTTGCTTCTCTAGGTCTCTCTCTCTCTCCACAGCTCTTTTCTCTCTCCTTGGTCGAAGCTTAGGTCGGTTCTAAGAGAAAGGAAAGTTTGGAAGCTTTTAAAAAGTCAAAATCTCTCTTTTTACGCTTTTCCAGACTAGCCCTCGCTATAGCGAGCCATAACCTTCGCTACGGCGAGCTCGTGTAAGTCCCAGACCTCTGCCTTTGCTATAGCTCTCGCTACGGCGAGCTACTCCCTGGATTTTGTATGGGATGCCCGCACTCGCTATAGCTAAAAGCATTTTTGCTATAGCGAGAAGGCATTCTCACTATAGCTAGCCCATTTCTCGCTATAGCGAATAGGTACATTCGCTATAGCTAGGCTGTAGTTAGCAGACTTAGAAAATTTTCAGCCTTCGAAAATTTTCAGCTTTTCTTTCCCTTTTCTTTTCTCTT
Organism: Erythrophleum ivorense; assembly: GCA_026724425.1. Lineage (NCBI taxonomy): Eukaryota > Viridiplantae > Streptophyta > Magnoliopsida > Fabales > Fabaceae > Erythrophleum > Erythrophleum ivorense. Next base: position 10,335,672 of record JAIUCV010000020.1, on the reverse strand, counting down.
TTCTTTTCTTTTCTTTTCTTTTTCCCAGTTGTTACACCGAAAGTCCCTTGAGACGGGTGAGGTGGAGCCAAAAGTCCCTAAACCAAGGGTGAGGCCAAACCAAAAGTCCCTAAACTCGGGTGAGGCTAGACCAAAAGTCTCTAGAGCCTTTTCTTGGCATTGACATGATATTCATGGCATGAAACACATATGTTGTGTTATTGTGACTTGGTTTGCATGCTTTGACTGGTTTATATATCTTGACTGCTTCTTGAATGAGTATGAGCTATTGAGATTCCCTGAATCTCACCCCCTTCCCTCTCCCATCTTAACATTTTAGGTGGAGCTTAAGGAGAAGCAAGTGCACATCATGGAGCTTAGTTGATTATGATTAGGAAGTGGTGTAGTTTTTCTAGTTCTTTTGATGTAAAAAGGTGCCAAAAAATGAATATGAACCTATCATTTTTGAGTTATAAATATATGAGCATATGTAAATATATGTATAGATGATGTATAAACGATGTAAAGAGCCAAAGTAATGGGAATGTGAAATTTGGCCTTTTTATGGCTTATATGAAATGGTGCATTTTGTTCTGTAGCATAGTGATTTTGAACTGTATGATTGACTTGGATCACTTAAGTAATTCATATATGCTATGTTTGTACTTTTAAACTTGCCCATAAGATGCTAGAGCATGTAGGAGGCCATTTGGACCCACTTTGAACCATTTTGGGTGCCAAAATCGCCAATTGCGTGAGCTCCGTCGAAGTAGGACCAGATGAGCTCTTCTTTATATGAAATTGGGCATGCCTCTAGAGGCTATTGAGAGCTTCTTGAGAAGCTAAAGTGGGTAATATTTGGAGGTCTAGGGAATATTTGGTGAATTGTTGAAATTTGGAAATTTTAATGGTTTTGGTCATGGTACTGTGCAATAAGTCTGAAAATGAATCAATGTCATTCATGGACCAAATGGTATCTAATTGTCATGTAATTTTATGAGAATAAACTATATATCCACAGGGACCTATACCAACTAGAAGCACCTCAATCGGAGGTCTGTAGAGAGAGAAACGACTTTCTGAAGTTCTGTATTAGCATCAGGGAAGTTTCTGACCTTCATTACTGTTCCATCGGTTTTTGAGGTACAAAGGCTCCTGAACTGATCTGGACTTATTTTTATCCTCTAGTTAACATCTGTAGCTTTCCAAATTAGTATAGTTTTCCCAGATTGGATTTTTTTGGAATTATTTACGAGTTTTCAAAGTTCATGACAGTAAACTGCACCAGTATCAGGGATAGCCGGACATCTGACTCTCTTTCGATGTCAAAGAGGGTCCAGACGTTAAGATTGTGGTTGGGAGTTATTTTTAGTGTGAATTTAACATCCCAAGATTTCCAGATACCTATGATTTGCTTGATTTCTATTTTTCTAGAATTAGTTATGATTTTCCAAAGTTGGAGCCAAAAATTTGACTTATGGGCTCATTTGAGAAATTGCATTTTCTTGGTTTCTGGCTTCATACCCATGGTTTATGAGTTGTTTGAGACTATGTACAAGTCTTATAAATGGTAATTGAGTAGAGAATATGAATGATAGGTTCACAGGACCCACGGGGAAAAATATGACCGGTTAAACCCTGACTTAAAGTAGTGCAATACCACGGTTTTGGTCATTTTCTTGGGAAATCATATGGAATCAAGCCTATAGGAAGATGAACTGGAGTTAAGATATTATGGTGTTACACCCTTGGTGGCTATAAAAAGCTTATGATGTTTGGTTTGTACTTGTAAAATTGCATGAGCATTGGATGTAGTTTGACTTATAAGTGACATAGAGAAGCAAATTGACCATATGAACAGTACCCTTGACAATATATATAATTTGGCCAATTTTAAAAAATTATAATTCTCTAGAGCTCTAAATTGAGTGCTCTTTAGCTCTCTACAAATATCTAGATAAGACTTTTTTGTTGCCCAAATTGAATGTAAAAAATCACCATTTGGTCAGATTTTGGTTTAGCTCAGGAAATAGTCAAATTTGAAGTCCATAAAGGGTTTTACATGCACTAAATGCCTTTCTCATCTTTCTATAACCATTTGAGCAAGTCTAAAAGTATAACTACAGCCTATAGAATCATGCCAAATCATTCAAATCATTATGGAGCTTATTCTCACCTTGCCACTTACATTCATACACATGAGAATACTAGCATAACAATGGCAAAAACTTGCATATTCATTTATTTGACTTCAAAAGTAATACATATATCATATTTACATGTATTTGAATATGCTCAAAGGTCTACATCACATGTACATCATATGATTATAAATATTGACATCAAAATGCCTAATTATCTATTCCATTGTCAAAGTCTTGCTCTTCAAGATGTGTGGCCTCTATTTCTTAGTCCACTTGGCTCACCTAGATATGGTTAGACATATGTGGGGGAAGAGTGAGATTCAAAGAATCCCAATAGCTCTTTACCTTTCAAATATACATAAAGGATACATTTATATATCAAAGAATGCATGCATGATATTTAAGCTACTAGTGAACATATATAAATCATTTTCCTTGTCATATGAACTCATGCATATCAAACATAGGTTTTCAAGGGTATTAGTCTAGCATCACTCAATTTCTTTAGGACTTTTGGATTTGCCTCACTGACTTTCAAGGGGCTTTTGACTTAGCCTTACTCTTTTTGAGACTTTTAGCTCATCCTCACCCATGCTAAGGAACTTTTGGCATAGTCATACGCATTCAAGCCACATTGCATTCATAAACACCTTTCAAGAAGCATAATGGTACCATCACATATAACTAATGGCTAGAAACATATCTCATAGTTCAAATATATACACAAGCACTCAATGACAAACAAACATCCAAACAATGCATGTGAGAAAGGTTAGAGAGCTACTTTAAAACAAGATTACAAACTTTTCTCTTTAATACTTCTTCCCCTTTTGGCCAAACACATGTAACTAGGCGGGAGTTGATTCTCTTAACCTAGACACATCAAATGAGACATGATTCAATCATTGGAACAAGCTCTAGCTTAATAAAAACTCTATGCAAGCCTACTCTCTCATATGACTCCATTATGTTTCCATACAAGACACAATGAAGCAACTTTTAGGATTTATAATATTGGCTCCCATTTTTCATTCAATCAAAGTCTCTTGCCTCCTTAGAGCCAACATAATTTCAATTCAAGGAGCCTAGATACAAGTTGTTTCTTTATATTTTAAAATGGAGCCTACAGCCCCATATCACAAACCATGATTCCTAAATTCATTCCTGATGCGAGACCCACTAGGAACATGTCCTAGAGAACCTTCAACAATTCGAAACTATGCCCGGGACCGACTAGAAACAAGATTGTTGGTCAAAGGAAAGACCCTAAGAGAACCTGTCTCTTAGAACCCTAGCCTCAAGACGCCACAAAGGAAGACCAATCCTTTGATAAGTCACGTGTACTCTCAGAGAACACAAAGAAGCAAAAGCCTCACAAAGTATTGAATAATACTCAAATTTATTCATTCATTCATGATTCAAAATAGAGTACAATAGGGAGCCTTTTATAGGCAAAGTTTCTAAAAGACTTAAAATCCTACTTAAACTAAAACTCTTAAAATCTAATTAGAAATATTTTAAACAATCCCTAAAATCAAGGAATAAGATTAAGATATTAATTTTAACTTAATCTCCTAGATAAGCTCCTTGACCAAGTCCAAAAAAATAATATAATAATAAAAAACGAAATTCAAAAAGAGTTCTAGTCAAAACTAGAGTCCTAGTCAAAACTAATTAATATTAATGGGCTGGACATCTTGTATTTGAAATACTATTCACGTCCTCTAGCTTTAATGGGCTCTTTAAGCATCAACTTGGGCTTGAATAAGCATGATTAAGGCTCTATTTGCTTCCTCAATGCATGCACTAACATTATGGGCTTCTAATTCAGCAAATTGAAGCCCAATTGCTCTTTGTAGACGCTTAACTCTTCCTCTTGTCATTGGGCCATCTATTATCAAGTCTTTTTCCACACGAGCATCCTTCCTTACATGAGTCTGGTTCATATTACTTGGTGTTATTGCATCATTCCCCCCCTCTTGAAAAGGATTCGTCCTCGAATCTGCAATATCAAAGGAAGAGAGATCAGTTACATTAAAAGTAGCACTAATATTTCCATAAGAACTAGGTAAGTCAATTTTATAAGCATTATCATTAATCCTTTCAAGAACTTGAAAGGGACCATCTCCTCTAGGTTGGAGTTTTGACTTCCTTTTCTCCGGGAAACGTTCTTTTCGCAAGTCAACCCACACCCAATCGCCGGGTTCAAATACTACACGCCTTCTACCCTTGTTAACTTGGTTGGCAATTTGCTCATTCTTTCTTTCAATATTGGCTTTCACCTTCTCATGCAAATCCTGTACAAACTTTGCCTTCCTAGCACCATCAAGGTTAGTAAACTCATGTGAAGGTAAAGGAAGCAAATCTAACGGGGTTAGAGGATTAAAGCCATAAACAATTTCAAAAGGAGAGAATTTTGTTGCAGAATGAATAGCACGATTATAAGCAAATTCGACATTGGGCAAACACTTCTCCCAATTCTTAAGATTCTTTTGAATGATAGCTCTTAATAAAGTAGAGAGGGTTCTATTAACAACCTCGGTCTGCCCGTCAGTTTGTGGATGCGCTGTAGTAGAAAATAAAAGCTTAGTGCCAAGTTTATTCCACAATGTTTTCCAGAAATAACTCAAGAATTTTACATCTCTATCACTAACAATAGTTTTTGGCACACCATGCAACCTAACAATCTCCTTGAAAAATAATTCTGCCACATACATAGCATCATTAGTTTTGGAACAAGCAATAAAATGAGCCATTTTACTAAACCTATCCACAACAACAAAGACACTATCTTTCCCAGTGGGAGATTTAGGCAAACCCAAAACAAAGTCCATAGAAATATCAGTCCATGGGTGAGAGGGAACTGGTAAAGGAGAATACAAGCCATGTGATTGAATTCTAGACTTAGCATGCTTACAAGTAATACATCTAGAACAAACAGCAACCACATCTTTTCTCATGCTAGGCCAATAAAAATGCTCATTCAAAAGAGCCAAAGTCTTTTCTACACCAAAATGGCCCATCAATCCTCCACCATGAGTTTCCTTAACAAGAAGCTCACGAATGGAACATATAGGAATGCATAACATGTTCTTTTTGAAAAGGAATCCATCAAACCTATAATAGTCATTAGCACCATGCAATTCACAAGATTTCCAAATATCAGCAAAATCAAAATCAGATTCATACATGCCTTTTATCATCTCAAAACCTATCAATCTAGCATGCATGGAAGTAATCAAAGTGTAACGCCTAGACAATGCATCAGCTACAACATTTTCCTTTCCCTTCTTATGCTTAATCACATAAGGAAAGGTTTCAATAAATTCAAGCCAACTTGCATGCCTTTTGTTCAATTTACCCTGAGACTTAAGAAACTTAAGACTTTGATGATCAGAATGAATAATAAATTCTTTAGGCCACAAATAATGTTGCCAAGTTTCTAAAGTTCGTTTCAAGGCATACAACTCTTTATCATATGTGGAATAATTTAAAGCAGGACCACTCAATTTCTCACTGAAATATGCAATAGGTTTAGAATCCTGCATCAACACACCACCTATGCCTATACCAGAAGCGTCACACTCAATTTCAAAAACTTTAGTAAAATCAGGCAACACAATTACAGGGGCATTAGTTAGTTTTTCCTTCAGTATGTTAAAAGCACGCTCTTGTGCTTCACCCCACTTGAATATCACATTCTTTCTTACCAAATCATTTAAAGGGGCAGCAAGAGTAGAGAAGTCCTTCACGAATCGCCTATAGAAGCTTGCCAATCCATGGAAACTTCTTACTTCACTCGCATTCTTTGGAGTTGGCCACTCTCGGATTGCTTTGACCTTTTCCTCGTCCACTTGTATGCCACGAGCTCCTACAACAAATCCAAGAAAAACCACAGAATCCAAACAAAAAGAGCACTTCTCTAAATTGGCAAAAAGTTTATTCTCCCTAAGCACAACAAACACATCATGCAAATGATTCACATGTTCTTCTAGACTCTTAGAGTAGATCAAAATATCATCAAAGTAAACCACAACAAATCTTCCAATGAAAGGTCTAAAGACATGGTTCATTAAACTCATGAAAGTGCTAGGTGCGTTAGTCAAGCCAAATGGCATAACTAACCATTCATATAATCCAAACTTGGTCTTAAAAGCAGTTTTCCATTCATCACCTTCTTTCATTCTAATCTGATGGTAACCACTTCTAAGATCAACTTTAGAGAAAACACATGCACCATGCAACTCATCAAGCATATCATCTAACCTAGGGATAGGATAGCGATATTTTACCGTTATTTTGTTGATGGCACGACAATCTACACACATTCGCCACTTGCCATCCTTTTTGGGTACAAGAATCACTGGGACAGCACACGGACTTAGACTTTCACGAACAAAGCCTTTCTTCATGAGCTCTTCCACTTGATGTTGTATTTCCTTAGTCTCGTCTGGATTTGCTCGATAAGCAGGTCTATTGGGAATAGATGCCCCTGGGATAAAGTCTATCCGATGCTCAATGCCTCTTAGCGGGGGCAATCCATCAGGTATTTCCTCTGGGAACAAGTCACAAAATTCCTGTAATAAAGATGTAACACTAGCAGGCAAAGAGTGATCAAGATCATCGATAGTAAGATAAACATCTTTATAAAGTAATAAGAAGGCATTTTCACAAATAAGAGCTCTCTTGATCTCACTTTTACCCGAAAATAAACTCACTTTCTTTTCCTCATGTTTTTCTCTAATTTTCTTTTCCTTTCTACTCAGCTCTCCTTTCTCCTGCTTCTTCTCATTCTCAACACTCACACTCACTTTACTTTTCTTTTCTTGCTCTCTCTTCTTACACTCTCTTTCAATTTTTAACTGATCCTCATATGCTTGAACAGGACGAAGAGGGGTCAACACAATGGTCTTACCATTAAAAACAAAAGAATAATAATTTTTATATCCATCATGTTTTACCTTTCGGTCAAACTGCCATGGCCTACCAAGTAACAAGTGACCAGCATACATGGGTGCTACATCACAAAGAATCTCATCATGATAATTACCAATAGAAAAAGAGATGAGCACCTGTTTTGTTACCTTTACCTCCCCACTATCGTTAAGCCATTGTAATTTATAAGGGGTAGGGTGCCTCAAAGTAGGTAAGTTCAGCTTTTCCACAAGTAAAGTACTAGCTACATTTGTGCAGCTACCACCATCAATAATCAAACTACATACCTTCTTGTGGATGAAACATCGAGTATGGAAAATATGCTCACGCTGCTCTACCTCAAGATCTTCTTTAGGTTGAATATTGAGAGCACGCCTAGCCACAAGGGCTTCACCATTTACAGCTTCCGTTAACTCTAAATCTGAGTCATCAGTCAGGGGTGGCATCTCATCCTCCTCAGACTCACTACTAGCACTAGTCACATCACCATTCTCAAGAACAATCATAGTTCGTTTGTTCGGACATTGTGAAGCAATGTGACCGAAACCATTACATTTAAAGCATCTAAGCTTAGAGGAGGAAGTAGTAGGATTAGAAGATGAGAAGGGTTTTGACTCAGTTTTACCCTTAACCTGAAAGGGTTTTACCTTACTTTCCTCTTTAGACTTGAAATCAGTCTTTGGTTTGAAGGGGACTTTGGAATCCCTCCAAGAACTCGAGTTAGATGTCACTTTCAGCTTTTGTCGAGCCCTTAGCTGCTTTTCCACCTTGATAGCTCTATGCAAGAGCTCCTCCATATCTAGGTAATTGTATAAATCAACTTGGGCAGCTATATCAGGATTTAAGCCCTCAATGAATCGGGCCATGGTTGCTTCACGGTCTTCCTCCACATTTGCCTTAATCATGGCAATCTCCATTTCTTGATAGTAATCTTCCACACTCATAGAACCTTGCTTCAGCTTTTGGAGCCTCTTATGCAATTCCCTATAATAGTAACTAGGGATAAACCGTTTGCGCATGATAATTTTCATCTCTTGCCAATCACGAATTGGACCTTCACCGGTACGTCTTCTGGTGAGTAAGAGTTGATCCCACCAGATGCTAGCATAATCAGTAAACTCTACTGCAGCAAGTTTTACTTTCTTCGCCTCAGTGTAAGAGTGGCACTCGAATACATGCTCCACTTTTCTTTCCCAATCTAAGTACTGGTCTGGGTCATTTTTCCCAGGGAATGATGGAATCTTCATCTTGATATTTCCGATACCACCATCCTTATTGGATGATGATTGTCTACCTCTCTGAGTATGGGACTCCCCAAAGTCAGACTCAGCATCATCATCAAGCTCCACTTGAGCTCGCCTTCTATGGGTCCTCTTATTGGAAGAAGACTCCACATCATCTAATCTGGCACTTAGTTTCTCAAGAGTACTTTGAACAGCCTTAACCCAGACTTTCATGTCAAAGTCACTATGCTCAGATTCTCCAGACATCCTGAAATATTAGTTTGTACAAAAACACAAGCAAAGAAAGATATAGGACCTCACAACTCACTAGCTCACGTGTTTACACTCAAAAGATGATAAGTTCGCTCGTGTTTAACTCTTTTTGGCTTTTTCTTTAATGTTAATTGCACTCTTGCCTTTTACCACTCAACAATTTGCTTCTTACAAGTGTTCTAAGCAAGTCACAAGCAAATCAAAAGAAAAGATCAGAGTAGTGGCAATCAAAAAACTAAAATTCTAAAATGCAAATTCCCAAAGAATCAAACAAAGGAGAAAAAGAGGTGTATAACAAAAAAAGCTAAAGAGGAAAGGAAAACAAGGGGGGAGAGGAGGTTGGGATGGCTTGGAAGGAAGGAGAAGAAAAGGAGAAAATCTGAAAATAAGAAACTTTAAAAATAAGAAACTACTTGGGAAATTAGGAAACCAACTTTAAGAAAATATAAAAATTAGAAAACTAAGTGCAATTAGGAAATTGAGTCCAATTAGGAAATTAATTCCAACTAGGAAACTAACTCTAATTAGGAAATTGTCTCCAATTAGGAAACTAACTCCACAACTTGCAACTTTTTTTTTTTCACTTTTTTTTTTTTTCGAATTTGTCTTTTTTTTCACTTTTTTTTTCGAATTTCTCTTTTTTTTCACTTTTTTTTTTCGAATTTCTCTTTTTTTTTTCTCTTTTTTTTTTCACTTTTTTTTTGAATTTTTTTTTTTGGAGTATCGCACTCTCCCTTTTTTTTTTTTGAATGAGTATAGAGGCACGCAACAATGGAAGAAGGAAGAAGATAGAAGACAAAGATGAAGATGAGAAGATAACACTAATGGAAGGAGAAAAGGTGTGAAAGAACAACGGTAGGAAAAACACAAAAATATACCTTGTACTAGCGAACCAAAGCTCTGATACCAAATGATGCGAGACCCACTAGGAACATGTCCTAGAGAACCTTCAACAATTCGAAACTATGCCCGGGACCGACTAGAAACAAGATTGTTGGTCAAAGGAAAGACCCTAAGAGAACCTGTCTCTTAGAACCCTAGCCTCAAGACGCCACAAAGGAAGACCAATCCTTTGATAAGTCACGTGTACTCTCAGAGAACACAAAGAAGCAAAAGCCTCACAAAGTATTGAATAATACTCAAATTTATTCATTCATTCATGATTCAAAATAGAGTACAATAGGGAGCCTTTTATAGGCAAAGTTTCTAAAAGACTTAAAATCCTACTTAAACTAAAACTCTTAAAATCTAATTAGAAATATTTTAAACAATCCCTAAAATCAAGGAATAAGATTAAGATATTAATTTTAACTTAATCTCCTAGATAAGCTCCTTGACCAAGTCCAAAAAAATAATATAATAATAAAAAACGAAATTCAAAAAGAGTTCTAGTCAAAACTAGAGTCCTAGTCAAAACTAATTAATATTAATGGGCTGGACATCTTGTATTTGAAATACTATTCACGTCCTCTAGCTTTAATGGGCTCTTTAAGCATCAACTTGGGCTTGAATAAGCATGATTAAGGCTCTATTTGCTTCCTCAATGCATGCACTAACATTATGGGCTTCTAATTCAGCAAATTGAAGCCCAATTGCTCTTTGTAGACGCTTAACTCTTCCTCTTGTCATTGGGCCATCTATTATCAAGTCTTTTTCCACACGAGCATCCTTCCTTACATGAGTCTGGTTCATATTACTTGGTGTTATTGCATCAATTCCAATGCTTCCTTTAATGTACATTAATTATATCTAGTCCCTTTCTAGCCTTAGAATTAATTAAAACTCTCTCTAGGTGCTTGGTTCTGGTTTGGCTGAGACATGAACAAAGGAAGAAGCCTATATAGTTGTCTTGGTTTTCTTAGGAATTTTGTCACTTTTGGAGCTTCCTAAATATCTTGAGAACTCATAAACACTCTTAGACAATCTAAATTATCATTAAAAAGCCTCATACATGTCAAGGTGCAACAAAAGCCTTAATTTTGACAACTTAAATTCTAATGTTTCTCTTTTGAATTTCATTGCATATTCTTGTTTCTCATACTTTAAAACCCATGTTTCTCCCTTCGTTTAGTCAGAATTCATCTCCTATTGGATGGGCTTAAGGCTAGCTAAACACACATGGGAGAAGAGCAAGCAAGAGGAGCATGAAAGGCTATGGTAATTACCTTGATTTAATGCTTTTTCAAGAGCACTTCCACTTGCTTCCAACTTCTCCTTCAAATTTTAATTTCTTCCCATTGGACTAGCCATAAACCAGTCCCAATTTAGTCATCTAAACCACAGGAGAAGAGAGAACAAAGAAAGGAATAAGTTTGCTAAAGGAAGAAGCATGGAAAAAGCTTTAAATCTTTACCTTTTTGCAAGTCTTTTCTTCTTCTTCTTCTTCCCTTCCTCTTGTGCGTCTCCCTTAGCAGATCTCTTCTCTAGTTTGAGATAGAACTTAAGCTAGTTAAGTGAGGAGAAGGAAAGGGATGGCACATATAAGAAGAAAGCTTCTTAGAATTCTTTTTAAAATTTCTCTTTTTGTCCCCTTTTCTTGGCTCTTGCCATTTAGGTTCATTTCAACTCCTTTTTTAGAATTATCTTTTCCATCATAAAATTTAGGCCCTTAAACTTATAAAATACCTTTAGTTTCACCTAAATTAGATTAAAAACCTTCCCGAATGAACCAGTCAAAGTTTGGGTCAACCAATGCTTTAAAATGTAAACCGGAGGGGTTTGAACTATTCTAGGGGTTCTTATGGTTTTTAGGGCCTCTAAGAACACTAGAAAACTCAATTTTCTCATTTAAAGATTCCTCCTTTGAGTTTTCTAAAAAAGACCCAAATTTATGAAAATATCGTTGCATATTCATCAAATTTTGTTTAGCTATTATGGCTCTGTTTTCAAGGCACCTTTGGCCTTGTATTCTCATTCTTTGATGCCTTAATCATTACTATAATTTTTTTTTTATCTCAATTCTTTCCATTTAAGGGACTTCTTTTTATAACTGATTAGTTTCAAGCCATTTACGGGGGAACTGGGTATTACATTTGAAGCTTTAGAGAATTTATTTTGATTTTTCAAAGTTGGCTAAATTATGCAAAAGCTATTACTATTACTGTTTATGTGGTTAGTTTAGTTTTCAATGTCACTTAGGGGCCAAATGAAGTCTAATATTCATGAAAATTTACAAGCATATAGTAGATATCATGAGCTTCCTATAACCACTAAGAGCACCTAATTTAGAGCTCTGTAAAGGGAGAAATAAATTTTTGAAGTTCTAGGTTTGTTGTAGAATAACCACCAGACCAAAAGCACTATTCCATCAAATTTTGTAGAACAAACATGGTTGTTTTGATTTGAAAATTTTTTAGCTACTAGGTGACATCATTAGCTTTCTAGAAAGCTATAGCTTGCATGATTTGGATTTTTCTAGAATTAATTATGATTTTCCAAACTTCAAATCAAAATATGGAATTCAATGGGAGTTTGCAAATTGTAATATGATTTTGATATGTATGCCTTGGACCTGAGATTTGAACTTCAATTTGTGATATTTTTGATTGACCAAATGTGTTAGGAATAGAAATTAAGTTAGATAAGCTCACATGGTCCATTAAGCCAAGAATAAATTAATTTAGCTTTCAATGATGCAAATATCTGCTGCTAAAAGTGATAATTTCATGAAAATGGGTGTTTTAAGCCAATTATGTTACAAGATAAGTGCTATATATATGGTGTTACACAAATTCTCACCCATTATAAATCATACGAATTTATTTAAATTCATTAGAATTATCACAAACTCAATTCAAGGAGCCTACTATCAAGTTGCTTTTTTATGTATAATGGAACTTTAAACTTTCACCATTCAAAATAATACTTCTACATTCAAACCAAAGGTTCATTTAGTATTTATAATTTATATACAGACCATTTCTACCCTTAGAATCAAAGAAAACTCTCCCTAGGTGTACCATATGGTTCTTGATTGAGACATGCTCAAAGAGAAGTATCCATAGAGTTTTGTTCAATTCTTTTTGGAAAATGGCACTTATGAAGCTTCCTTAGCCATTTCTTAGCTCAATTATACTCTTACATAGGTTAAATTATCATCCTAAAGTTTCATATTTTCTAAGGTGCAATCAAAACCCTAGGTATAGAATCTTGCAACCAATAGCTTTCTATTTACTTCTTTTGGTTCCATATTAATCTCCATATTTCAAGACCCCATTTCTTATTAAGTTTGGTCCAAAAACAAGCTCCCTCCATGTTGCTCTTGGTCTAGCCAAATTAGAGAAGCCATGGAAGAATCAAGAGAAGCAAGTTTTACATGGAAGAACATAACTTGTTTAATTCCTAGCCAATTGGTGTTTCTTATGCTTCCAAAGTTTCCATCAAACTTCTCTTTCCTTCTACTGAACCAACCACAAAATTCCACCATTTGGGATTCTGAAACCTTTGAAAGAAAAATGAGAAAGAGAAGAAGAACATTTACAAAGAAAAGGTAGCAAATTCTCTATGTTTACAAACCTATAAGCCTTAGTTTTCTTTCTTCTTCTCCTTTCTTTTGTGTGCCACTTAAAGTTGGTCCAGGTTTTGTTTTAGAGCTAAATGAAGTCGATGGAGATGTGGGAGAGAGGGTGACGTGATATATAAAGAGAAAGGAGGATATTTACAATATTTTCAAAATTCCTTCCATTTATGTCCCTTTCATTTTGACTTCTCCGTTTAAACTCATTTTAATTCCTTTTTAAGAACCATCTTTTCTATTATAAAATTTAGGTTATTTAATTCATTAAAAGTTTTTGGTTTCAAATTAATAGGATTAAAAATCTTATTGAACTATCCGATAAAAATTTAGGTTAATTGACGACTTAAATCATACACCGAAAATGGTTTTAACCATTCTAATAGTTCCCATGGTTTTCTAGGCCTCTAAGAACCCTAGTGAACTCAATTTTACCATTTAAAACTCTCTCCTTTAAGTTTTCAAAAAGTTGTCTGAAATTATAATTTTGCCACTAGACTATAATTTAATTCATTTAATCATTTTAGCCCTAATTTCGAGCTATTCTCAATTTCTTAATCACTTCTTTAGAAGTTCTAATTAATATCCTATTCTTAATTAGTCTTAATTTGATTTACTTTAAGGTCCTTTTATATCATTGTATTGATTTTTGTTTAGTTTTTGAAAAATAGGTTATTGCACAATCTTAAGAATTTTGTTATCAATCAAACTTTTAAATCTTCTTGAAACTTGGAGCTGACAATGTTTCTCCCTCTCACATGCCTATTTGCCAAATACACATTCTCATATAATCAACTGCCTATAAGAGTAACATAAGCAGATAAAATAGTATGTTGAAAGCCAGAGGAAGAAAGAAAAGGCTAACTAAAATAAATTGAAACAATTAAACTAGAACCCAATTAAAGAAAATGAAAACAAGAACTACCAAATTCTAAGTTTTTCATCATAATATATCAAGAACATAAACAAAATTAAAAGGCATATGGTTAGAAAGAAAAGGAGAAATGTGATGAAGAAGACGATAGTTTTGCCATATATTGGCTTTTGATAGGGAGAGGGAAGGGGGAGAGAGAGAGCAATTAGAGTAGAAGATGGTTTAAAAAGGGTCAACTACCTCCTAAGATGCCATGAAAAATTCATTAGTGCCATGTAAGCTTTGTTAGTAAGATTTGTTAACTTACTTAATAGGGGGAATAATTTAGGAAAAAAATGGCATAAGTTAAAAGTTAAAGGATTAAATTAAAATTTAAAAGTATAGGACTGAGTTGCAACAAATTAATAGGTTGAGGAACTAAAATATTAATTAAACATTTTTAATGGTCAAGCTATTTAGCCTTGATGCAAAAGGAACGTGATTTGACTTCAAAAGCTTCAATTTTAATAATCAAATTAGGTAATTGCCATAATATTTTATGATTTGGAAATTCAAAATAGTTCCTAAAGAGTGGAATGAATTATTTAAGTGGGGTCATAGGCCTAAGAAAAAGCAGTATGAATTAAAAGAAATTGAAATTAGAACTGTATGGTTAATGAAAGAGGACCCAAGAGAAAATTGAATTAAGGAAACTTAAGACTAGAATGTTAAATAGAGTATCTAAAAATGAGATTCAAAAACTAAGGATGCCCAAAATTAGAGTTAAAATAGCCAAATGGAGTGAATAGATATAGTAGTGGCAAAATCATAATTTTGAGCAACTTTTAAGAAGCTTAAAGGAAGAAGTTTTAAATGATAAAATTGAGTTCATTAGGGTTCTCAAAGGCTTAGAAAGTCATAAGAATCATCAAAATGGTTGAAACCCTTTCAGTATATAATTTAGGTCATCAATTGATCCAAACTTCAATAAGATCATTTGAGATTGTTTTATGCCTTATAAATTTGAAACAAAATGTTTTTAATAAACTAAAGAATCTAAATTTTATGATGGAAAAGACAGTTTTCAAAAAGGAGTTAAAATGATCTCAAACGAAGGAATTGAAGCAAATGGGCATAATGAGAATTTTGAAAAATGTTATAAAACGCCCTTTTCCTCCTTATATCCGACAACACATCCCCATTACTCCATAACTGACCTATTTTTAGTCTAAACTAGAGCCAAAATGTGGCGGAAGATGGAGGAAGGACCGAGGGAAGAAGATGGCACCTAAGGTAAGCAAAGGTATGGAATTTGATTTTGATACTCTTGGAAGCTCTTTCCTACTCTTTCTCCTCTTTCTTTTAATAGTTGTAGTTTTCTAAAAGGAGGAGTTTTGTGACTAAAACCTTGGAGGAATAGGCTCTTTCAAGGAAACTAAATATACTTTATTAAACTCCAGTTCAAGCCATTTCATTTGGTATATGATATGATATAGGAAGATGGCTTCTTTTTGTCCTTCCATGCTCTCCTTGTTTCGGCCTAGCTAAGGGCAAATTAGAAAGAGTAGGATTTTGGCTTAAATTTGATAAGAAATGGGGATTTGGAGCATGGAGATTAATATGGAACTAAAAGAAGCAAATAAAAAGGCATAGGTTGTAAATTATGGAAACAAGGGTTTTGATTACACCTTAGAGAGTACAAAGCATTAGAATGGAATTTTGTAATACCTTAACCTCTTAGCTATTATGCCATGGTCTCATTGTCTATCTTAATGTATCTCATATGTATTGGAGCACAAATATAAGGGAACATACATTTCACATGAAAAATAATGAATATTTAATGGTGTTTAGTTATGTTATGTAGGGTCTCATTGCTTCATATTATTTTCCATAGACCATGTGAACTCCTCAATGTCATCTTCTATCCATAACATATCCATACAAGTCATAAATATCACATTTGGTCTCATTCATTTCAGGTTTGGAAGCATATCTTACAAAAACTAGAATTTGGTCTTGGGTTTTATGTTCCAACTTTTTGGTATAAACTTTGAAAATTCATAACTAATTCTAAAAAAAATCAAAATCAAGAAAACAATACCATTATAGAAAATTTTTTATGTATACTAATGAATAAAAATAATTCTAGACTAATACCATAGCCTTCAACCCAAGGAAATTGATGGAACCATAACTCAAGTCAGGCTGCATTGCTAGTATTATCATGCAATTTCAAAAATTTATTTCTCCCTCTACAGAGCTCCAAATGAGTTAATCTTAGTGGCTATGGAAAGCTTATGATGTCTAGTTTATACTTGTAAAATATTATAAGCATTAGACTTCATTTGACCCACAGGTTATACAAGGAAGCAAATTGACCAAATGAATAGTAACCATACCATTTTTGCATAATTTGGCCAACTTTGAAAAATCGTAATAAATTCTCTAGAGCTCCAAATTAATTTCTCATTAGCTCCATGGAAAGATCTAGATGAGACCTACTTTCTAGCCAAATTTCATGAAAAAAATCACTCATTTGATTAGACTTTGGTTCAACTCATCATTTGGTCAAATTTAAAGTCTAAAATGGGCATTTTAAAGCACCAAATGCTTTTCTACACTTTCCATCACCACATGGGCCAATTGAGAAGTACAAATACAACATAAAAGTATGCCAAATGATCCAAATCACCATGGAGCTCAATCTCATCTTGCCACTTGCATACGTGCACATGGACATCACATCTCATAAAGGCTCATTGGTGGCAAGAACATACATATTCATTCATTTAGCTTCCACATTGATATATACACCATTTATACGTACATTAGAACATGCTCAATGGTTTACATCTTGTATACATCTCATGGTTACATAGTTTGACATCAATATGTCATCAAAATGCCTATTTTTCATAACCCTTTATCAAAACCTTGATCTTCAAGGTTGTTGGCCTCCATTTTATTTGTCCACTTGGCTCACCTAGGCATAGTTAGGCATATATGGAGGAAGAGTGAGGTTTAAAGAATTCTAATAGCTCTTAACCCTTTCAAACATATATAATGGAAAAAATGTATGCATGACATTCAAGCAACTAGTGAGCATACATAAATCATTTTCCATGGCACCTCAACTTATACATAACAAACATAAGCTCTCAAGGACATTGGTTTAGCCTCACCCATCTTTTTTGGGACTTTTGGATTTATTTCACTCACTTTTAAGAGATTTTTGACTAAGCCTCACTTTTCTTGAGACTTTTGGCATGTCTCACCTATTTCTAGGGATTTTTGACACATCCTTACCCTTGCTAAGGGACTTTTGGCACTTCCAAACCCATGTAAGCCATAATGTATCATAACTTAATTCAAGAAACATAATGGCACCATAACATGTAAACATTGGCTAGAAACATTTCTCATGGCTCAAACATACGCACAAGCACTCAATGACAAGAAAACAACCAAGCTATGCATGTGAAAAAGGTTAGAGAGCTACTTTGAAGCAAGATTCACACACTTTTTTCGTGGTTATTCCTCCCCCTTTTTAGCCACATACTTGCAAATATGTGGAGCTTAATTCCTTTGGCCTAAACACATCAAATGGAACACAATTACATCATTGAAGAAAGCTCAAACATCACACACACTCTATGGAAGGCTACTTTGTTCTATGGTTCAATTATAGTTCCATACAAGACCTAATGAAGCAAATACTAGAATTTAAGATTTTGGCTCCATTTTCTCCTTCTATCTAGGTCTCTTGACTCCATTTAGACTTCTTTGAGTCATCACAAATTCATTCCCAAGAGCCTAGATACAAGTTGCTTCTTTAAGTCCTATTATGGAGCCTACACTTCCATCACACAAACCAAGGCTTTTAAAATTTTTTTAAGGCTTCCTTTGATATTCTTCTATCATATTTAGTCCCTTTTTGCCCTTAGAAAAATTTAAAACTCTCCTTAAGTGCTTCTTCTTGTCTAGGCTGAGACCATGGACATCTTGGAGCACTCATGGATTTTACAACTTCTCTTGAAGAAATGGCACATGTAAGGCTTTCTAGGTATCTGAAGAACCCATATATACTTTTAGACAATTAGAAATACCACTAGAAAGCTTCATACATACCATGGTTCAATAAAAACCCTAGGTTTTGGAAACCTAATTTCTAATGCCTCTTTTTGGAATCTTTTTGCATATATTTGTTTCTCATCCTAAAAAACTTAGGTTTCATGGTGGTTTTAGGCCAGAAATTAATCCCTCTTGGATGTTCTAAATGAGGCCAAAAATCCCCCATGAAAGATCAAGAAGAAGGAAGCAAGGAAAGTTATGAATTTATCTTGATTCTTTAGCCTTTTCAAGAGCTTTCTCCTTAACTATTGCTTTTCCTTGGAATTTTAAACTTCCTCCCTTTGAACATGACTCAAAATAGATCCAAATCATACACCGAAATCATAGGAAAAAAGAGGAGAAGGAGGAGAACAAGTTTGTTAAAGGGAGGAGCATGAAATTTGAAGGATTTTTTCACCTTTTTGCTTAGTTTTTCTTCTCCCTTTGAGCTCATTCTTGTGTGCCCTTCTTCAGCTGGTCTCCCTCTGGTTTGGACAGAAAATAAGTCAGCTAGGTGCAAGTGAGAAGTGGGATGCCTCATATATATAGCTAGGGAACCAATTAAGACATTTCAAAATGCTAATTTTGCCCTTTGCTTTTGGCTTCTTCCCTTAAGGCTTATTTTAACTCCTTTTTAAAAATTATCTTTTTCATTATAAAATTTTGGTCTTCTAACCTATAAATTGCCTTTGAAATCACTTAAATTAAATCTAAAATCTTCCCAAATGAAAGGGTTAAAGTTTGGGTCAACTAACGTTCTAAAATGTAAACCGGAGGAGTTTGAAATATTCTAGGGGTTCCTATAGTTTTTAAGGCCTCTAAAAACCTTAGGAAACTCAATTTTTCTATTTAAAAATCTCTTCTTTGAATTTTCTAAAAGTTACCCAAAATTACAAAAATGCTATTGCATTTTGTCAAATTTTCTTTAGCCACTCCAGCTTTGGTTTATGGGCATCTTAGGTCTTAGATCCTCATTTTCTATTATTTAAAATTTTTTCTAATTTTATTTGGCCTCAACTCATTCATTTTAAAAGGCTCTCTTTTATATCTGACCCATTTTCGTCGTTTTTTTTAAAAGCTGGGTGTTACATGTAATATCCGACTCCTTTAAAATATGAGAAAACGTGAGAAACGTAATGTATAGTTTCTCTGTAAATATATGAAATTCACTAGATACAAAGGAAGTTCTCTAGATAGAGTGATTTGAGATCCAATAAAATTAGAATAATATTCTAGACGTCAAATA
Organism: Erythrophleum ivorense; assembly: GCA_026724425.1. Taxonomy (NCBI): domain Eukaryota; kingdom Viridiplantae; phylum Streptophyta; class Magnoliopsida; order Fabales; family Fabaceae; genus Erythrophleum; species Erythrophleum ivorense. The sequence goes on along the minus strand of JAIUCV010000020.1, from coordinate 10,316,393 downwards.
ATGGTGACTCAAGGCCAAAGATGCCTTGAAATCGGAGTTAGAATAGCCAGACAAATTTTAACGAAAATGCAACAAAATGTAATGACATTTTTGTAATTTTGGGCAATTTTTAGAATACTCACAGGAAGGCTTTTAAATGGAAAATTTAAGTTCTTTGAGGTTCTCAGAGGCTCTAAAATTATGGAAAGCCCCAGGATAGTTAAAACCCCTTCGGTATACGTTTTCTAGTAGCAATGAGCCCAAACTTTGACTGATTCGTTTGGGAAGGTTTTAGCTCCAAATTGAATGATTCTAAAGGCATTTTATATAACTAAGAAACCAAATTTTATGATGGAGAAGACGGTTCTCAAAAAGGAGCTAAAATGACTTAGAAAGGAAAATGCTAAGAACGAAGGACAAAATTGAAATTTTTTCAAAATAAAGGTTCAAGAAGCACCTTTAAATACACACCCCTCTTCTCTCCCTCATATGACCAACCTTGTTTCTGCCCAAGAATAGAAGGAAGACCAGCTGAAAGGGGCATCCAAGCATGGAGGAAAATGAAGGGGAAAATTTCAAGAAAAAGGTAAGAAAAGTGTAGAAATTTAAGCTCTTCCTTTTATCAATTTGATTTCTCTTCTTCTCCTCTTTCTTCCCATAGCTTTGGCATATGAATTGGTTCTATTTTGAGCCCCAAAAAAAAGAGGAATTTTTGAGTTTGGAGAGGAGAGTCCAAGCAAAGGGAAAAGCATTCAAGAAAGGCTTGAATTCAAGGTAAAATTCTTAGTTTCCATGCTCCCCTTTTCTTGTTCTTCTTATGTGCTTTTTGTCTTCCATGTGGATAGCCAAGGGGAGAGTGATTTTGGGCAGAACCAAAGATGAATAATGTGAATTAAGGTGTGGAAAGTAAGAATGTACAAAGGAAACAAACAAAGAACTATGAAAATGCAAGGTAGAAAGGCTAGGGATTCAAGAACATAACTAAAATTCTATTTTGATACAAGAGTCCCTAAGCTAAAGTAAGTGTTTGTATGAGCTCCTAAGATCCCTAGAAAGCTTCCCACATGCATCTCCCATCAAGGAAAGCAAGACAATCTCCGTTGTTGCTAAGATGAGCATAAGTTCGGCCAAGGGGAGATGAAGCACTAAAGGAGTGTTTTAATTTCTTCCAAGTTTATTTTTGTATCATATATGATGGAAGAGCATGAGAGGAAGCCTTGGAAAAATTTTAGAAGTTATGGATAATGAGATGGAGCTATAGGTTCCATATTGTAGCATAATGAAGCAAGACCTAGCTAGGCTCCTTAAAATAAATGCGTGATAACTCCAAAGAGTCTAAATAGAGTCAAGAGTCATAGATTAAGGGGGGAGAATGGAGCCAAGATCATAAATTCCTAAGGTTGCTTCATTATGTGCTTTATGGAACTATAATTGGACCATTTGGGCAACCAAGTTGTTCTAGTGTATGAGGGGTTTTGGTAAATGTTCCAAGAGTATAATTGGGTCTTATTTCATGTGCTTAGCCCAAGGGAACCAAGCTCCACCTCTTCATGGATGTCTGGCCGAAGGAGGAGAAGGACTTTCAAAAGTCAAAGTGTGCTCTTATATGCAAGGTAGCTCTCTCTTCTTTCTCTCATGCATGGGTGGATGTTTACCTTGTCTTTGAAAGTGTGTATGTATGTTTTAAGGCATGAAAAATATTTTAGCAAGTGTTTAAATGCCACGGTACCATGAGGTTATGTTATGCATTCAAATGATGCTTTGTGTATTTGCTTTGGCTTGCTTGAGTGTGGTGAAGCCAAGAACCCCCTAGCCATTGTGAGAATGAGTCAAGAACCCTCAAGAATGGTTAAGACAAAGTCAAAAGTCTTCCAATAGTAAGGCTTAGTTAAGAGCCTTTTAAGAAAGTGGGTGAGACAAGTCCAAAATCCTTAAAGAGAATAGGTGAGGCTAAACCAATTACTTAGTGTAATACCATATTATTTCTAACATTAATTTCCTTCTTACAAGTGGGATTATACATTTATCCAAAGGAATCCCAAGAAATGCATTAAAATAATGAATTAATTTGTGTTGCGTAGCAGATAAATTTTTCATTTCATGTCTCTGAGACCCTGTGAACTCATCAACAATATTCTCTAATTATTTTCCATACAAACAAATCATAACATTCTTAAAATTCCACATAAACCACGGATCAAGGGTCAAAACCCCCAAAATTTCCTTCATTCATCGTGGCTGTATAGGATAAATTTCAGGGGCAACTTTGAAAAGTCAAAACTAAATGTAGAAAAATTGAAATCACACAAACCATAGTATGCTGGAAAGCTCTAGATGTTAAATTTACACTAAAAATAAGTATCAGCCACAAAAATCTCATTTGGACCATGTTTGATAATGAAATAACTATAAAGGTCTGATTGCCCTCTGATACTGATATAGTTTACTGTCATAAACTTCAAAAATATTCAATTAATTTCACAAAAATCCAATCTATGTAAATGATAACAATCTAGAAAGATAAGGATATTAGATAGAGGTAAAAATAACTCCAGACCAATCCAAGAACGTTCAAACCCTAAAAATTAATCAAACAATAACATGGATCTGATTAGTTGCCTGATACTAGATAGCAATTTCAAAAATTAATATCTCCCTCTATAGACATCCAAATGGGGTGCTTCTAATTGGCACAAGTCACTGGGAATGTTTTGTTTCTACTTATAAAATTTTGTGGCAATTGGACATCATTTACTCCCTGAATGATGGAGAACAAATTTTGGACTATATGAACAGTACCAGTGGCCAAAACCAGAATTTTTGCCAAATTAAAAAATTCACCAAATATTCTGTAGACCTCCAAATAATATCCATTTCAACTTCTCGAAAAGATCTTAACAAGCTCTAGATGCATGAAAAATTTTAGACCAAGAAGAGTTCATTTGGACAGAAAGTGACAGCTCACCAAAATAGCCAATTTTGCCTCTCATAAGGTATCACTTTGGTCCAAATGGCCTTTCTTTGAATTTGGCACCTCTTGGGCAAGTTTGAAAGCATGAATATGACTTGTGTGAACTGCCCAAGTGGTCCAAAATCTCATGCATCTTAATTTGGTCATTCCACTTCCATTAATGCACTAATACGTCAAGCCATCAAGAAGCCAAAATTCTCATTCCCATGGATTTCATGCCACATATGGTCAATACAAGAGTCATACATCATATTACATTTGTCCATGAGCTTACATCTCAAAAATAATATGTACAAAGTAACTTTGGTATCCAAATACATGACAAACTACATAATGGATAAAGTATGACTTTTCAATGCTCTTGGCTTGCTTTCCTTGCTTCTTGGTTATTACCTAGGCATTTCAAGATAATGGAGGGAAGGGAAGTAAGATTCCTTGAATCTCAATAGCTCACACACCCATTCACACACATATTCAAAGCATATATGTAACACAATACTTCTAAGAGTCAATTGTTGCAATTCCCATGCCTTATTTTATATAATTTCTATGGAAACAACATAGTGGCATAGGGAGGTATAGATCAAGATGCATTTCTCTGTGGGTAAAATTTTTCATTCAGCATCCCGGGGACCAAGGGAACTCATTAAACTTGTTCTCATATTTAATTACACTAATACAATCTACAATCATCCAAGAAAGTGGCTTGGAACTCATACAAGTGGGTGAAACACACCAATTTCCATGAATTAGCCACGGTCAGATTTTTCAGTTTTTCTGTCACAACTTCAGAAATTCAAAACTAAATCCACAACAATTGAAATCCAACAAACTTTACCATTACAGAAATCTCTAGACATCTACCCCCATGATAAAAATAATTTTAGCTCATGAATCATTAAGGGGAGAATGTTTGAGATCCGAAAAGCCACTGAGGTTGCTACTGTCTGGGCTACTGGGTCAGATTACTGATATGAATTGTCAAAATTCATAACTAATTATAGAAAAATTTAAATCATGTATTCTTGCCCATTCTAGAAAGCTACACATGTTTTTTTATGCACAAAATATGTCCAGGCCATGAAACATAACACAGAAAGCGTTTGACACACGAAATAGGGTAAAGGTTTGAACAGCTACTGGTACTGATGCAAGTGTCTGCTATAAAATTCGAAAATGTCCAATTAATTCCATAAAAATCTAATTCATGAAAATGACACCAATTTGGAAAGCTATGAATGTTAAATTTATGATACAAATAGACACAAACTAGAGCAAGCACATTCAGCCACTGAAATTTAATGGAACAGTGACTCAGGTTGTGCAGTGCTACTGTTATTGTTCTAGAAATTCAAAAATTCATATCTCTTAGATCAGACCTCCAAATGAGGTGCTTCCAGTTGTTACAAGTCACTATGAATATCTAGTTTCTGCCTATAAATTTTGTAGCCATTGGACCATATTTGCTGCTCGGATGACACAATTACATAATTGACCAAATGAACAGTATTGGTGTAAATTTGAAATTTTGATACTAACTTTGAAAAATTATAGAAAATTTCATAAACCACCAAATGACCTGATCTTTAGCTTCCCAAAAAGCACTAGGCAAGATCTAATTGTCTGCCAAATTTCAAGTCAAGAAGAGGTCATTTGGTTAGACTTTGACATAAGGGGGCAAAGTGACATTTTTTTGTGTTAAAAGAGGGCTCCAAGGGTTCAAATTTGCTTCTCCTACTTCTAAGGCTCTATGAGCACGTGGAAAAGCATCAACATAGGCTATCAAACATGGCTCAGATGTCTAACAACCCAGATTTGAAAAACTCACTCTCCCACATCAAAACATACACCATGTACATAATGCCAAAATCTTGCTATTCATACTAAAAACTTGTTACATCATTCAATATAGTTCTAATTCTTGTACATATACAATATGTTCATCCATTTACAAGTATTCATAAGTGCATACACCATGTACATCATTAGATTACATTTCTTGACAACAAAATAGTGACAAAATGACTATTTCACAAGTCCTTTGCCAATTTCCCTATCTTTAAGCTTGGTGACTCCCATTTCTTTATTCACTTGGTCCACCTAGCATATTAGGATATTGGAGAGGAGGGCGTGAGATTCAAAGAATCCTAATAACTCATCTCTCATTCAATTATGCATAAAGAAGGTAATACAAGTCTTAAGGATGCATGCATGGCATATTAATATAGAAAATGGTGCAAGACACATTCTTGGAATTTACACAAAGTACACATAACACACTTAGGCTTGCCAAATGACTAGATAGCCTTACCCACTTTCTTCAAGGTTCTTGGACTTGTCTCACCCTTTTCTCAAAGGCCTTGAACTAAACCTTGCTCTTGGGGGACTTTCTCTTGGTCTCAACCACTTCTAAGTGCTCTTGGCTATCCTCACCGAAGATAGAAGGTTCTTGACCTCTCCAAATTCAAGCAAACCAATGCAAATATTCTAGGCATCATTTGAATATATAATGCAACATTATGGTTCCATGGAACATAGGCATCATACTAAAACACAATTTATAGCTTAAAATACACACTCACACATTTAAAGACAATGTAGACAATCATTCATGCATGGGAGAAAAGAGAGAGAGCTACCTTGGAAGCAATTACACACTTTTTCCTTAAGCCTTAAGTCCTTTCCCTTGACCTTACACACCCAAGAAGGTGGAGATCATTTCTCTTGGCCTAGACACACCAAAAGAAACATGAATTACTTAGGGAACAAGCCTTGGCATTATACACACTTTACATTATGCTACTTTGGTTTATGGCTCCATTATACTTCCATAAGGCACTTAATGAAGCAACTACAAGAATTTATGATCTTGGCTCCCTTATCCTCCTTTAATCTATGATTCTTGACTCCATTTAGACTCCTTGGAGTCATCACACAATTATTTTAAAGAGCCTAGCTAGGAGTTGCTTCATTATGCTACATTATGGACCCTACACTTCCATCTCACTATCTATGGCTTCTAAAATTTTTCTAAGGCTTTTTCTCATCCTTTTCCATCCTGCATGACTCAAAAATAAGTTTGAAACAAATTAGAACTTCCCTTTGGTACTCTTTTTAGCCTAGGTCGACATTATAGAAGTATTTAGGGTTCAAGGGGTTTCTAATTTTTCCTTGATGGGAGAGTCACTTGGGAGGCTTCCTAAGGGTCTTAGGAACTCAAACAAACACTTACATATGCTAGGGAATGCATGAATCAAATCAGTTTTTACAATATGTTCAAGACTTCTTCACTTTCCTAACTTGAATTTTACTTGCTTTTCTTCCCATTTATTTGAAATTCTTAGGTACCCACATACTAAATCAATGGATTCTTTCTTGTTTTTGGACAGAAACTCCTTCCCCATAATGGTTCTATTTTTGGCCGTGACTCTCACATACAGGAAGCAAGAAGAAGAAGCAAAGCTATAAGGATATCTACCTTAAATCCAAGTTTCTAGCAAGAGTCTCTTCCTTTGGTCTTGGTCTCCTTTTGAAACTCTAATCCTTCCCCTCTCGTTCAAGGCCAAAACAGAACTATTGCATCCACCAAAACCATGGAAAGATGAAGTAAGAAGAGAAGAATAACTTTAAAGAAGAGGAAAGCCATAAAATTCCTTAAATTTACTTATCTTTCTTGGCTTTCTTCTCCCTTCTCTTGTGCTTCCCTTTGTGCACCTCTTTCAAATCTGTTTCAGACCAAAAAAAACTTCAGTGGAGAGGAAGGAGAAGGGCTGGACATGCTTTTAAAAGCAAAAGGGTAAAGTTAACATACTTTTTTAACTTTTCATTTTAGTCCCTAATCCATGGTTTGTCCATTTGGTCTCATTTCAACTCCTTTTCAAAATCCGTCTTTTCCATCATATTCTTTAGGCTCTTAATCATAAGAATTACCTTTGGAATCACTCAAAAAGGATCTAAAATCATTCCAAATGATTTGGTCAAAGTTTCAGTCAACTAATGGCTAAAATTGCTCATTGGAGGGGTTTCAACTGTTGTAGGGGTTCCTATGATTTTTAGAGCCTCTGAAAACCTCGAAAAGCTCAAATTTTCTATTTAAAAAGTTGTCCTATGAGTTTTCTCAATTTTTCAGAAATTACAAAAATGCTCGTACTTTTTTTGGCAAATTTTCTGAGCTCTTCTAACTCTAGTTTTTAGGCATCTTAAACTTCAAATCCTTATTTTCTAATATTTAGAATTTTATCCTAATTTTAGTTGACCACAAACCTTTCTATTTTGGGGACTTCCTTTTATATTTGGCCTATTTTTGACATTTATGAAGAAACCAAACATCGCATTTCTCACGTTTATAGAGGGACTGGATGTTATAATATATATATATATCAAAGCATATGTATGGAAGGTTTGTCAACCATAAAGTGTGCAAAGTCACAATTTCCATGCCACTCATTCACATTCAAGCCAAGACCATGCTTCAGAGACTTTTAGTTTTACCTCACCTAATTTCTAAGACTTTTGGATTTGCCTCACTCTTGGCCTAAGGACTTTTGACTTGGCCTCACCCTTTTAAGAGACTTTTGGCCTTGTCTCACCTATGCCATAAAACTTTTGGTATCACCTCACCCTTATGAGCCATTTTCCACAACTATAGTCATTCAAGGAAACACATTGGTACCTATGTAATGTCAAAGCATCAAGTGGCATGTCATCAAGTCACAAGAACACACATAAGCATACAATAACATATATATGCACACAAGAATGTAGGGAGAATGAGGTGGAGAGCTACCTTGGATTTATGCAAGCTTTTTGACGATTGTATTAGGCAATTTCAAATAAAACTAGGTAAAAAAATAAACTTATAGGTAATGGTGTGTAACACCATAATTTCTAGCTCATTTTATGCTATATCTATGCTTTCCATTATACATCTTATGGAAGAATCATGAAAATAGCATAAAAATAATAAATCTTTTCGTGTTGCGTCGTGTATGAAAATTTCATTTAGTGTCATGTGGACCATGTGAGCTCATACATCACATTTTCATATTTAATTACATGAATACAACTCACTTGCATCATGAAAAGTGGCCTACATCTCATGGAAACTGAAGGAATGCATAAAATATACATGTATATTTTCAACCAGATTCTTCCTCATTTCTGTCACAACTTTGGAAAATCGTAACTAATTCTAGAAAAATTAAAATCATACATTCTTGGTCATTCTGGAAAGCTACAAATGTTTGATTTATGGTAAAAATATGTACAGACTATAACATCCAATACAAAAGATATTTGACATTTGAAATGGTCTAGAGGTCAGGTTGTCCATTGGTGCTATCATAGAATTCTGTAGCCAATTTCAAAAATGTCCAATTAATTTCATAAAAATCCAATCTATGTAAATGGAACCAATTAGAAAAGATGTAGATGTTAGCAAGAGGAAAAAAATAACTCCAGACTAGTTCAGGCATGCCCAGGCCTCAAAACTTAATCAAACAGTGACTGAGGTTAGCTGGAGTTCCTAATACTAGATAGATTCTTTAAAAATTCATATCTCCCTCTCTAGACATCCAAATGAGGTGCTTCCAGTCGGCACAAGCCACTGTGAATGTCTAGTTTCTTTATAAAATTTTGTGGTAATTGGACATCATTTGAGCCCTGTGTGACAGATTTCATTTTCGGACCAGTATAAATAGTGACATGACCAAAATTAAAAATTTTCAACTTTAAAATTCATCAAATGTTCTCTAGACCTTCAAAAATTTTGTTCTTTAGCTTTCTAAAAAGCTCTCAACAAGCTCTAATTTCATGCCAAATCTCAAATCATTAAGAGCTCATTTAAACAAAAAGTGATATAGAGTTCCATTATAGTCAATTTTGGCTCCAAATAGGATACCAAAATGTCCAAATTGCTTTCCTTGAGGTTTGACACCTCTTGGACAAGTCTAAAAGTATGAATATGACTTGTGTGAGCTGACCAAGTAATCCCAAGCCTCATGCATCTCATTTTGGCCATTCCACTTCCATTTATACATAATTACATAAAGCCATTCAAGAAGCTAATCTTCCATAACATACTCATTTTGCATTCTAACATTCACATAACATATCCTCTCATTTATACATCACATTTTAATATAATTATACATGCTCAAGAGGTCATAGACCATATATAACAATGGATTACATCATTTGACATCAATATGGCCTTAAAGAACAAAAACTATGTATTTTGATGTCAAGCTCTCATTTCTCATATAGTTGGCTTCCATTCCTTTGATCTCTTGATCCACCTAGCATGTTAAAACATTGAAGAGGAGGGGATGAGATTCAAAGAATCCCAATAGCTCATCTCCCATTCAATCATACGTAATGGATGCAAAACAAGTCTTACAAGTGCATGCATGGCGTGTGGACATGTGCAATCATTCAAGGAGCATTCTTAGCATTTGAAAAAGTCATACATAGCATATATAGGCTTGCCAAGCAAGTGGATTGGCCTCACCCATTTACTTGTGGATGTTAGATTTGCCTCACCTATTCTTTAAAAGGATCTTGGACTCAACCATGCTTTTGGGAGTCAACCTCACTTTTGGGAGACTCTTTACTTTGTCTCAACTAATCTTAAGGATTCTTGGCTCATCCTTACCATGGCTAAGGGTTCTTGGCCTCACCACACTCAAGCAAACCCAAGCCCATATCATAAGCATCATATGAAAGCATATTGTAACATCATGGAACCATGGAATCAAAGTCATGCTAGAATACTTTTCATGGCTTAAAAATACATATACACATATTCAAAAATAAGCTAAACACACATCCATGCATGAGAGAAGATGGAGAGAGCTACCCTTGGAAGCAACCATACACTTCTCCTTTTAAAGAAATGCTCCCTCTTTCAGCTTCACACATACAAATTTCTCTTGGCCTAAACATAATTTATGGAAGCCAATTAGGTTCATGGAATTAATTTTAAGGCCACATAACTTGCTTAGACACTAGGTTGATCTATAAACCTCATTATGGTTCTATAATGGCACCTAATGAAGTAGCACCCCTCAAATAAATTTTAGGCTCAATTATTTCCTTTCAAATATGATTCTTGACTCCTTTTAAGCCTCTTGGAGTCATCACACAATTAAAATAAAGAGTCTAGCTTCATGTTGCTTCTTTAGGTCATAATATAGAATCTAAAGCACCAACTTACTTTCTATGGGTTCTAAATTTTTCTTAAGGCCTCCCCTCATTTTCATTCATCACATATAACTCAAGAATGGGTTTAGAAAAATTTAAAACTCTCGCTAGCTAGATAAACTCCTTTAGGCCGAGGCTATGGAAGGTTTTGACTCTCATGGAGCTTGCTCAAGGGGAGAAGCATATGGGGAGACTTCTAGGGATCTTAAGAGCTCATTAAACTCTTATTTGAGCCTAGGAATTATTATACAAAGTCAGATTTTACAAGTTGCAATTGAAACCCTAGAAATTGCATCTTGAAATTCCATAGTTTTTTGTTAATTTCCTTTGCATATTTTTAATCTCCACACCCTTTTTCCTTAGAATCACCCTTGGTTCTGCCTAAAAATCAAACCCTCCTAGGGTTTCTTGAGTAGAGAGAAATGGTAGAGAAAGGGGAGGAAGAGATAACAACCATGGAAGAACAAATTACTTTGTTTTCTTGCTTTTTCTCACTTGAATCTTGCTTTCTCTAGGCTCTTCTCTCCAAATCCGAATTTCCACCTAAGTTTCTCCCTTAAAACATATTTGTAAACTTCATTATAATTATAGGAAACAAAGGAGAATGGAGGAGAAGAGGTTTGGAATGGAAGAAAGTATGAAAAACCATGAAATTCCTTACCTTTTCCTTGCTTTTTCTCCTCTTTTCTTCTCCTCCATGGTGCACCTAAGAGAGCTGGTTTTTTCTTTTGTTTTTGGGTAGAGTGGGTCATGTAAATGAAGGAGAGAAGAAATAAGAAACTTAAAGAGTGTTCAAGAAGCTTCCACTTTCTCAAAAATTCTAATTTTGCCCTTCATTTTTGGCATTTTGGTTTCTAACTCATGTTAGCTCCTTTTTTAGAACCATCTTTTCCATTATGAAATTTAGGTTCTCAATTTAGTAAAATGCCTTTGGAATTACTCAAATCGGAGCTAAAACCTTTTCGAACGAATCCGTCAAAGTTCAGGTACACTGACGTTGGAAAACATCCACCGAAGGAGATTTAACTGTCTCGGGCCTTCCCATGATTTTTAAGGCCTTTGAGAACCTTGGGAAACTCAAAAATTTCATTTAGGAAGCCTTCTTGTGTGAATTCCAAAAATTGTTCAAAATTATGAAAATGCCATTACGTTTTGTAGGTATTTCGTAAGAAATTGTTTCTTCATTCTAGCTCCATTTTTCTTTCCGTCTAAGCTTGTGATTCTCCTTTTTAGGAGTCTAGAATGCTTCCTAATTTTTGAGACCTTAAATAAGTCATTTCAGGGGCCTTGATTTTGTATTCGGTGAATTTTGTTCATTTACGAAGAAATCGTACGTTACGTTTTTCACATTTTTTTTTATTTTCAGAGAACCAGATGTTACATGGTGCAACCTAGGTCATTTTCTAAGGAGTTTCTGCCTTTAATTGTTTGTGAAAGAGTATTCTAAGTATCACTAAATAAAAATTATTTAAGGGATTTTGAATTATTAAAATTAATTGAATTAAATTTAAAATGACAAGAGCTAAAAGCTTAAGACTAAGTGAAGTAAACGACTAAGAAAATGTAATAGTTAGCCTTTAAATGGACTCCTTAGAATTTAATTATCCTGGCTCCTTTCCAATGTACTAAATTGGATTTACACTATTTTTCATTAGTGTATTCTCCCTAAGAACTCTTGAATTACCATCTAAAACTTAATTCACCAATAATTCAAGGACTTTGCAACCACAAGAAACCTTGAAGAATCAATCAATTGAGTTAAGAATAAGAACACATTAAAACCAATCCTAAATGCTAACAAAAATCTGTTGAACAATTCACTTAAAATGCTAATTAACCAATTAGAATAATGAATTCCTTAAGCACATCAATTGCATAAAAAGTTCAGGTACTTAATTCAACAACCATTGCATTAATTGGCCTAAAAACAAGAGGAATTTAATAGCAAATTGTTCAGCCACTAATTCTAGACTTTCCATAAACATTTAGAGATTAAAATTAACATCCAAATATTAAATTACAACCAATCCACAATTCAAATCAATCTAGTAAATTCTAGCAACTCAATTCCTAAATTAATGAGCTACACCTAGTCAAATTAATAAAGGAAATAATACTAAAATTAAAAGATTGAGCAAAGAGAATTTATCCAGTAGAGAGAGGCAATTTGAAGCTCAAATTTGCATCAAGGGAGCCCACTCTTCAGTAAGCTACCCAGAAGAAATCAAGCACCCATGGATGAAGTGGATGGAGGAATTTTGATGGAAGAATGAGCCATGGGAGAGGACGATTGAAGAAATTCCTTTTCTGCTCATGTACTAGAGTTCGCCTAGTGTCTTTCTCATAGTGTTTCACATTCAATTCCCAGCTCGCACCTCGTGTTCTTTTTAAGTTGTTTTTGTTTGCCTTTTTCATCGCGTCATTATTCACTTCATTTACTGCTGCCCTATGCATTTTTAATTATCACGTGCCTTCCTCTCTTAACTCCTCAGCCTTTGGATGAATGGATATGGATGATTGAAATGCAAATGTGTGGATGAGATTATGTGTAATGTAATCATGAATCATATGAGATGAATGACATCTTGGAGCTACCCGTGTGTATTTTTCTCCTTTGTGTGTCACATGCTTACTTAAAATTAGCCCATGTGCTTTACATCCAGCAGCTCAAGCTTACATGTTGCTTTTCCTTTACTATTCACATGTTTGTGCATGTGTTTTGCTTCCTCAGCCTCTTCCTTGTGTTCACATGTCATGCAGCTATAGCTTCTTTCGTTAAGTGTTCCTTTGGTTCTGCCCATGCATGGTTCTTCCATGTATTTATGGCTGATGCATCCTTTCCATGTCAGCTTTGCATGGGTGTTTGAAGCCTTCATCACGTAAATCTCCTCCCTATTCAGCAGCTTCTTCATCTTTTCTTCTTGAAGCTTAGAACTCGTAACTACATGCTCTTTCTTCACTCACCCAAGCTCATCACGTGCTTTGCATTTTGAGGCTACTTCTTCTCTTTCTCTCATTCAGCTCTAGCGTCTTCTTCTTCTTGATGTCCACGTGAAACTCTTCTCCCTTGCCATGAGTTTCCCACATTAGCTCGAGCTTCCTCCTCTGTTTTGTGCTTTAACTCGTAGCTTCTGTTTTGTGCTTCTCTTTTGTTCTTCATGTGTTTTGCTTTTCTTCAAACCTAAAATCTCACTTCCACGTCATCTTCTTTACTGCCCATGTGCTCTTCCTCATATGGAAACCTTCTGTCTGTTTCTGCTGCTTTTCCCCACATCAACTTCTTCGTGGGCAGACTAGAAATATGTGTGAACGAGTTTGTGAGTTGGACGTGCTTCTTTTACTGTGTGTGTGAGTGTTCTGAAGCTACTGAAACTTGTGGCCTGCACTCTATCATGTAAGCTTGTGCCTTCTCTACTCATCCCAACTAAGCATGTGCATATTTGTGGCATGGTTATTCTTCAGCAGCTTTTCTTTAGCTTCATTCATTCCTTAGCTTCTTCTTCACATGGCTTCATTTGGCTTATTAATTTTGTTGTTGTTGTTGCATTCTTAATAGGTTCCCAACTTCTTTTTTGTTTCAACTGCAACCCATGGCTAGCTTGTGTTTAACATGGCTGGCCATGCATGATGCTTTATGAGGTAATGAGTGAAGCTCCTTTGGTGTGTTGTTCTGTTCCTAGTTGCCATGGTTTGCATAAAAGAATAGAAAAGATGAAGTAAGAAATATTCACCAAATTCATTGAAAAGGATTTATGCACTAATATTCTAAAATTTTGTAAATCAATTTCTAGAATGCAAAAAATGACCAATAAATTCAATTACCCTCCAATTAAAATCTTTTAAGCTAAAATTTATCATCAAAATGCCTAATTAGAAGAGAAAAAATATATAAAGATTAGCAATCATCACTTTTCTTGATCCCTTTCCTTCCCTTTTTTGGTCCCACAAGCATATCTAGGTGGGTTAGTGTTCTCTCAGCCTAAACACCATAAACAACACATAATTACACACTTGAAGTAAGCCAAGACATTAAGTTCCTTCTTGAATACACACTTGGTTCCATAAGTGGCATAATGGTTCCATAAATGGCTTATTGAAGCAACCTTCACATTTCAAGTTCTAGGCTTCATTCTCTTGTTATTTTTAGACTTCTTGGACTTATTTAAGGTCCTTGGAGCCCTCACACATTCACTTGCATAATTGGAAAACCAAGTTGCTTCATAAGGCACCATTATGGACACCATTATTCCATCTTCCAATCCATCACTCATAATTTATTTTCAATAGTTTCTCCCAACTTCTAACATCATAAAAGTCCCAAACAAAGGCTAGAATAAATTAAAAAACTTCCCTAACCTAGTACTCTTGCCTTGGCCGAAACTAGCACCATAATGGAGGTTTACAAGCTTCTTGATTTTTCCTTGTTAGGAGAGCCACTTGGTAGGGTTTCTAGAGGTCTTAGGAGCTCAAGGAAACATTCCAATAGTTAAGAAATTACTTACACAAAATCAGATTTTACAAAACCCTAGAAAATACCACACTTTCCTAACTTGATTTCTATTGGTTTTTCTTGGAATTTCTTACCATATTCCTCTTCCTCATGTTCTAAAATCCTAGTTCCTGTCTTGTTTTTGGATAAAAAAATCCTCCCCCTATATGGTTCTATTCTTGGCCAAATTACACACATCCATGGAGTAAAGAGAAGAAGCAACCACAACAAGCTTTTACCTTGGCTTCAAGTGTGCTTTGAAGGCTCTTCTTCTTGGTTTGTCTCTCCTTAAAATTTTTGAACTACCCCTCTAAGTTCTGGACCAAAAATAGAACTAAACATCTTAAGAAGCATGGAAGGAGAGGAGTAAGATTGGAAGAAGATGGAGCATGAAATTCCTTAGATTTCCTTACCTTTCTTGCCTTTTTCTTCCTCCCTTGGTACACCTCAAGGAGATTCTATTTTTCTGGATTTAGGCAAAGGAAGTCATGCTTAAGAAGGTGGGAGAAGAAAGGAGATATGTATGGAAGCTTTAAGAAACACACTTTTTTTAACAACTTTAATTTTGTCCTTTCTAATGGCAATTTTGTTTTAACTTTATTTTAGCTCCTTTTTTAGAACCACATTTTCCATTATAAAATTTAGGTTCCCAATTTAATAAAATACCTTTGGAATCACTCAAATTGGAGCTAAAACCTTTTTTAATGAATCCGTCAAGTTCAGGCTCACACCAGAGGGGCTTTACCAGTCCTGGGGCTTCTATAATTTTTGAGGCCTCGTGAGAACCTTGGGCAACTCAAATTTCTCATTAAAAACCCTTCTATGTGTTTTTCCAAAAGTTGCACTTATTTACGAAAATACCATTATGTTTCGTCAGTTTTCGTCACAAATTGTTTCACTATCCTAGCTCCATTTTTCTTTCTGTTTAAGCCTAGAATTATCATTTTTAGGAGCCTAGGACTCTACCCAAATTTTTTGGGACATTATCTAGCTCATTTCAAAGACTTGCTTTTATATGGCTCATTTCGTCGTTTATGAAAATTATATTCATTACATTTTCCACCCCCCTTTAAAATAAATTTTGTTCTTGAAATTTAAATATGTACCTTAGGGAAATAGCTCTAGATATTTCTATCTCATCTCCTTTTCTAGCTCTTAGGTTGCTTTCTCAGATGTTAGACCATTCTATATCACTTTCACTAGAGGGATGCTCTTGTTTCTCAACTATTTCAATTTAGCATCTACAATCCTCTTTGGTTTCACTACATAGGAAAGATTTTTTGGTAATTGAACATGCTCATATTCTATAACATGTAAGGGGTCTGTTAAGTACTTTTTCAATTGGGTGACATGAAAAATGTTGTAGATTTGGGCTAGGTTAGGGGTAAGGTTATTCGGTAGGCCATGGGGTCCAATTTTCTTAAGGATTTCAAATGGACCAATATACCCTAAGACTGAGCTTCTTTACCCTCATAGGCTGACCTACCTCTAGTCACTGGAGACACTCGAATGATACATGGTCTTTAATCTCAACTATAATGGCCTTCCTTCTCTTATCAGCATAACTTTTCTGCCTACTCTGGGCTTGTAAGAAGTTTCTTTCTAATCAGTTTTATCTACTGGGTAGTTTGGTCCATTAACTTAGGTCTAGTAAGCTCCTTTCACCTAGCTCTACCTAACACAATGGAGATCTACACTTTCTCCCATACAAAGCTTTATAAGGGGGCATCTAAATACTAGAATGGTAATTGTTATTGTACGCAAACTCTGCTAATGGCAGATACACATTCTAGTTACCCTTCATTTTCTAACACACACACCCTTAGTATGTCTTCCAGGGTCTGGATGGTCCTCTCAATCTGACCATTTGTCTGGGGGTGGTAAGTAGTACTAAACTACAACCGGGTCTCTAAGGCACACTGTAATGACCTCTAGAAGTTTGATGTGAACTTGGAGTCTCTATTGGATACTATGCTATTAGGTACTCTATGAAGTCACACTATCTCACATATATGCAACTGGGTTAATCTATCTAATGAATAGTTAGCCCTGATCGCTAAAAAGTGTGTAGACTTCATCAATCTATCTATAATTACCTAGATAACATCGTGTCCAGAGATGCCTTGGTAACCCCATAATGAAATCTATAGCTATACTATTCCATTTCCACTCAAGGATATCTAGGATTGTAACAACCCAGCTAGTTTCTGGTGCTCTATCTTAACCCTCTAGCACACTAAACACCTCAACACATAATCTGTGACGTTATTGTTCATTCTTGGCCACTAGAAAATTTTTTTCAGATCTTGATACATCTTGGTGGCACCTGGGTGGATAGTATATTACTCTTATGTGCCTCTTCTAAAATCTCTCTCTCAATTCATTATTACTAAGCACATAGATTCTATCCCAATATACTATCACACCATCCTCAGATATCCTAAAATCTGAGGTCCTACCTTGGGAATCTCGCTCTTAATCAGTCTCAGAAATTCATCCTCTCTCTGGGCATTTAAGATCTGGGTTCTCAACTCATTCTCAATATGGGTTTCGCTCAAATATAATCTACCCGATACTACTACCAAGAGAGGTTCAAATTTCTAAATTTCTCTAGGAGCTCTTGCTCCCTAATCATCATATAGGCAGTTATGGATGGATTTCCTACTCAAGGCATAGCCCACCACGTTGGCCTTACCTGAATGTTATTTCAATATATAATCTTAATCTTTTAGGAACTCCATCTATCTCCTTTGTCTTATATTGAGTTCCTTCTGGTCAAAGAGGTATTTTAGACTCTTGTAGTCACTATAAATCTCTATACTCGTACCGTATAGATATTGTCTCTAAATCTTAAGAGCAAAAACTACTACGGCTAACTCTAGGTTATGTGTGGGATAGCTCTCCTCATGAGGCCTTAGCTGCCTAGAAACATAGGCCACTACCCTACCCTGCTGCATCAGCACACATCCTAACTCTCTCCTAAAGGCATCACTTATACCATAAATGGTATACTAAGGTCAGGAATAACTAGCATGGGGGCAATGGTCAATCAGAGTTTAACTCCTGGAAACTCCTCTCATATCTATCATTGTGACAACCTTAACTTTTAATCATTGTAATTAAGGTTAAGTATGTGATTAACAACCCTAATCCATGGTTACATGTTATTAAGACTAATTACATTGTGGAAATATGGGAAAAATTTGAACCTTAATTTCATTAGAGTCATCAACCATATAATTACAAACACTTATGTACCTCAGGGGAAACAAACATTCAATTATGAGCCTTGATTCTATTACCTATCATTTTCAACTCACATTTATCTTCTATCGATGTTTACAAGTCATCCTTTGAGGTTACAATATGGAAAACCAAGATTTTTAGTCAATATAGGGATTTCAAGACATTCCCCGCGGCCAATTTCCCTTTAGCCACGGCCAATTCCCCTTGGCTTCACCCATCGCATCGCTACTAATTCGCCATGGCCAACCTACATGGCGCCGCGGCGAAGAAGCCTCTTAAAGCTTCCATTGCTCGCCTCTTGCTATTGGCCGGCGACCAATACCTACTTTCGCCGCAACCAATTCTCTCTGGAATGCCTAGCTCATTTTCATAAAAGTTCGCCGCAGCCAATTCCTCAATTTGCTGCAACAAATTACCCTCTGGACAACTTCCGGTTTCGCCTCTTACATTTCACCGTGTCCAATTCCCTATTCACCGCGGTGAATTGCTCTCTGGCGCTCTCCCTGGGCAACATCGCCACTATTGGCCTCGGCTAACCATATTTTGGCCGCGGCCAATGCCTTCTGACCCTACTACTCTTAAGACTTTGCCTCATACTCTTCACTTTGTATCTAGGGACTCTCTAGAGGCACTCTCCCACTTGTTATAAGGTTCTATTAACACTTTATCTACTGAATCCCTAGCCATTAGATCATTACCCATCCCACAATTAAAGATGGATTCCCTATTCATTCATTGGTCTTATATCAACAGATTTACAATTCACACAATGGTCATCCAATGATACTTTCATTGAGTATTTCATGCATCAATATATCATAGAATTATATTACTCAAATAGTCAATATGTCATAGGTTCACTAGCCAAAATGAGTGTCAAGGTTCATACATTCACCAACAGCTAAGGTAAAGCCTATTACTCATTAGTTACATTCCATGTTAACAAAATACAATCTCCTACACTTGGCAATGCAGATACATGATGATGCTATACAAAGGTTAACAAAAATTAACATCTACTCTATTATACTCAGACCAAGTGTAGCTCCCCACACCCGGCCTCCGCTTATGGATGTTCATCCACTTGCTTACCCTTATCCTTACCCAAAGAACCTCACCTGAAATATTAATCCCATAAAATGAGGTGAGATATAAATCTCAGTAACCAAGGCAATGCCATCATATATTCCAGTTTAATTAACATATATGCATAATTTCACATAAGCAATAGCAGAATACCAGTCATATAAGTAAATGAAACAAGTAGGCTATCATGATTACTATCCCATACTAGCAATCATATTTTCACATGTTAAAGGCCATTAACACCAGGAGAGGCCCATCCACAACACCTACTCCCCATTGAGCATAACCAAGGTTCAGTGCATCTGGGGTTTGATCATAACCCAGTGCCTGATCGAAGCACATAAACGGGTGGCAACCGCACCACAGCTCTACATGGACTCACAAGGTCCAATCATAATTTAACAGATAGCCAACCAATTCATTCAACATTTCAAATCATTCATATACAGCAACATATGAAATTAAATTAGATATATACATGGAATTAATATAAACCCGGTTACCTTACTTGTAGACACTTGCAACAGTCACCAATGGTGCAAAAATCCTTCTATAACCATAGCATCATAGAATTACTACTCTAATTCATCATTAGTAGTTGAAATCAGTACCTAAAGAATTTAAAATGCTAATGCTACTTAAGAATCACCTACCCAGCCACTATAAGTCTAAAATTTAGATTGAAGGGTCCTCTACCAGAAACTTAATGTTTAATCCAAAATCCTAAACAAATTCGTACAAAATTAATACCCATATCATAAATCAACTATGGGGGTCTCAAACTAGCAAAGAAAGCATCAAAATGGAAGGTTTATACTTATCTAATGGTAGTTTTAGTCTCAACCTACGAATTTCATCAAATAAATCCCCAAACACCCACATTTCAGATTTGGGTATAGTGAAAATACACCAAATGAAAAACTAATTGGACCAAAATGAAGAGAAAGATGAGAGGATTAAGTTATATAACTATTACCTTGGCTGATTTTGAGCTTAGAGGTGAGAAATGGTGGATTTAGGCCAAGAACCCTATCCTCCCCTTTGGACCTCCGAATTTGAGTTGTGTCTTTGTGTTTCAGCAAGTGGGGAAAAGGCTGAATCATTAGGGTTTAAGTTGGGTCAAATATGGGTCATGGGTTGCTTTAAAGTCCAACTCCTAAATGGGCTTCAGGTTTTTGCTTTGTTGGCTAGTTTTAAGTTATTAGGTTGCTGAAATTCTAGTGGGTCAGAATAAGTTTTAAGAGCTCAAAGGTTTGGGTCTGCACAAGGGTTATTGGGCCAATTATAAGAGCCTACACAAGGTAGATCTTGGGCCTCTATCAGATTGATTATATTGGGCTTGCACCTAGCTTATTGGGCCTCCGTTAGCTTCTTATCATGACTTCCTACATTAATTTGGGCCTAGATAAAATCTTTCTCCCAATTAAATCCTAAACCCATATTAATAATTTATCTCTCTAAAATCTCCATTCACTTAACTTGCCCAATTGTCCCATATTAATTATTCTTAATTAACCTAATCCATGATTAATACCTTAATTAATTATGGGGTGTTACAATCATCCCATATGAAAAGGGGTATCCTTCCGAGTCAGCCTCGTGAGTGTCAAAACCATATGAGAAATGCCCTGATAAATAGTCTGTAATATCTTGCCAAACTAAGGAAACTCCTAACCTCGGTGATCGTCTTAGGCTTATCCCACTGTACACAACCTCAACTTTATGGGGATCTATCATGACCTCATCTCATAAGATTATATGACCTAAGAATTTCACCTTGGTTAGCCAAAACTCACATTTACTCAGTTTGGCATATAATCTTTTACTTCTCAGAGTCTCTAAGACTAATCTCAGATGTCTCTCATGCTCCTCAAAAGACTTAGAGTACACTAGAATATCATCAATAAAGACCATAACAAATTTATCTAGATACGGTCTAAATACCTTATTTATATAATCCATAAACACTGTAGGTGCATTCGTCAGCCTAAATGGCATCACAAGGAACTCACAATACGCATATCTAGTTATGAAGGCCATCTTTGGGACATCTTCAGCTCTCACACTTAGTTAGTGATACCCAGATCTAAGGTCTATCTTAGAGAATACAGATGCCTCAGCTAACTGATCTAACAAATCATCTATTCTAGGGAGAGGATACTTATTCTTGATGGTAACTGAGTGGTCTATCGCTCAACTCTCAAAATAAAACTAGGTTGATAAATATGCAGCTAGTGGCACAACCTAGGTCATCTCCCTTGGAATTAGAGTTCAATCCTTAATTGTAGTTTTTCAAATGTTAAAAGATTCTAAAATTTTCTAAGCTAAGGGGGGGTTTTGATCTAATTAAACTAAGTAAAATGAAATTGAAATAAAGTTCCTAAATTCTACCTATTTGATGAATTATAGGTGGAGGATAGTCTTGTGACTAGGTTTGGAATCGTCCTTGGTATCCACTATCTTTATCCTATTCCAATTGTGATTATTCTAGTCTAAGAGTCCCTAATTGTGTTCATAACAAGTTATCTTGGGTTACCCACTCAAGATTCAAGAGATTACAAAGTAATGTTGAATTGAAACGTTATCCCGCATTAAATTGCTAACTCTTGTTTTAGGATCAATGAACACTCAATTTAATTGATTAACTTATTAATTAGCCTCTAAATCATCATCCAAAAATATTTAATTAACTAACTAAACACTAAGGAATTCTCAAGTTTAACATTCAAACATATAATTTCATTCATACATTTCATCGAACACCTTCGAGGCACACATGAGAAATTAGAGAATAATGAAAAATTAGTGTATAATTAGATTAATTAATCAACAAAAGGCTTCCTAATTAGTGTCTAACCAGCCACTAATTATAATTACACAAATTCCTAATCAAATACAACTTAACCAAGTTTGTACAAGAAAAAGAAAAAATGTAGGAAATTAAGTCTTAGCCAAAAATTCTGTGTTCATCCATGGATTCAAGCTTGCACCAAGGGCCTTCTTCCTTGCTAGTCACAGATGGAGGCTTAGAGCTTCATGGAAGTGGAAGAAAGGAAAATGGAATGGTTCTGCGTGGAGTGGATGGATGCTAGATGAAAAGGGGATGAAGGCATGTGAATAGATACGGTGTGTGACGATATGATGAATGTGTGAATGTCGTGATGGATTGTGTGGGATTGAGACAGATCAGCGTGTGGAATGGAATGACATTGGATGAATGGCATGATGAATTGTGAATGAATGGGCTTAGATATAATGTCAATCCTCCTCTGCTTCCAGCCTCCTTTCACGTGCTCATTTATTCCGCCCGAATGCCAATCAATGTGCTCAGCTGGTGTGCCCTTTCTTCATGCTCTTCACGTGCTTT
>JAIUCV010000020.1:4121701-4265105 GCA_026724425.1 Erythrophleum ivorense | reverse complement strand
AAAAGAAGCTCAAGAGATAGTCACGAATATCCATAAAAATGGTGCCAAGGTTGATAGTAGGTGTCAAGATTCCTAACTCAACAAAACTTTTGTTCATCAAGAAGGCAATGTTGTTAGGAAAGGGTAAACAGAAGGTCTCAGGCACTAATCTTTTACCCTACTTTCAATCATGCAAAGATTTATTGCCACTTTTTTAGTCTAGTGAGGCAGTTGATAAATACCTCTTTGAGTTTGCCCTTTGTCTAATTGCACTAGGATGGAGTGTAGACTTTGAAGTCTTATTCCCATTAAACTATGACCTTGAATAGGCCTTTAAAAATTTGAATTGGTTTGTTCTCATATACATCAATGAGCCAATCTATGAAGACCTTATAGTGGTAGAAACAAGCAAAGCAATAAGATCAACCATGAATGGTAAAATGATTGCCATTAGAACTATAAATTTAAAGCTAATATTTGATATCTCCTTCTCCAAATGCAAAAATTTTTATTTTTGCAGTTGCTCTTGGTCAACAAAATTCAAGATTAAATATAATGAAGTGCTGGACTTTATAATGGAATAATTAGATTTACTAAGAAGTTCATAAATAAATGCTTAAGCCTTGTCTTTTGAGCACAAGGTAGCTACTCATATCATCAACACTACTCTATTTCCTAGAAATAAGAATCTTAATGTTTTAACCTAAAGAGATGTATTTTCAGTCTACTACTTGAAGAAGAGGCTAAAAATTGGCTTTTTCTTCTAGATGATTAAGTTCATAGAGGAAGCATCCAAGATTGGGCTCCAAATTGCCAGCTTACCATATGGGATGTTGTTTACTCAGATCTTCAAGTCTCAAAGCATAAATTTTGATGGATTTGTTTTAAAGAACATTAAGTCCACCTATAATGCCACAACCAAAAAATGTATGAACTATATGAACGTTGATGGCGAGTGGATCCATTAATGCAACAATGTGGAGTTCATGTAAGATCCTAAAGCATTTCACATTAAGTTATTACATCTTTACTCTCTTTCTTTCCTCAACCTAGAAAAGGATCTGAGTTATTAAAATAGCCTATTTCTAGCCTTGAATCTTCCTCTAAACACATTATTGAGAACACTTACTTCCAAGAAAATGAGTCATCCTCAAACATTAACAATGAAGATTATGTACCAGCTATGTGAGTGCATGAAACTCTTCTTTGCTCATCCTCAAAGAGCATGCAAGGACTAGTGGCCCCCAAAACCAACTTTAATAGGAATATTGGTACCTATCTTATAAGTAGAAGGTCAAGAAAAAGCAACTTCAATAGTTAAGATTGAAGAATTTCCTTTAGGTTATATTGTGATTGTAAATGTCGTTGTTCAAAAGGAACCTTAAGATTAACTTATTATTTCTCCTCCCAAGATTATTTAAGTAACTGTAGGGAAATATCCTTCCACTTAACCTCTTGTTGCTGAGGAAAATATTGAGGAAGTTGTAGAACCTCTAGTAGTTTAGGACACGTTTGTTGGAATAACAATGATTGACGAAGTTAAAGAGGATGTTGATGAAAACATAGAGGAAGACCTTTGCTAGATAATATCATTGAACCACTTGAGTAAGAAACCACACCCTAAGCTAAAGCAGCCATCACTAAGACTTTAGCTAGTTCCTCTACTCACCATGATCAGGAGGATAAAGTGTTGACCATATAAAAAATTAGGTCATCTTCTTCCCATATACCTTTCCTCCCTTTGGCTTCGCCTCTACCTCTGTTGAACTCAACTGCTTTATGGGTGTAGATATGTTCCACCATTAAGACCTTCACCATTAGTGCACTCTACTTCCTCATCTGTTCAACTATCCATCATAGAGATAATTCAATAACAAATGGGCTTTTAAGCCCATTTTATCTAAGAACTTGAGCACAAATAGGCGAAAGAAAGAAAATTTGCAGCAGAGTTTGCATTTTATCAAAGCTACACTCTCTCAATAAACTTATATGGTAACTCATGCTTTTAGGATCTTGACAACTCAACTTCAAGGCCTCTGGGATCAAAAAATCTTTAGACTTCTAGTTCTTTTGTATTTTGAATAACTTATGATGGCAAATTATCTGAAAACATTTTCTTGGTGTGTTTAAACATGTTTTTCACATATGCTTTGAATTATTTTTATCTACTACAAATTTGATTTTTGTTGATATATTTTTTACTTGCTACTTGATGATTGCTCATAATTTTTGCTTGCATTCTCTTGCCTTTATTGGTGCTATAAAAAAAAGGAAGTTTGCAAAATTATCTTGTTGCACTAACTTTGAATATTTGCTTGTTAACTGAACCTAACTTAGTTTTATCATAAAAAGCAAGAATATGTTTTTGTTCTTAGTTGTGTTTAACTTAGTTTCTTTTTTATGGATGTACACTTATATCTTGCTTGTGCTTAACTTTTGAAAAGGCTTATGCTTAGCTTTAGCTTTATATATATATTAGTTACCATATCTAAATGTTCTATAGAAGCTAATATTCAAAGGAAGCTTAAAATATTCCATTAATAGCTTTTTCATATCTAATTTTGCTTATGATTTTTGTCATCAACAAAAAAAAAAGATTGTTGGCCTAAGGTTTATGAGGCCTAATAATTTCACTTAACCCATGACTTTAATTATAACAAAACAAACATTTGGATATATATAAAAAAAGCCCAAATAGAACTAGACCTTTTAAAATTTTTATGTCTTAATTAGTTTGAAATTCATTAATGGGCTAATTTAAAAATCCTTGATAACTTTGAATTTCAAACAATAGAAATGAAACAAGATATATTTGTATAACTTTATTACCTTTTATCTACAACTAACATTTTTTTGTATAAGATAAGGGTATGTTATTTGTCTAACCTATGAAGCATTAAAGAATAGTAATAGAGATGAGATAAACACTCTGCACAACATGATGCCATTGAGAAAGAAAAGATGAACATTGAAAATTTACATTCATTGTTCCAGGTGAAAAGTTCCTTTGCTTAATGCTCTATGTTGTAGAAAAAGGGATGCTGTTAGTAATGGCTATAAGTTGGTGAAGCAGTATAAATGTGTTGAAGATGAACGAAGTAAATCATAAAGAAACCATTAGAAATTATTTGATTATTCAACAACATCTACTTCTCTAAGAATATTCTGAGTCTCTAGTCCATCAACTTTGAAAAAAGTATTTATTGAGTGATATTGTAATCCTGTACTAGGTTATAAATCTTTTCTCCTTAACCTTTGTTGAAATTTTCTATATGTGAGAATAAGTTGAGGATAAGCTTAAGTAAAATCCTATGTTAAAGTAAGTTAAGGGTTAGCTTAAGTAAAACCTTGTGTAAGAGTAAGCTGAGGGGTAGTTTGAGTAAAACCTTATGTATGAGTAAGTTAAAGGTGAGTGTAAGTGTAACAACTAGAAAAAAAAAAAAGCTGAAAAATTTTTGAAGGGCTAAAAATTTTCTAAGTCTGCTAGCTATAGCCTAGCTATAGCTAATGTACTTGTTCGCTATAGCGAGAAATGGTCTAGCTATAGCGATAGTGCCTTCTAGCTATAGCGAGTGCGGGCACCCCATACAAAAACCAGGGCGTTGCTCGCCGTAGCGTGCGCCGTGGCGAAGGCAGGGGTCTGGGACTAATACGTGCTCGCCGTAGCGAGGGTTATGCATCGCTATAGCAAGGGTTAGTTCGGAAAAGCGTGAAAAAAGAAAATTTGACTTTTTAAAACATCCCAACCCCTCCTTTCTCCTTTTAACCGACACCATAATTTCTAACTGCATGATAACGGCCTGCTGCTGATCCAGGTGAGCCATAATAGACTGTAAGGCTCCAACAACTGGATCACTAGGCCTGGTTTCATCAGCCTGAGCTGCTCTGGGAGGCCTACCTCTTCTTCTACCTCTACCTTGGCACGTGTTTACCATCATTCTGAAACATAGAAGCAGGCTTTAGTACATAAGAAGGACACATGCCACTGCCATACACTCAATTATCCATAAACAAGCTCATATACATCTTGGCAACTCACAAACACAAGCTACAACCCACAATAAGAGCCTGAACCTTTGCTCTAATACCAAAAATGTAACACCATAATTTCTAACTCATACCTATCATGCCTTACATGCTCATATGAGATATAGGAAGAATAAAGTGAGGTCTTTCTCATTGGATTCATATACTTTCTTAGAGTTGCGACATGGTTCAAAATGCATTTTAGTGTCACATGGACCGTGTGAGCTCATTTTATGCATCCTCATATTTAATTGCACTATTACAATTCATTGCAATCCTAAAAACATGCTTGTAACCCATAGAAACCAAAAAGAGGTATGGAACATGCATGTTCATTTTCGGCCAGGCTTGGCCTTATTTTTGGGCAAAGTTCAGAAAATCATAACTAAATGTAAACAAATTGAAAACATGTGATCTTGGTCATTATGGAAAGCTTAAACTGTCTAATTCATGGGAAAAATATATAAAAGTCATAAAATCCTACACACAATGCGTTTGACACACGAAATCATCTGGAGGTCGGAGTGGTCCTGATGCTGTCACATTTTACTGATATGAACTTCAAAAATGTCCAACTAATTCCAAAAAAATCCAATGCATGCAAATAATACCAATATGAAAATATGTGGATGTTAAATAGAGAGGAAAAATATCTCCAAATCAATTCATCAAGCCAAACTTTCAAAAATAGATGGAACAGTACTTCTGGTCAAGCAAGATGATTGATACTGGGCAGAAACTTCAAAAATTCATATCTTCCTCTCTAGACCTCCAAATGAGGTTCTTCTAGTTGCTACAAGTCTTTGTGACTGTTTAGTTTCTTCCTATAAAATTTCGTAGCCATTGGACCACGTTTGCCCTCAAATGACACAATTTCACAACTAACCAAGTGAACAGTGCTTGTGCAAATCCGAATTTCTGATACCAACTTTGAAAAATCATAGAAAATTCCACAGACCTCCAAATGACCTGATCTTTAGCTTCCCAAAAAGATCTAGACAACATGCCAAATTTCAAGGCAAGAAGAGGTCATTTGGTCAGACTTGGACATCATGGGACAAAGTGACCAGTTTCTCTTGCTAAAGAGGGCTCCAAAGGTTCAAATTGGCTTCTCCTACTTCTAAGACTCTATGAGCACATGGTAAAGCATCAACATAAGCTATTAAACATGGCTCAAATGTCTAACAATCCAGATTTGCAAAACTCACTCTCCCACACCAACACATACACCATGTACATAATGCCAAGATTTTACTATTCATACCGAAACTTGCTACATCATGCACTATAATTCCAATTCTTATACATATATAATGAGTACATCTATTTATAAGTATTCATAAGTGCTACATCATGTACATCATTAAAGTACACCTCTTAACTTGACTACAAAATAGTGACAAAATGGCTCTTTTACAATTTCTTCGCCGAATTTCCTAGCTTCACGCTTGGTGGCTCCCATCTCTTGTCTCACTTGATCCACCTAGCATGTTAGGATGGTGGAGAGGGGGAGTGAGATTCAAAGAATCTTAATAGCTCATCTCTCATTCAATCATACATAAAGTATGCAAACAAGTCTCACAAATGTATGCATGGGCATATTAGCATGTGAATTCGTAAGAAAAGCATTTTCAACATTTGAGTAGGCCATACATAACATACAAGAGCTTGCCAAGCAAGTGGATTAGCCTCACCCATTCACTTGTGGATTTTGGACTTGCCTCACCCATTCTTAAGAGGTTCTTGGACTCAACCTTACTCTTAGGAGTCAACCTCACTTTTGAGAGACTCTTTGCTTTATCTCAACCAACTTTAGGGCTCTTGGCTCATCCTCACCATGGCTAGAGGGTTATTGGCTTTTTTATACTTAAGCAAAGCAAAGCAATCATATAAAATATCATTGAAATACATAAGATATCATCATGCTAGCATACTTTTCATGGTGTAAAACATACATACACACATGCAAAACAATGTAAGCACACATCTATGTATGAGAGAAGGTGGAGAGAGCTATCTTATTGGCTAATCACAAGCTTTCCCTTTCAATTTATCTCCTCCCTTGTTGATTTCACAATCACCACTAGATGGGAGTGCTTTTCTTGAGCCTAGACACACAAGAGCATGGACTTACTTTCTCATAGCTTAATACTTATTCACAAGCTAGGGGTTCTTTCTATAGCAAACCCTACCAAGCATATAAAGCTCCTTCCTCTCTCAAACTCTCAAGAAAGGAAATCAAGGAAGTGAAGCTACATGAATTCTAACCTCCTTCAAGAATGGTTTTCCACTTTCCCTCTTCTGAACCAAGCCCAAAACATAACTACTTCAACTACCAAAACCATAGGAAGAGAGGGCAAAGAGAGAAGAACAACATGCTAAGAAGAAAAACCATGCAATCTTACCTTTTCTTGTTCTTTCTTCTTTCTCTAGGTTTCTCTCTCTCTCCTCTGCCCTTTTCTCTGCCTTAGAGGGAGCTCACTTTATTCTTCCTATATCTCATATGAGCATGTAAGGCATGATGGGTATGAGTTAGAAATTATGGTGTTACAATGAGCTTGTGAAAATCTTTAGGCAAATTGAGTGAAGGTTAGTCTGCACTATAAGTTATTATTTGATAATGAAGAAAATCCTTTAATATTTAAGGAGGCTTAACAAAGGTTAGAGAGGTTAAATCAAAATAAATTATCATGTGTTATTTCTCTCTCTCTTTCCCTCTTTTTAACTCTTATTTTTTTTTCTTCAAAGCTAACTTAATTTGCAGCACGCACTCAACTCCTATTTATTGCATTATTCTTCATGTAACTTCATCGCTCTTAAGGAATTATCTATTAAAGCTTTGCTCAACTTGGTTTGTTGTCTCCTAAACTCAACTTTAACTTAAGTTTGCAATTACTATTTTTATTATTTTTCACTTTTTAAATTACACACCTATTCAATTAACATTAATTGATTCATAGATTCACGAGTTTTAGCTTGCTTGTTGCGATTGCTCATAGATTCAATGAACATTAATTGTGCAAAATTTATAAGGTAGGCTACTCATTATGATACTTTTTAACTTTATATTTGTTATTGTGTTCATTATCATTGACCTTGTTCTTGGTTCCCAAAAGGCCAAAACAATTAAGAACTTGTCATTATATATATGTAGGTATGTGTTATGACTTCAATATATAAATTTCAAGATAAGAAGAAAATAAAGGGATGATGGTGAGTTACCGATGAAAAGCAATCATTTGAGTTTTCTTTGTCGAGCATAATATGTTTCTACTTCCATATAAATAGCAGTCACATCTTCTTCATGATATCTCTTTCCATTAAGAACCTTATTTACTTTGCATTTGTTAGCATAAATAGTGTCTTGAGAAAAGATTTCATTGTTATCACCTATGTTGCATATATTCATTGTTCTGCACCATTCTTCAACATCTCATTTGCATGTCACACAACAGCCACACTTGCTTATTATAAACTTCCCTCGATTTTGACTCTCAACTTTCACATCCACTTCTTCTTCCATGCCTGCACACTTATAATTTTGTGCATAAAATATTAATTCAATTTGATTGCAATCAATTGTGAAATTATTATAGGGTAGATATAAAATTAGCATTTGACGGTCATTGCCTTGCATATCAATTGTCTATAGTATCTCTTTTGTAAAGAATTCATCTTGTGAAGCTTTATAAGTTAGCCAAAGGTATCGTAAACGCAAATCTTTAGACTTTGCAAGTTCCATATCTTGCAGAACAAGGCAAAGTGAAATTCCCCACCTTTCACTTGAATCACATAAATGAAAGATGTCTACTTGTATTGATACAATGGAATTAGCAAGTACAAGATTACCATTCTCATTGCCCTGAAAACTTTGACTTGAGATTTCTCTATCATAAATTTGAACAACATGATTATCTCGAAAGCCCTCAATTTTATTAAGCAATTGAAAGTTTTGATTGTGGAACCATGATGGGATTTCACTCTCTAGAATAAACCACACTACAAATTGCATGTTATATGAGCATCTATGTGGAAAAGATACTTGAGAATCATTAGCAAATGCAATGCACTTCAATAGCAACTCTAGAAATGATAAAGGTTGCAATGAATGACAAGCAACTGTATTTATTTGCTCTAGATTTGGTGGAAGATCTGGCAAAAATTTAAGCCTTGGGCAATGGCTTAAATGCAAAATACAAAGAAGCAAAAGATTAGAGACACAACAAATAGGTAGATGCATAAAATTGTTTCCCCATAGACTAAGTGTATTCAATGATGATAAGCAACTAAGATCATCAGGGATGGACCCATCATAGAGATTGCAATTACCCAGGTCTAATATCTTCAATAAGGAAAGACTTAAGAATGAAGGA
This sequence comes from Erythrophleum ivorense, assembly GCA_026724425.1. Taxonomy (NCBI): domain Eukaryota; kingdom Viridiplantae; phylum Streptophyta; class Magnoliopsida; order Fabales; family Fabaceae; genus Erythrophleum; species Erythrophleum ivorense. The sequence continues at coordinate 4,256,727 of JAIUCV010000020.1, read as the reverse complement.
GGAAGAACCCAACCTCCAGTAGGTTGATTGCCAAAGTTGTTTCCACTTAAATCAAGGACTTCCAATGACTGTAAGCAACCAAGATCATTTGGAATTGATCCAATTGTAAGATTGCAATTGCTTATATTCAATTCCTTTAATGACGATAGACTTGAGATGAAATGAGGTAACACCAATCTTGTGGGAGCTTCATGAATTCTAAACCCAAATACCCTTTGAATTAGGGAAAGCAAGTTCCATAATAAGTTGGATGTTAAACTTAAACCTTTACATCCATTTAAATATAATAGTTTCAAATTTTGTAGAGCAATAATGGATGAAGGTATTTCTTTTATAGCAGTTCCACTCACATCAAGCTCCTCGAGACACTTATTTTCATCCAAATTTTATGGCAGTGAGGAAAATTTCGAGCAACCTAAAATATTTAGAATTCTTAGAGATTTTAAATTACAAATGGAACTAGGAAGGCAAACAAGATTTTTGCAATTTTTCATATTAAGCACTGATAAGTTATTCATATTTTTCCCAAAATCTGGAAGCTTTTTAACTTTTAAGTAGCCAGAAATGATAAATTTCTTTAGTGAATCCATTTCCATTCTACTTGGAAGAGCTTTAAGATTCTTACAATCTTTCAAATCCAATACAACAAGTTTCTTATGCTTTCCAAGTGATGGGTGAACTTTAATAAGTTTTATGCAACCTTCAAGAACTAGTTGCTCAAGGTTTGGAAGCATTGAAAAATTTGGAGTTCTAATGAAATCTTTGGAATAACTTAGATTAATAAACTTTAACTTTTCTTACATCTGCTTAAAGAAAATAAAATTGAAAAAGGATTAGCTTTTAGAACACTTGTAACAAGATTGAGCTATATGTAGTAAAGCACACACGAAATTTTCTTACTTGTGTTCTTTCCCAAAGTTGTATGATCTTGCTATGATGCATTTTAAGGAGAACAATTTTATCCAGATAACCACCGTGTGGTAGAGATTTCAAAGGATATGTTTTCCATTCAAGAATTTTTAATGAACTAGGAAGACATTTGAGACCAAGAGGAAGGTACACATCACAAGATATGATGAGTATTCTAAGACTACGCATCATGGAGAATACTTCAAGATCCCACTTTGCTTCATATGACATAGGTGATTGAAGATGTATAACCTCAGTCAAATCAAAACCCTACAAAATTAAAAAAATATATCAATATTAGAATTAAGGATGAGGAATAATGTAATCAATGCAAATTTAGCAAAGAAATAAGAGAAAGTTTTAATAATCTTTATAATAGAAGCCACTTACTTTATTTTTTGTCATCACATGATCAATATACTCTAGTGACCATAACCTACTTCTTCTGCTGGCATCACTTGGTGATTCCTCAAAAACAATACTTCTACCCATTTCTTGAAGTATATCATGCATACCCAAACACCATGTACCATGATCAGAGTAATATTCAGTTATCAAGTATTTCTCGATGAGTTCTCTTATTCCAATTGTTGTATAAAAGTCACATATTTCAAATATTGGTGTCACTTGATCTTTGATCATTCCCTTAAAAAAACATGCAATATCTAAAAATATTTTCTTTTCTATATCATCTAATGCTTCGTAACTTATTCTAAGTCTCTTTAGAATATTGCTTGGTGGAAACTTTTTAATTTTCTCCAAAGCCACTTTCCACTCAAGTTCATTTCTTACACAAAGATAAGAACCCAACACTTCAAGAGTCAAATGAAGGCCTTTAGCATGGCGAATGATGCTTTTAGACAACTTCAAATAACTTTCTATAGGTTTACCCCTTACAAATGCTCTCTTGCAAAAGAGTTCAAGAGATTCATTATCGTTCAACAATTCAACCTTGTATATGTCAAATTCTCCATGTGCTCTCAGCAAGTTCATATTTCTAGTTGTCACAATTGCTCTACTCCCAGGAGCAAGCCAAGCTCTCTTTATTGAAAGGCTCTCTAGCTAGCTTATTTCACTTCCATCATCTAGGACGACTATAATTTTTTTACTACATAACAAGTTTCTTATTGTTTTCTTTCCTTCGTATATATCATCAATTTCCATGCTTCTTAACTTGATATTAGATACAAGTTTTCTTTGCAAGTGAACCAAACCCTTGGTTTCGGACTTTTCTCTAACATCAGTAAGAAAATAACTGACGTCAAATTGGCGACATATTTTCTCATAGATAATTCTTGCAAGAGTTGTCTTTCCTATACCGCCCATGCCCCATATTCCTGTTAAGCGAACATCACCTAATCCAATCTTTAAAAGTGAATTCATTTCTTCCATCCTTGAATCAATGCCAACAAGTTCACTGTTGTAATATGGTAATTTGGGCTGTAGTTTTGCCCATACTTCCGCAACAATTTCTTCAATGAGTTTCGTTTCATGCCTACATGAAGACAAGAATAATTAAGTGTTATTTAGTATTTCCAAAACAAATTACAACCTAGCTAGTACAAGAGCAAATTCAAGTTTTCATTAACTTTTAACTCGGTGATCGAGGTAAAAAGGAAGAAGTCAAAATAAACAAAGGAACAAATGTTTCTCGTTGAGATGGGTATGAAGGTGTGTCTAGATACACACACACTCTATTAATTGACGTCAATTTGAAAACATGCTCTTTATATATATTTTGACCAGTTTCCGTTTTTCTGTAAGTTAATATATTTAAGGTTAAACTTGGACAAAACAGTTTAAAGAAAGCGAAGGTAAAATGTGAAGAGAGAGGACCGCTTTGCGTCTATCAGATGGATATATATTAAAGAACACTGGGAAAACTTCTCTACCCAAATATTTTCTGGATTCAAGAATCTGTAAGAGTTCATCCAAACACCAAGCGGAAGAAGCATAGTTTTTGGATAGAATAACAATGGAAAAGAGAGATTCTTCAATCGCTTGAAGGAGTTCTTTGGCAATAACTTCTCCTCTAGTAGGTTCATCGTCTATAAAAGTTATGATACCCCTTTGTCGCAGAGCAGCGTGTAAGTGGTCTGTGAAGCCTTTGCGAGTGTCTTCTCCCCTGAAGCTCAAGAAAACATGATACTTCCATGGTGGGATTATTGAGTTCATTGAAGAAGAGCAAGAGGCAGCTTCTGCACTAATTGCCATTGAAAGGTTTGGGTTTGCTCAGAAAAATGCGGGAGTAAAACAGTGATCAAGAGGCAGCTTCAGCTTGCACCTTTGATCTAACATGTAGATATCAGGAAAAAGCAGGGATCAACGGTTTGGTTGTTGATGGATAGTGTGAAGTGTAAACATTATTGTTATGTCCCGGAAATTAAGATAGTGGAAGGGAAGCCAGTCTTTAGTCACTATTTAATGAATAAAAATTAATTTTTAATTTGATAAATTATATACGTTGCTGTCTTCTACATTTATTATGTATATATATTATTTTAGTTACATTTTTTTCCTTTTTCTTTGCAAGTGGGAGATGTAGGTATTCCATTGTGTCTTACTTTTCCATCTCGGACTTTTTCCATTTAGTTGTCTTCTATAAGAGGTCAATCTTGACTATTTAATAGTTACTTGTTTTTTCCAAATATTTTAAGAAATAGAGTTGGGTCCCCTCTCCCCTGAATTGACTGGTAGCGAAATAATGGCATTGGTTCTGGTTGAAATCTAGTTATAAATTGGCATTCGTTCGAAAAATATGCTCTTCCTTTGTCCAATTTCTGTTTTTCTATGAACTAATAAATTTATAAGCAAAGCCAGGAGAAAATTTTAAATAAAAAGTTGAAGCAGGTTTATGGCTTCTTTAAATTTAGCCAAGTTTAAATATCTACATTTGCAGCAAAAAATGAGAACCACTGATTATAAAAATTTGTGTGTATCATTTAAGCTAGTATTATATATATCATAATCTCATCTATCAAAGATGACTTGTACAGCTAGTTTTAAGAATATGGTGATGTGATGAAAGATAAAATCATATTATAATTAAGGGTACTTGATTGGATAGGAGAAGTAAAACTTAGGTTATTCTTATTAACTTCCTAACGTTCAATCCACCAGGGACATTGTGCGCTGAGTCTTTGTGCTGTGTCTTGAAGTCTTATTTTGAGTCTTTATTATTCTTGTATTTTATGTTTTTAAAGCATTTGTTCTATTGCCTGTGCGACACTAATTAGGGTGGCCAAAATTTTCAGCTTGTGAAGAACGTACATACATGTTATATATATAAACTAACTAAATTGAAAACCGAATATAGAAAATAGCAATCTTAGTAAGATCGACATTCTTACTCAAGAATAACTTTATTATTTAAATTATTAGTGCATTTGTTTTGTATAAGATTGTTCCCATCATTAATAATAATAATTTGTGTATATATATATACATACACGCATATACACTTTGCATTCACGCATAGATATATGTATACAAGTGTCATTTTAGGGGAGAACACAGCCCCAAAGGCTTCAAAAACCACTCACGTGCTGCTCTCCAACAAAGGAGAAAATATAACTTTCTTTGATGATGAACTTAGAAGAAGACAAGTTATTTCCCAAGAACTCCTTCGAGCATGATTGAGAATCTCTCTCTTCCAGTGCTATTCTCTGCAAAAACGATGATTTTTTTCACTTGGTTTTCAGAAAAACTCTTAAAGAATCTCCAATGCAAGAAATTCTGGGCAGAGAAGTTTTTCGGGTGTTCTATAACATAAATCCATCTCATGTACAATATCAAAGAGGGACTTCTGCAGACGCCTTTCAAGAATATGGTAAAAGAATTACCGAAGGGAAAAGAGAAGGTGCAGATGAATGTCTTGAAAGAAATTGCAAATATGTCAAGCTCTGACTTGGTAGATAAGTTCTTGTGCACCACAACGTATGAGTTATAATAGTTTTGTCATCAACGCATCAAACAACAAAAATTAGGAAACCCCATTTCACCTTTTAAAATTAAGACCTAATTGTAATTTAAAAAAGAAAAAATATGCATATACATATACATATATATATATATATATATCAAAATTTTCAATTCTTTATAAAAAGAACAAAACACCAATACATACCTTAAATGACACTGAAACTTGAGGTTTTCAGTTTTTTTCATTATAATATGAATGTTTTTATACACTTATAAAATTATAATTAAATTTTAATTGACATATACTATCATGTAATCTGATAAATGCTGGCTTTCTGTCTCTCTATCTCTGTATTCACTATCGAAATGATTGAGTGCGAAATAATGGTATATAATCTATCTCAAAATGGTAATTTATCTTAAAGAAAACTGAAATAAGAGACAGTTTTACAGATGAAATTTTGTGTTGCAATTTTTTGTCTCATTATATCTAAAATATGTTGCAAGAATTTATTTTTTTAAAAAAATAGAAATTAGATACAAAATTTTTCGTGTCCAATTCCATTGTAGAATGGAAATTAAAAACAAAAACTAATATTAAAGATGGATTAAGGTGAGAAATCTTCCATCTCAAAGCTTCTGCACCAATTGCCATTGAAAGGCGATGGCTTTTTTTTTTTTTTTTTCCTTTTAATAATTAAGGTTGCAACTTTCCGCTAACTTGGGGCGTGAGGGAATGCAGGCAAACGCTTTGGTTGTTGATGGAAAGAGATGGGCATGGAGACAGCTTAAAACCATTTTCAATGTTTTGTTCTTATCATTCTAAAAATGAAGATAATAATAAGTTGCTGTCTTCTGCATTTTTTTTTTTGGGATTGCAAGTGGGAGATGTTGATATTCTATTACTTCATAATTTTGGACTCTTCCATTTTCTTGTCTTCTATTACAAGCGTTTAATACTGACAATCCTGACTAACACTACTTTGTTCTCTTTCTTTCTTTTTTTTTTTTTAAATAGAAATTAATCTCTCTTTGTACAAGATGGTTTGGTGACAACTCAAATTCAACTCAATTGCATCATTCAAATAAGATCCTGTTTTAGGAACAATTCCTAAATTTTAATACAATTAGCATATTTCTTTTATTCGCAATATAAAACTCGATATTGGTAGACTGCACTGACCATTGCATGGTTTCTTATAACCTAGATGATGATCTAGATATCATATCTATATCTATAATATTATGTATGTAATGTGTTTTTGGAATTTTTATTTTTATTTTTTTTGGTCTCACAAACTAAAACAAGAAAAAGTAAATTTTTTAAAAATAATATAAATATAAATTATGATTTCAAAAAAGGAAGTTAAATTTGTATATGGTAGACAGTGAAAACTGATTTAACTTTTCATTACTTCTCTTTGTTATTATTAAAATTTTAAAAATATCAGAATTTAATTTTTATTCTAAAATGTTTTAAAATTAATTTTTAAAAAATGTTAACTTGCACTTTAGTGCATGTCAAACAATTATTGTATATTAAAAAAATTTGAATGCGGCATAAAATTGCAACTGGGGTATATTCTCGCAATTTTTTTTTTTAAATTTTCACTAACTCTGCCATATATTGTGCCGCGTGGATATCCACATAATTTTTTTAATATCTTAAGAAGATTATTAAAAAAAATTAAAAAGATTATTAAAGATTGAAAAAATAATTGAATATGCACTGATCTATTATGTTATGTAATATATAAAAGCAAGAAGGATAAAACTAGTTGCTTTAGTTTTCCGCCATTTGTCATCCTAGACTACTATGCAAATTAGTTCATCCTACATGTAGAAAATTAGGGTTTGTAATTCAGATATGGTAAAATTCTTTGCGGTTTGTTCATATATAAATATAGTAAAATTTTTCAAAATAAAACAGAATTCTAGTTGAAAAATATTTACATTGATATATTTGAGATATATAGGGATTGATTTGGTTTAAATAATCCTAAACCCATGAATCTGTGGGATTGTTGATTAGTGCAATGCAGAGGAGAAAGAGGTAGCCTAAGCACTGGATGCTATTGAAAAGCTTGCTTATTTCATCTAACTTGTAATTCTTAGCATATATTCAGGTCAACGATTTGATTGTTGGATGGACAAACACAGGCTAATGTGAACATTAGGCGTTGGAAAGCCTGTCGAAATTAACCAGCTTTTAATAATTTTAAAAGTTATTAATCATAGTAAACGTTATTTGTTGCAATTTTCTTTCCTTGTTTGAACAGGTAATGTTGATATTCCATTAATTCAAGCTATTCCATTAAATTACATAATGTAAAATTGTGATGCGTGTGTAAAATCAGTCTCACTAATTTGTTTACAGGTAATCACTACAAAAAAATATGGAATTTGCGGCGACAAAAGTCGTCGCTAAAACATCAGAAGTCATCGCTAAAACTATTTAGCGACGATAATGTAATCGTCCCTAAGTCGCCGCAATTACAGCCGTTGCTAAAGAGATTTAATGGCCAAAAAATTGTCATCGCTAAAAAGACTTTTTGCGATGACAAAAATCGCCCCTAAATATATGTAATTTTGCCCCTAAAACTCTAAAACTTTTGGAGCCACGGCATTTAGAGGCGAAAAAAGTCGTCACTAAATGTATGTTTTAGCGGCGACAAATATCTTTTGATACTAAAAACTTTTAGCAATGACTTTTGCCAATAGCTGTGGTCACTAAATGCATACTTTTAGCGATGACATTTTATTTCAAGAGATTTAGCGACGACCTTTTCGCCACAAAAATCCTTCTATTTAGCGACGACCTTTTAGTTCAAGAGATTTAGCGGCGACATTAGTAGTCGCTAAAATTCTTTTTTTTGGTACACTATTAGCGACGACTTTAGTCGCCGCTAAAAAGGTTTTTTTTTTAGATTTTTAGTATTTTTCTTAATTATTTTCTTCAATCCTGTTTACTAAAATAGATTTTATAATATTATAAATGGTGAAAAATAAATCTTTTAAATCTCGAATAACATATACCCTTTTACAAAATCTAACATTTTAAAATACATAAGTAAAAAGAGAGTAAATCAAACTTTGCTAACAAATTTGATATATACATTACTGCAAAGGTTCATTCAACAAGTATAAATACAAAAATTTGTCATATGAATAATTTTTTAAACTCACTCATACACTCCACTATTCAATGTTTAAAATAGCATTACAATATTACTAAACAAAAGGAAAAGAACAAGAAGCTAATATTGGTAATTGCTTGAATCTTCGTAATTCAAGGGAGGGGCACTAGCATTCAATCTGGACACTTCATTTTGTTTTGTAAATGTCAAGACTTTCTCCATCAAAGCAATTACCTGTATGACAAATTGAGACCACTTTCCAATTTCAGTAAAGCATAATGTTTGAAAGACTATATATGTCATAAACAAATTAATATAAAAAATTTAAAAGGAAAATGGTGTTATAAATTAAGATGCATTATTTGTCTTAGTTAAATAATCAATCATTAAAACTCTTAATTACTCACAAAATTATTGAGCTTCTCCACTTGAAGCATTGTTCATCAGAGGTACATTTCCTTGCTGAAAAGAAACATAACACTAAGTTTTTTAACATTGAAAAGAAAAAGAAAAGTGAAAAGATACCTGTTGGAATGTGGCCATGAAGGCAGTCATTTGAGCACAAATTTCAGCTTGCATCTGTGCTTGCATTTGGGCTCGCTCCTCTTGTAGTTTTTGTTCCATTTCTTGGCGCATCTCTTCACACACTTGTTCTATTGCAGAAGAAACTCTAGACTCCACTTCATATTCGTCGATGCTTCTCTTTCTCGAGGGTTTCTTCCCATATCCCTTGCCACGCACATACCCCGATCTCTCCCCCAATACGGTAGCTAATATCTCATCTCCAGTTAGGCGTGCCTCTTCATTTGTTACTTGTTGTTGAATAACAAGATCGTGAATGCGTGACTGTAGTGCAGGACATGAGTTAGAAGTATGGAAAATTGTACAAACAATTTGTTTAAAGTTAATGAATTCGAGAACATTACATGGATCTCCTGGGACTGCGGATCAGCCCACACTATCTCCCCCTCTTTTGTTCGATGAGTATGTTGTGCCTCCCATACTCGATCAGTTGTTGCTGGGTCCTCTGTTTCTGGGTCCCTCTACATATTTTTCAGACATTAGTATTCAAAGCTTTTTAGCATGAAAAAATATAATAGTGAATATAGAAACGAATTTCTCCTAAAATACAATGAGATGCTCACCAAAGACTCTTCAACCTCTGCAAATGAGCGGGTACCACATGTATGTAATGTTACCTGCTTTGACCTATTTCTACTATTTCTACTACTTGCAGCCTGCATATAAAGCCAAAGTGTTATTAATGATAATTTTAATTAATAATAGTACAACTGTAATAAAGTTTGAACTAAGAACCTGAAACTTATCGGACTTAAAGTGCTGAATTAGCCAATCCCAATCTTCAAGGCTAACATCCTTTGGTTTTGCTGCTTGCCTTTCCTCGTCAGTCATGTAGTTCTTATATATTTTTGACAACGAAGACTTCTAATTCTTAAAGAGTCATTGCATCGAGTCCATGCAATAAGACTTGAATGCCACCTCCTGTTGAGGATCGCGAACTTCAAATTTGTCTTATACATTAAGAATAGAATAGCAAATTCAAATTATAAGTAGTTATAATTGCAAATATAACATAGGTATTTGCATATTAGTTAAAGATATGCATTTAAAATATGTAACTTGTTATCTTCACTTTCAACCACATGGTGTCCCCATCTTTATTTGCAATATCTTTCCAATTACCATCTCTTAAAGACACAGTAGTCCACACCACCCAACCAATGTAACTAGATAAGTCTCAAGCCCCATCTCCAATCGAGCGTTCAGTAGTCCTAGACATGGTAATTAAGATCTTGTTGCCAAATTTTATTTTAAGATCAACTCCTAAACACTTATACTTCCCTTGACCCTTTTTAACAGTGCTGCAAGAAGATGAACAATATAGAAAAAGAAAACGATTAGATGATGATACATAAAAAATAAATATACTTATATATGCCACAAGGCAAAAAATTAACCAAACACTTATATTGTTTCCCTTGCTTACCTGCACTACTCTGATTTTGTGATGGTTGGGTAAGAGGTGAACCATCTTGTTCTTGTTCTTCCTCACCAACTGGCTCTAGTGGCAATGGAGAATATTGAGCTTCTAGAGCTTCTAGTGCATCATGCTCAAGTTGCCCTCTCGTACGTGGTGGGGATGCAACATCACTCGTATTATTCTGCCTCCCCAGTCCATTTCCATGTCCTAAGCCTCGTTTGCCTCGTCCAACCCCTCTTTCACACCCAGCACTTGACATTTCCTATATCATTCCACATTTATTATGAGAATAAGGTAGTTGAACAATGTCAATTTGTAAAATTATAAAACTTTTAACTAAGAAATGAATTATAAGAAAAGAAGTTTTAAAAATTTAAAACAATGATAATAATAATAATAATAACAACCTTATAGAAACTGTCATAATTATCGCTTATTATGTGTTATAACTTATTATGATCGAAAACCTTGTTGACAAGGTATTGGTCAAGTCAACAAGATCTTGGCTTTTATAAGTTTCTCAATTAAAGAATACCTTGTTATAAGATAACAAATCCTATTGACAAGGTTTCAAACTTCTCTCTATTGAATTCAGGATCTTGTCGACAAGATCTTCAATTGTGTCAACAATATATTATCCAGCCACTGAATTTAAACACATTATTGATAAGATCTTCAATCTTGTCGACAAGATCTTCAATCTTGTCGACAAGATCTTCAATCTTGTCGACAAGATCTTCAATCTTGTCGACAAGATTTTCTACTTTATGAACAAGATCTTTAACCTTATCAAAATAAAAAATACTCAATGAAATAGGATGCTATCTACGAATTTAATATTTTAGTCATTTATTATACGTACCATTAAATATCATAGAATCTTAGTTAATCTTGGTTATCTGTGGTGTCAGTATCGACTTCATCCTCCCCCCTAAGTATGTCTTCTGAATCTCCTTTGTCAGTGGATACATCCTCATCATTGTCATCAATGAATTCATATTCTCCATTAATTGCACTTGGGCATTGTGTTCGTAGGTGTTCGCTTGAATGGCTTAGAGTGTAACAACCAGAAAAGAGGAAAGATAAGGAATGAGAGAATAAATGAGAAAAGAGAAAGCTAGGAAATTTTCGAAGGCTGGAAATTTTCTAAGTCTTCTCGTCATAGCGAGAAATGGAGTCGCCATAGCGAGAATGCCTCCTCGCAATAGCGAAGATGTTCCTAGCTATAGCGAGTGCAGCATTCCATATAGAAACCAGAGAGTTACTCGCCGTAGCGAGATTGTTCCTAGCTGTAGCGAGTGCGACATTCCATATAGAAACCAGGGAGTTGCTCGCCATAGCGGCGCTATAGCGAAGGCAGAGGTCTGGAACAGGTCGAGCTCGCCGTAGCGACGCCATAGCGAAGACAAAAGTCTGGAACTTGCACGAGCTCGCCGTAGCGAGGGTAACGACTCGCTATAGCGAGAGCAGTCCAGAAAAGCGTAAAAAGAGAGATTTTGACTTTTTAAAGAGTCTAAACTTTTCCTTTCTCTCAGAACCGACCTGAGCTTCGACCAAAGAGAGAGAAGAGAGCGCTGGAGAGAGAGAGAGACCAAGAAGCAAGGAGATCAAGCAAAGAGGTGAGTAATCTTTAGATTTCCCTAGCTTTTCTCCTTAGCATGTTGTCTCCTCCTTTTTGCTTACTCTCTCTACGGTTTTAGGAGCTGATTTGGGTTAGGTTCAGAAGAGAGAAGTAGGAAAACTACTCTAGAAGGAGGGTAGAACTCATTTATCCTCAATTCTTCTTCCTTGCTTTCTTCTCGGAGAGCTTGAGAGAGGAAGGAGAGTGAGTAGAGTTCTAGAGAGAGAATCCCTAGATCAGTGAGGGTAATGAGGGTTTAAATTTTTATGAAGAGTCTCTTCTAGCTTGTGAGAGTTATTTAAGCTACGAGAGAATAATTTGATGCTCTTGTTATGCCTAGGCTCAAAGGAAACAACTTCACCTAGTTGTGAGTGTGGAATCAAGAAGGGAGAGGAGAAATTGAAAGGAAAGACTTATGCAATCTGAGAAGGTAGCTCTCTACTCTATTCTTGTTGCATTCTTGGTTGTGTAATAGTCATTGTATGTTGTATATGTGCTTGTATGATGAGATATGCCATTGACTTTTGCCTTGATGCATCGGTACCAATATGCTTGTGATGTGATTTGTGGAAATTGCTCGGGTGAGGTGATGTCGAAAGTCCCTTGAGACGGGTGAGGAGGAGCCAAAAGTCCCTAAACCAAGGGTGAGGCCGATCCAAAAGTCCTAAAACTCGGGTGAGGCTAGACCGAAAGTCCCTAGAGCCTATTCTTGGCACTTGTTTGATATCTCATGGCATGATTATATGTGTGGTGTTGCTGTGACTTATACGCATGCTTGACTAGTATATGCCTTGATTGCATCTTGAATGAGTATGAGCTATTGAGATTCTCCCGAATCTCACCCCCTTCCCCTCCCATCTTACTATCCAGGTGGTGTTCAAGGAGAATCGAGCACACCTCATGGAGCCTAGAAGAACATAGCTAGAAATGCGTAGTTCCTTTTGGTCATTTTGTTGTATAAGGTGCCAAAATGAAGATGCACCTCTTATTTTTGAGATGTAACTATATGAGCATATGTAAATGTATGTACAAATGATGTATGGATAGTGTAAAGAGTTAAAGTAATGAGAATGTATAAAGTTGGCCTTTGAGGCTTATATGAAATGGTGAATTATCTTCCATAGCATAGTGAATTTGAAATGTATGATGATTTGGATTACTTAGATAATTCATATATGCTATGTTGGTACTTTTAAACTTGCCCAATAGAGGTTAGAACATGAGAGAGGTCATCTAGACCCAATTTGAACCCCATGTGGTGCCAAAATTGCCATTTGGGTGAGCTCCGTCAAATTATGACCGGATGAGCTCTTCTTGTTATGGAATTTGGCATACCTCTAGAGTCTATTGAGAGCTTCTTGGGAAGCTAGAGTGGGTAATATTCGGAGATCTAGAGAATATTGGGTGAATTGTTGAAATTGGGAATTTTCAATGTTTTGGTCATGGTACTGTTCATTGAGTCCGAAAATGAAACCATGCCATTCATAGACCAAATGATGTCCAAATATCATGAAAATTTATGAACATAAACTAGATATCCACAGTGACCTATACCAACTGGAAGCACCTTAATTGGAGGTTTGTAGAGAGAGAAACGACCTGCTGAAGTTCTGTATCAGCATCAGGGAAGTTTCTGACCTTCGTTACTGTTTCATCAGTTTTTGAGGTCTTAGAACTCCTGAACTGATCTGGAATTATTTTTTTCCTCTAGTTAACGTCTGTAGCTTTCCAAATTGGTATAGATTGCTCTGATTGGATTTTTTTGGAATTAATTACGAATTTCCGAAGTTCATGACAGTAAACTGCGTCAGTATCAGGGACAGCCGGATATCTGTACGCATTTCGATGTCATTGATGGTCTAAACGTTGAGATTGAAGCTGGGAGTTATTTTTAGTATGAAGTTAACATCCCAAGCTTTCCAGAGAGCTATGATTTGCTTGATTTCCATTTTTCTAGAATTAGTTGTGATTTTCCAAAGTTGGAGCCAGAAATATGATTTATGGGCCCGATTAAGAAGTTGTATTTTCTGAGTTTTTGGCTTCATATCCGTGGTTTGTGAGATGTTTGAGACTATGTACAAGTCTTATAAATGGTGTTTGAGTAAAGAATGCGAATGATGGGTTCACAGGACCCACGGGGCAAAATGTGACCGATTAAACCCGGATCTTAAGTAGTGAAATACCACGGTTTCAGTCATTTTCCGGGGAAATCATATTGAATCAAGCCTAGAGGGAGTTGAATTGGAGTTAAGTCAGTAAGGCGTTACATAGAGTCTCTAGAGTAACATCATCTCTCTGCAACTGGACCACAAAGTCATTTCCCACATTATCATCAAGGACCACATATAGTTCGATCTCATCTTGTTGATATGCCTTATCGATGGGCCCTCCTTCAAAGTCCCCACTAATGTCATCATCAGTCACCTTAGGCATATTGAACAGGTCACGGGGATTTGTCTTGACAACAATGAGCCAATTTGCATCAACTATGTCATTTAAATAGAATACTTGTTCGGCTTGATATGCTAAGACAAATGGCTCATTAGAGTTGAGTGAATAATGGGTATTCACGCTAGTAATTCCAAATTTATTAACCTTGTATCCTCTTCCTAGATGAGCCACATCCCACCAATGACACTTGAATAAATGCACTTTTTTATACCCAATATATGACAACTCATATATGTCATCTAACACACCATAGTACTCTTTATTCTCGTCTTCATCATCACCTTTCACAAGTATTCCACTATTATCTATTCTTCGGCTTAAGGCACGATCTTTTGTGTGGAATCTAAAGCCATTCACTGTAAATGCTGAGTAGCGGTGAACCACTTTGAGTGGGCCAACTGCTAAACTCTTGAGGTCATCACTAGCCTCACCATGTGCGCTTAACTTTGCAACCTACAATGAGAGATCACCATTGATAAATTCTGTTATGATCAAAATTTATCACATAATTCTTACATTCCTAGTGCGGTGTCTAAAAACTAACCTGTTCACGAAACCATTTTGGGAACTCTTTAACTGTTGATCTGTGCATTTTCATTTGCTTCTTATGCTCCCTGCAATGAATAACATAATTAAGGCAACAAATTCTTGAAGAAGTTATTATTTGGAAGGAGTTACCAAACTCCACGAACGTACTCTATGAATGGCTAAACCTCTTCACAATTGTGGAGCACATACATACAAGCTTGATTGAACTCCACATTAGAGAGAAATCTTGATTCGTAACGTCCTCGGACTTAGCCACTTTTATTGAAGATGGATGTCTCATCCTTTCCCATAAGTCCATCATCGTTTCTAACAAGCCTATTGAACTTGGTGGGGATGTCTTTCAAATAACGGGAGCAAAAAGTAAGACATTCATTCGCTAAATACCCTTCGGCTATTAAACCTTCTGGTCGAGCCTTATTGCGAACATATGTTTTTAATGTCCACAAATACCTAAATATATAAGAGGATTTGAATAAAGAATTTAACATAGAGTATTAATAAAATTTATAAAAGGCATATCTAGTGTAGTAAGTTACCTCTCGATAGGATATATCCACCTATATTGTACGGGCCCTTCGAGCTTTGCCTCTCTTGCCAAATGGATAGGCAAGTGGATCATAATATCAAAGAAGGCTGGTGGGAAAACCATTTCCAATTTGCATTATGTGCTTGCAATTTGGGATTCAAGATGATCAAGAGCCTCAGTTATTAGGCACTTGGAACATAAATTCTTAAAGAATTTACCCAACTCTAATATAGGTTCAGATGCCTCATTGGGCAACAAGCCACGTAATGCTATAGGGAATATATCTTGTAACAAAACATGGTGGTCATGGCACTTCAATCTATAGATTTTTCTATCACAAACATTAATACATCGTGACAGATTTGAGGAGAAGGCATCGGACACTTTCAAAGTAGCTAGGAAGTTACAAACTTTTAACTTTTCTTGTGGGGACAATGCATAGCAAGCAACTAGAATCAGAACTTTGTTTCCTTCTTCTATCAGGTGTAATTCAGATCTAATTCCCATGTCAACCAAGTCATACCGACTCTTTATTGTATCTTTTGTCTTTCCAGCTAATCCCATAACAGTTGACACGATGTTATCTGAAACATTTCTCTCAATGTGCATAACATCAAGGTTGTGTCGAATCAATAATGTTTTCCAATAAGGTAAGTAGAAAAAGATACTTTTTTTTCTCCAATTAAATGCCCCAGTGACATGGCCAAGCTTTCGTTTTTGGCCTTTCCCCAGAGTTACATTACCTAGTGCTCGTAATTGATAAAGTGCCTCATCACTGGTTAAAGGAGAAGGTGGAACTCTATGCTCAACTTTCCCATCAAATGCCCTTCGATTTCGCCGCCATGGATGATGGGTTGGCAGGAAGCGACGATGGCCTAAGTAGCACAACTTATTTTGTAACGAAATAGAATATGTATCTTTATGGCAACAGGGGCATGCAAGTTTTCCTTTTGTAGACCATCCTGATAGGTCCCCATATGTTGGGAAGTCATTAATTGTCCACAATAATGCTGCACGTAACTTGAAATTAGACTTCTTATAGGCATCATATGTCTTTACTCCTTGCTCCCATAATTCAAGTAACTCTTTAATCATTGGTTGGAGGTACACATCTATGTCATCACCTGGACTTTTGGGGCCTGGAATTAAAAGAGTCATCATAAAATATGGGTGCTTCATGCATTGCCATGGTGGCAAATTATATGGAACTAATACAACTGGCCAAATACTATGATTAGTACTCATATTTCGCCAAGGCTGAAACCCATCACTTGCTAGGCCTAACCGAACATTTCTTGGATCACTACAAAATTCTGGATGCTGCTGGTTAAATGATTTTCATGCAATAGAGTCAGCTGGATGCCGCAAAACACCATCATCAATGCGTTCCTCATTATGCCACCTCATCTCCTTAGCTGTATGGTGAGACATGTATAGCCTTTGTAGCCTAGGCTTTATAGGAAAATATCGTAGCACTTTATGAGGAATTTTCTTTCCTCTATGATTGTTTGACCTCCATCGAGGCATATTGCACTTAGGACATGACTGAGCATTGGTGTGCTCTTGGCAATACAAGATGCAGTCATTCCCACATGCGTCAATTTTAGTGTAATTCATTCCTAACTCTTGAATAACTTTCTTTGTTTCGTAGTAGGAGTTAGGTATTAATGCCCCTTCCGGAAGAACATCCTTAAATAAACTTAGTAATGAATCCATGGATTTATTGCTCCAATAGTTAAGGCACTTAAGGTGGAGTAACCTAACTATAAAAGAGAGTTTAAAAACTTTGTCACAACCTGGATAGAGGTCAGTCTGAGCAGCCTGCAACAAGTCAAAGAACTGTTTTGCCTGCTTATTAGGTGGCTCATGGTTCTCTGACTCACAGTTCCCTTTATTTGAATCTTCGTGACCATATGCATCATGGAACATCCTAATAATATCATCTTCTTCATCGGTTTCATCAACTATATCATCAGCTACCTCACCACCATTATCTTGATGCAATGAACTGTAAGCACCAAGACGAACTTCTCCATGTGAGTCCCACACTTCATAACTTGGGTTGAAACTCTTCCTTAATAGATCTGCCCTTACCTTAATGCGACTCTTCCATTCTGTATTCCTACACCCCTTGCATGGGCATCGAATCATATTTGTCACCCTTGGCTGATTAAAGGCCCATTGTAAAAATTCATCAACTCCTCGTCTGTATGCTGGATTAACTCTATTATTGATCTTTATCCAACTTTTATCCATCTCTGTTACTTCCTACATTTTAATCAACATCATTGCAAGTTAAGTTATGGATAAGTCAAATCTTTTTACATGTAAAGAATTATATACTTATGTTAAGTCCATGCCGTCACTGCTTAACTTTGTTCTAGTTACATGTAAAGAGTTACATGTAAAGAATTATATACTTATGTTTTGGTTCAGATCTCCAAGTTTTAGATCTGAACTAAAACCAAACTCTGTTCTAGTATAAAACATAATGAGGAAAATTGATAAGTTATAAGATATTGTTGATAGGGTAACAGATCTTGTCGACAAGATAAGACCTTATTAACAAGATCTCAAATTTAACAAAGGAAAATTGAAAACCTTATTGATTAGATAAGACCTTGTCGACAAGATCTCAAATTTAGCAAAGGAAAATTGAAGACCTTGCCAATAGGATAAGACCTTGTCAACAGAATTTTCTACCTCATGACAAAATAATCTATAATTGAAAAGCTTTGAAGAAACTCAAAGTTGGGCAACTCCTTTAGAATCTTCTTAATAAGGTCTTAACTATAGAAAGGTAAATACATAATATATGATGGTATGACACACATAGGTATGAAAATAGGACAAAATGTAATTTGAACACTAAGTTTACAGCACTTAAAAAACTTAAGCACCATACTTCACCCTAAAAAAAAATAGCAGTCCTCAGCAGTATTAAGGCAACAGAATTGGACCAAATCTCTAAAGTACATATAAGAAAAAGTCATATATCGGAGTTTAGGCACATATAAGAACTTAAAGGCATATATCAGAGTTTAGGAATCTACAGAACTTATAGGCATATATTAGAGTTTAGGCACATATCAGAACTTATAGGCATATATAAGAGTTTAGGCACATATCAGAACTTATAGGCATATATCAAAATTAACACCAGACTTCAGCAATATCACAGCAAACTATCAAGGCAACAGAATTGGACTAAATCTCCAAAGCACATATCAGAACTTAAAGGCACATTTCAGAACTTATATGCACTAAATTTATAGCACTCGCCAAACCTACAGCACTTATAAGCACCAAATCTACAGAACTTATGGGTCTATATCAGAGCTTAGGCACCAAATTTGCAGCACTTAAAAACAACCATTGCACCCTCAAAAGACTTAGGCACATATCAGAACTTATGCAGGTACACACACAGGTAGAATTATTGAACCAAATCTTGTTTAGACACCAAATTTACAACACTTAACAGAACCATTCCACCCTCAAAAGGCTTAGGCACACATCAGAACTTAAAACCATGTCATTTGTATCACAGCAAACTATCAAGACAACAACAGAATTGATGACCAATGTCATAGTAAAATATTACAATTCCAAGCTTGATAGTTCACTACTTTAGAAAAATAATACCTTTATGCTTCAGCAGCTACAGTAAAGATTTGCGGAGCCACAGTTGATTTGTTTGAGGAGCTAACACTTGAGAATCTGCATTGTATGAAGTAAGTTTAAAACATAAGAAATTATTTTCAGATGTTTAGCAAAATGTACTATAAATTTACATATCAGAAGAGGAAAGAAGAAATTCTAAAAAAAAGAAAGTAAATTCGATTCAAAATTGGCATTATTCAGTTCGGCTAGCCACAGCCACAACACTTAACACAAAATCAATTGCACAAAGAAGAACCAAATAATAGACCAGAGAAGAAGCAAACAATAGACCAGAGAAGAAGCAAACAATAGACCAGAGAAGGAGCAAACAATAGATCAGAGAAGGAGCAAACAATGGACCAGAGAAGGAGCAAATAATAGACCGGATTACCACTTACATAACTTCCTTCCTCTTCAGTTTCTGTGTTCTCCTCTTCCACAACGAAATCAGCTCTTAGGGATACTTTGTTTTTTGTGCGCGAAATATTTTTGTTAGAATAGCTTCACTCACAACGAAATCGACCAGAGGGATTTATTGGAACGAAGATTGAGAAGGATTTTCCAATAGCCTTTGCCAGCAGATGCGAAGAAGGTTTGAAAATGAGAAAGGGGGAAAGGGGAAAGACGGGGAAAACAAAGAGGCGGGGAATGAAAACTGACTTAGGTTTTACTGTTGAAGTGCTTTTAGGTTTGGAGTAGAAATTATGAAGAAAATATAAGATTTGAGGGTAAAACTTTAAAATGTCATAACTTTGTATACCGTACTCCGTTTGAGGTGATTTTTTTTTTATTTTGGGTATTTTTTTGAGATCTACGCGTGGCGAATGCCGAAGGCGATTTGGTCACTTATTTTTCTTAAAAAAGTTTGTTTAGGGCTTTAATTTTGTGATTTTTGTTTTTTACTACTTTTCACTAACATTAAAACAAGTCTATAATTATATAATACTTTTTATAATTTACTTAAGTTTTATTCTATTTAAGTTCTGAATTCAAGTACTTGATTAACAATAAAAAGAAGGTAAAGATTAAGAAATACAAAACTGAACTCAAAAATTAATTAAGAATTTAGAATCTTTATTCTTCAATAGCCTAATGTAGCTTTTTCTATGATCTATCTATTATATATTTTTGTTCAAACTAAAACATTTGAAGTTTTTAATCCTAAATATAAATCATCCTCTAGCTTATCTCTCTAGAATTTGTATACGTGGCTGTCTCAACAAGAAATGTATGTTAAATCATTACACTAGGACTCATTACATTACAACTGGGCTCATCTTCATAAAAAAAAATCATTTAAGATCTCTCCAAATTTAAAGTATCAAGATTGAAGTTCTAAATTCACATCCATGGCTGCCCCCTCACCAAAAAATCTATAGAAATTATTATATTTTTGCTTTCATTATAAAATATCAAGTTTAAAGCGGTAGAACATGAGGGAAAAGAAGACATTAATGGATGAAGAAGAAGACAGAATAGGAATTTAAAAAGGTTACCCAACTAAAATTAATGTTGCAATGATAAGAGATTAAGGTGGAGTTCAATCTTTTATCCATTCATTTTTTTTCTCTTTCATTGTTTTTTTCTTTCCTTCTACCTCTTTGTTGTTTACGTCGCTTCAAAAGTTGAAAAGAACACATTCATAAAATAAATCATAGAAATAGAAATTAAAATTTTAGATATATGGATTCTTTAACATATGAAATGTTAGACATATTAATTTCGTGAATTATAAAAATTAAAATTTTAATTTCTTAAATCTACTTGGTATTTTAAACTTAATAAAAATTCTAGTTTTATTCTTTTAATTAATGATCATCATTAATGACTACAACTAAAATATTTTTTTAGTCTTATATATTTGTATATATTAATCATTAACTTTAAAAATATTTTTTTAACTTAAAAATATTCTAATTAATTTTTTTATCCTGTATATTTGCATATATTAATTGACACGTATAATTTATTTTTTAAATTTAAAAATATTCTAATTTCAAATATTTTTATTTATAAATAAATTACAAAAATATTTCACACAAAAAATTTTGATAAATAAAAAATTTTACGTTAAAACTTTTAGTGGTGACTATTTTAGCCGCAGCTAAAAGTTAACTTTTAGCGACGAATACAATCAGTCGTCGCTAAAAGATAAGGCACAAATATTTTTATTTGATAAAAAATTTGGCGCCAGAACTTTTAGTGGCGACTAAACTTTTGTCGTTGCTAAATCACACTTTAGCGACGACCAAAGCTAATAGTCGCTAAAAATTATGTTTTAGCGATGACTAAATTTAGTGGTCGTTAAAAGGTTTGTCAGATAGATAATAGGCATTTAGACTTTTAGTGACGATCACCTTTTGTCGTCGCTAAATCACACTTTAGCGATGACTAAAACTAATAGTCGCTAAAAGCTATGTTTTAGCGACGACTAAATTTGGTCGTCGCTAAAAGATTTGTTAGATAGATAATGGGCATTTGGACTTTTAGTGACGACCACCTTTAGTCGTCGCTAAATCACACTTTAGCGACGACTAAAGTTAATAGTTGCTAAAAGTTCTATTTTAGCGACGACTAAATCTGGTCGTCGCTAAAAATTTTGCCATGATATATAATGGACATTTGGACTTTTAGTGACGATCATTTTTAGTCGTCGCTAAATCACACTTTAGCGATGACTAAAGCTAATAGTCGCTAAAAGTTTTGTTTTAGCGACGACTTAATCTGGTGGTCGCTAAAAGTTTTATCAAATAATGGGCATTTGGACTTTTAATGATGACCTATTGTGTAACAACCCAGAAAAGAAATGAGAAAAGGAAAGGAAAAGAGAAGCTGGAAAATTTTCGAAGAGCTGAGAATTTTCTAAGTCTTCTCGCCATAGCGAGATATGGAATCGCCATAGCGAGAATGCCCCTTCGCCGTAGCGAATATGTTCCTAGCTATAGCGAGTGCGGCATTCCATACAGAAACCAATGAGTTGCTCGCCGTAGGGAAATTGTTCCTAGCTATAGCGAGTGTGGCATTCCATATAGAGACCAGAGAGTTACTCGCCATAGCGGCGTTATAGCGAAGGCAGAGGTCTGGAACAGACACGATCTCGCCATAGCGACACCATAGCGAAGGTCGAGAATAGACACGATCTCGCCGTAGCGAAGCTATAGCGAAGGCAGAAGTCTGGAACAGACACGAGCTCGCCGTAGCGAGGTCACTAACCCGCTATAGCGAGAACGGTCCAGAAGAGCGAGAAAAAGAGAATTTGACTTTTTAAAAGCTTCCAAATCTCTTCTTTCTTCTTCTAACCGACTCAAACTCGTCTTAGGAGAGAGAAAAGGGCGGAGGAAAGAGAAAGAAGCTGAAGAAAAGAGGAAAGCACAAGAAAGGTATGAATTCTCATGGTTTCCTCTTAGTATGTTGCCTTTCTCCCCTTTTCCCCTCTTTCCTACGGTTTAAATGATAGAAATGGTTAGGTCTGAGTCTGGTTCAGAGGAGAGAGAGTGGAAAACCATTCTTGAGAGAGATTAGAAGTAGCTAGTCTTCTCTTTCTTGCTTTTCCCCTTTCTTAAGAGTTGGAAGAGAGAGGGATAGCTCATGGACCCAAGTGAGAGGAAAAAACCTAGAGTGAGAAGCTCAATAGAACTGATTAGAAGTAATCCCTAGCTTAAAAATTAAGTATTAAGGTATTGACTCCATGCTTTTGTGTGGTTAGGCTCAAGAGGAGCTCTCCCATCTAGGAATTGTTGTGAAACCAACAAGGGAGGAGACCATTGTCAGAGCAAGTTGGAAATAGCTAGCAAAGGTAGTTCTCTCCACTTTCTCTCATGCATAGTTGTGTGTTTACGTTGTCTTGCTTGTGTGTATGAATGATATGAGCTATGAGAAGTATGTTAGCATGATTATATGTTATGATTGAGATGATGTTTTAAATGATTGATTGGTTTGCTTGAAGAAATGGAAAAGCCAATAACCCTAAAGCCAAGGTGAGGATGAGCCGAAGCCCTAAGTTGGTTGAGCCATGTCTCCCAAAAGTGAGGTTGACTCCCAAAGAGTAAGGGTGAGTCTAAGTACCTCTAAAGTATGGGAAGGCAAATCCAAAAGTCATAAGGAAAGGGGTGAGGCCGATCCAAGTACTCAGCGAGCTCATAAATGTTATCCATGGCCATTCCACATGTTTTAAATGTTTTCATCATGTTTTATATGCTAACATGCCATACATGCATAATGAGACTTGTTGCATGCAATATATGTATGTTTGAATGAGAGTTGAACTACTGAGATTCCATGAATCTCACCCTCCCTCTCCACCATCCAACCATGCCAGGTGGCCCAAGTGAGATTAAAGATGGGAGCAACCACCAACAAGCATGAGGCTAGGGATAGAGATGAAGAAGAATGTAAAGGCTTTTTGGCCACATGTTGTATATGTAATACATTGTACATGAGATGTAAGATGTAAATGATGTATATGATGTAGTTCCTCATAGTTTTGTAAGACCATGTATGTATTAATGATGAATGTATGAGAATGAGATTTTGATGAATGAAAGAGCATGGTTGAATGAGAAAGAATCCATGATAGCCTAGTATATATGGGTGCACAAGTGGGCATGGGGTAGTGAGTTTCCCCAATCTAAGTTATTAGACACTTGAGGCATGATTGATAGCTCCTAAGGGTGCTTTCTCATGTGCTCAAAGGGTCATAGAAGTAGGAAACTTAAGATTGGACCCCCTTAGCCACACTTTTGGCCAAGAAATGGCCATTTTGCACATGATGTCATAGAATAGCCATATGACCTCTTTTAGCTTTGAGATTTGACATGTAGCTAGATTATGTTTAGAGCTTTCTGGGAAGCTATAGTTCATGTCATTTAGAGGTCTATAGCATTTTCTATGATTCATCAAAGTTGACATCAGAAATTCGGATTCAGAAAATCACTGTTCATTTGGTCAGTTTAGAAATCATGTCATCCGAGGGGCAAACGTAGTCCAATGGCTACGAAATTTTATACACAGAAACTAGATGGTCACAGTGACTTGTAGGAACTAGAAGCACCTCATTTAGAGGTCCAGAGAGGAAGTTATACAATTTCGAAGTTCCTGCCCAGAATCAGACACCCAACCAGACCCGAGGTACTGTTTCATCGGTTTCCGGGAAATTGGCTAGGTGTGGAGATATTTTTCTCCTCTAGCTAACATCCATATCTTTCCATAGAGATAGAGTTTATGAGCATTGGATTTTTGTGGAATTAGTTAGACATTTTCAAAGTCCATATCAGTAAACTGTGACAGCAAAGAAGCCCCCTCTGACCAGTGAACTATTTCGATGTCAAACGCAGAATGAGTGAGAGATTGAGACTTATAAGTATTTTTAGCATAAAGTAGACGTCTCAAACTTTCTAGAATGACCCAGATCATGCAGATACGAGTTTTCTGCATTTAGTTATGAATTTCCAAAGTTAGCCTAGAAATGAAGCAAAATCTTCCCATAGCGAAAATGCATGTCTCCAATCCCCTTTTGCTTTCCATGAGTTTTAAGCATATAGTAGGGATTGAAATAAGTCTCAAAGGAGTAATTGAGCATGAGGAAGTAGAGAGGGAGAGCTCAACCGGTCCACGTTACTTCTGAGTGGAGCTCTACCCACACATAGTGCCATAGTGAGAGTAAGCATAAGGTAGAGAAAGTGTCTCCCTTATGAGTTCCACACCGCCCATATGGGCTAGAGGGCACGTTGGGTATGAGCTAGAGGTTAAGGTGTCACATATTGTGTCGTTGCTAAATGTTATATTTTAGTAGCAACCAAATCCTGTCGCCACTAAAAGGTTATTTAGCTGCGACTATGTCGATGTCGCTGCAAAAAATATTTAACAACTTTTTTATTGCTACTAAATAGTTTTAGTGACTATTTTTTTTTGTCGTCGCTAAAAATATTTTCAGAAACAAAAATATTTTTTTAGTGACAATTTTTAGTGACAACTTAATAAATTCGTTGCTAAAAATGTTTTTTCAGCGACCATTTTTTTAAGCCGCCGCTAAAAGTCGTTACTAAAGATATATTTTTTTGTAGTGAATGTCATTGTCTAATATTAATTGAGCAAATCACTGTCATAGATAACTTCAGAGTTTAGACCAAGTTACGGAAGTTTTCTTAGTAGATTATTTCTCCTTTTTTAAGAGATCTTTAAATTACACTAACCTATTTTTTATTATAAAAATATACACAAAATTCCTTAAAGTTAACATATGAAAGGTATTTTCTTGGTAGTGAGCCAATCCATTTTTTCAGAAACTTCCAATAAAGATAAGAGTGTCCTAAACATCAGCAAGAGATCTGCCCATATGCCCCATACTCCAAGTAAGTGTATATCACCCAACCCTATCTTTAGAAATAAATTCACTTCTTCGAATTTATTCCAACCAATTCGTTTTTGTAAGAATGTAAATTAGGTTGGAGTTTCTCCCATACTTCTGCAACAATGTCTTCTTCGTTCGATGCCATCATGGAGAAGAAAACTCAAGTAATTAATTCTACACAGAGATTTCGTAGAATCAGAATATTTTAAGATGTAAAAAATTCAACCATGTAGTAGAGGTAATTCATGTTTTCATTAATTGTTAACTTGTTGAGGGAATAAGAAAGTAATCCATATCAGAACAAATATTACTTGTTGGCATGCTTGGATTGTTAGAAAAACTTGTCTGATTACATAGCTAAAAGTATATATATTGTATTTGGTTCTTTTTAATATATACTCTATTTTATAATTAGAAATTTACAACTAAATATAGTTGAGTTTTGTACCTCAATCATTCTCTTATAATTTTTTTCTGATATTTTTTGTAATTTTTATCGTTGTATGATGAGTTTAAGATAAAACTCATAATTCACACATTGAAATACATAAGACTTGCGGATCTATTGAAAGGCTTTGGGTGTTTCATTTTTTTTTTTTGGGAGGCATGAAATCAAGAGTTGATGGAATCTTCAAACAAATTAAGGCTGCAATTTTCTTGGTTATTACCATCCTAAAAACGGGTTGGTTGTTTATGGAAAGAGATTGGCATGGAAAGACTAGCTTTAAACCATTTTCAATGTTCTTAGTTCTTACTATTCTAATGACGAAGATAATAAGTTGTAGTCTTCTGCTTTTTTTTTTGTGTTTTTAAAAAGTGAGATGCTGATATTTCATTACTTGGGAAATTTTTAATTTCGGACATCTCGATTTTTACATATTGACAATCTCGACTATTTAACCACTGCTTTTTTATTCATTTTTCTTAAATGGAATTTATTATCTTTTTGTACAAGAAAGGACCTTAATTCAATGATCATCTGGTCAGGTAGCCGAATTCAACCCAGTTGCATCATTCAAATAAGATCCAGAATTCATAAGTTATAACTTGTGACAATACTGATTGGAAGCCAAGTGGGAGAAGCGTAGTTTAAAGAGAGAATGACAATGGCAGCAAGTAATTCTTTAATTGCTGGAAGGATTTCTTATGAATTGACTTCTCCTTCCCTAAGTTGCTTCCCTCAATTCAAGCAAAAATGTAAAGATTATTTTGAGGAAAAACATTAATTGTGTATGAAAGATGGAGAATAAATCTTTGAACAAAAGTCTTGAAGAATATAAACCTAGATATTGCACTTCTTGAAAGGTTTTTAAAGTGCAAGTTCATGTTAATCTATTTTCTCTTTATCTTTTGAAGGTTTATATTGATATATATCCATGTTTGAAGTGTGAGATTTCAACTTTTGTAAGCGGACTCTTCTTACCTAGTTTCAACTTTCAAGCTCATCATATATGTTGATCAAATAAATGTCATTAGGTTATCAAGAATATATTCTTTGTAGTTAGTAGTGGGATTTTTGAACAAGGAACAGAGCAGGTTTCATGCACTTCCATAATCAGATTCACTTGCAAAGGTTCATGCTTTAATTCTCGGTGCATGTACTCCACTCTAGAATGAAGACACTTGCCACAATACTATCAAAGTAAATTACATAAATCGTTCTTAGATTTTATTGAAATTACATAAATATCTTTTTTATTTTTAAAATATACAGAAATTATTTCTGAAATTAAAAATTAGACTATATTTTAATCCAATTTTATTTTTTTACTAAAATGTTAACTTAAATATATATTTTTTTTAACAAAAAAAATCCTCTTATTAAAAAATTTTTAAATTAGATTAAAATGTATATTTTGAAAACAAAAAAGAAGTTTATGTAATGTGACACGACTTAAAAGAATTATGTGTAATTTATTCTAAATATTAATGACAACAATTAAATCCTTAGCCAACTTCCCAATCTTACTCATCCTCAGCCAAGGTGTTATGATACAGACTTGTATCTACCAAAGCAAAGAAATAGATAATAGCAAGGTGACTTAGGATTAGTGATGTCTGTATTGATAATGGATACTGATAAATCAATATAGAGGTGGCAAGAAAAACAAGAAAAAATAGGGATATCCTCTCTTTTTGAATCATAGAGCAAACTCCACAAACAAAATTCTCACATTATTCTTTGCCACTTAGAAAACACAAGATTTATATAAAATAGGAGAAAAATAAAGGAGCAAAAAACATGTATCATAGTAAACACAGTATGCTCCAACCAAATTGGCTCCACCAAGCTTTACACCTTCCAATTGCTAAGTGAAACATATTAGAAGAAGGAATGCATATATGTCAATTCCTTTTGTTGGCTTAATTATGCTAGTAAACCAAATGGGGCAACAAAAATCAGAGATATATATTTTCTCTTCACAAGTAGAAAAAGTGTGATTCCCCTGACTCCACAGATAGATTTCCCTGCACACCAAATGAGTAGCAATTGGAATAACACATGGAAATCATGCATTCATAAGATTATTCATGCCATGGACAAATAATGGCAACATGGAACTTAGAATATAATTTTATAATGTGAAAGTATATTCACTATTTTAGATATATTTTTATATATGCCAACATCATAATCATCTTTCATGAATTTTCAAATTTGCAATTTCAATTGCATCTTGACAATGTTAACTATATACAAAATATTGATTAGCTATCCAACTATATACAAAATGTTAACTATATAATGCATACAGTTCTGGTTGTTGGTTAGGCTAGTTTGATGGCTCTATATGAATGGCTCTATATGAATTAGCCATTTTTGATCCCTCTGACCCTGTTCTTGACCCAATGTGGAGATAAGGTATGTTTGTTATACCCTTCATGACTCATTTAGGAATAACCAATTCATGGGGTGGTTGGAGTATCACAGGAGGGACTATAACAAATCCAAGTATTTGGAGTTACGAAGGTGTGGTCGAGGCACATATTGTGTTTTCTGGCTTGTGCTTTTTGGCGGCTATCTGGCATTGGGTATATTGGGATCTAGAAATCTTTTTGTGATGAATGTATAGGTAAACCTTCTTTGTATTTGCCCAAAATTTTTGGAATTCATTTATTTCTTTCAGGGGTGGCTTGTTTCGGTTTTGGCGCATTTCATGTAATAGGATTGTATGGTCCTGGAATATGGGTGTCCAATCCTTATGGACTAACCCGAGTGAGCATTCCAATATCAACCTACATTCATTCGTGATGGTACCCCTAATGGATTGAAGACCATATCAACGGGTCTTCCATCTTGCAAATAAGGCATATCTTGTCTAGACAAAATTTTGGAAACTATACCTTTATTTCCATGTCTTCCAGCCACTTTATCACCTACTTTGATCTCATGTTTCTGTGAAATATATATACGAATCATTTCTGGATTATAACTAGAACCCCTTTTTTTTATGGATCCATCTCACATCAATAACTCGACCCCTACCAAAAGGAACTCGAATTTTTAGTGCGATCGCCCGAGAATTGAGACTATTAAATTTCACTAAAATAGTTTCATTAGCACTCGATGTAATATCCTAGAAAAAAGGGAAAAGTTTTTCAAATAAAATTAAAAGTTATTAGCTAATCTACTTGTTGCATTTAGAAGGCAACATCCTTTAATGTTTGCATCCTTTAAATTAATATTGTTCAACTTTGCACCTCGAGACATAAGGAATCAATTCTGAACAACCTAACTTAAAACCCATAGTAGGTAGTGGAAAAGAAAATTTTGCAAGAAACAATAATATTTGACCAATGAAACCTAAACCGATTAAACAATAATAAATGTGCAATAAATAACATTAGTTCCCAAAATTTTAACTTTCATAAATCCATTTTTGATAGTACAAACATATCCACTAAAAGATAAATTTCAAACATGAAAATGACTAGTATGCATGATTTTGAAAACTTGATAGAAACATAAAATGCAAACCTCTTTGTTGTGTATATTCATATGACCAGTGAAAATTTTGTTTTAGCAATAGTAAAAGTCTTCCTCCTTGATTTTCACATTACGTGTATATATACATGTGTGTGTGTTATAACTTAAACATACATGTAGAATAATTTCAAGATGAAAAGAAAATATAAGACAGATGCTGAGTTACCGATGAAGAGTAATTGCTCATGTTTAAATTTTTTGCCATGCAAA
Organism: Erythrophleum ivorense; assembly: GCA_026724425.1. Classification (NCBI taxonomy): domain Eukaryota; kingdom Viridiplantae; phylum Streptophyta; class Magnoliopsida; order Fabales; family Fabaceae; genus Erythrophleum; species Erythrophleum ivorense. The sequence continues at coordinate 4,227,401 of JAIUCV010000020.1, read as the reverse complement.
CTTGTAATTCAGTTTCAGCATGAAAAGCAGTGGCATTTTCTTATCCCAATTCTTCATGGCATCTGGAGTTGCATGCACTCATTGTTCTGTGCCACTCTTCGATATCTTCCCCCCTTGTCACACGCCACCCATATTCCCTTCTTAAAAACAAACCCTCACTTTTAACTTTTACTTGTCCTTTTGCTTGCATAGGCAAAGGTAGCCAATGCCTTTGTGTATAAAATTTGAATTCAACTTGTTTGTTAGCATTTCCCACATAATAGTAAGGCAAAAAAAAAAATAAGATGACCATTTTTGTGTTTCAAACAAACATCGATCTCCTCGTAATTAATGGCATGAAATATGTCACAACCCAATTTCTATAGGCTAAACCAATTTGATGATTAGATTAACCTAACAACTCTTAAAAAATTAAAGTCAACCATTATATCATACATTTAAGTTAGCTCTTACAACCTACAAGTTTTGAAAAAAAAATATATTCATTCCATTGCATCACTAGGGGGCTGCCAAAAATTTAGCAACATCTTCTTTGAAAATTAGACATATCAACTTATAAAATAAATTCAACCAGTGCCAGTGCCAACAACAACAAGTTAAATGCAACCAAAATACTTAGCTAAGAGACTATAAACAATGCTTACATATTCTGAATGACCATACAATATATACTAATTCCAAAGTACTCTCTCCACACCTAAATGCCACTGCATCATGGACTTTAACACAATCGTACAAAATTGAGCACATACTCTAAAGGTCTAGTAACTCACAAGCTCCAAGATTAATTTACCCCTTTACATGCTGGCCTATAAAATAATGAAAGAAAAAGAACAAGCCTGCCACTAGCTTAGTGACTACATAAATAATAAAATACGCAGAGGGAAAACAAAGGCATGTGTGAGTTTTTCGAAATCAAATAGTAATCAAATAATTTAAGCAATAATATTTAATAATCAAAATGAAAAATAATTAATTAATAAATAGGAAACTTTTAGATAAAATCCATATTACTACATGGTAAAAAAATATTATGAAGATGGGCATCATAGAAAGGATCTAAAACATCAAGGGTCTTTGCATTCAAACCACAACATCATATCTCCTGACATTACTTTGGATACATTCCTCTTTATCACTTTCACAGCACTCATCTAACATCTTAAATCATAACACTAGATACATTACATCACAATGTTATCAAAATTCACAATTTATTCTAGGTGCACCTAGGCCATTACTTCTGCTAACGACTACAGGGTCTTAACTAGATTCCCATCCATTATAAAAGAAAAGAATGTGGAAAATAAAATCTACTAAAATGGCATTTAGCTAACTAAAATAAACATGGAATCAAAAAATAAATAAATAATTAATTAATTAATTAAATAAGGTCAATTAACTTTCAATAGAGTCACTATAACATGTGAAACCATAAACAACATAAACACTTCTCTCATAAATAAATGTGCATATATATATATATCACTACTTTCTTTTCATTCAATTTCTTCTTTTGAATTCACAAGTACATATCTTGCCACATTTCAATTATCTTTTTGCTTTAATAAATTTATTAAATCATCATATAAATATGTATGTACACCTACTTTGAAGTTTTAAAAACACCCATTTGTTTCTCCAAGGAGAAGAGCGCATAAATCACAAAAGTAAGATTTTCGCTACAGAAATATAATAAGGAATAAAATAGATATGCCACTCCATTATTTATACACTCACTAGTTGGGACCAATAGTATAAGTCTCTATTTCCTACTATTTAATATCGAGTCTCTGTTAAATAAGTTTCCCCAATATCACCTAAAATTAGAACCAATATAAATAAATTATTTGGACTACTCAAATAACATCTAGAATCATTTATATAACCTAATATACTCCTTAAAACAAAAATCCCTAATTTTTTACATACTTTTCTATTATAATTACAAACCCTAAATTTTGATTTTTCAATCTAAACTTCCATGATTCAAATTAAGCATAAAACTTACTTTTTGGAGCTTCAAGGATGAAGTGAGATGTGCTAATTTACACTTTAATGCTAAACTTCAAGAAATCCACAATTTTTAGAGCTCACGCACAGCACTAAGAAGGAAGAGAACTGTACAAGAAATCTTGTTTCAATAATGCATGTAAAAGGGGTGAAAAGTGATGGAAGAAGATAGAGGGAAGAAAAGAAAACTATGTGACAGAAGAAAATGGAGGGAAGAAAAGAAAACTAGCCCCTATAAATTCCATAAGAACCCATGACTGATAGTGAAAGAAATGAGGAAGAAGATGAGAAAAAAATGAAGTTGCACTATGGAGAAGGAGATCAAAAAAGGAGCATGCCTACACAATGACACAATGGCAGCATAAGTGAAGGAAAAAAAAAAGGAAAGAAGAAGAAAAAGAAAAAATATAGAGCTTGCAAGTTGAAGGAATGCTTCATTGCTCTGTTTTTAAAGAGAAGAACAGTGATCCATAAATAAATGAGGAAAAGGTGAGCCTCAGGAGAGAAAAGATGATGGAAGTAAAGTGAAAGACTATTTTAATATATTTTTGCTAAAATTGCCCTTTTACCCTAATAAGGTTGAAAGTGTTTTAGCTGGATACTTAATTTACTAAAAAAAATCCTTAACCAATTTTACAAGCTTTAAAAAAAATCTAAAATTTATTTAGTCTTTTATTTAATAACCCAAAATTATTTATTTTATATTAATAAATATTATTTTTATTTATTTATTTATTATTATTATTTGTTTTAGGCATTACATTCATCCCTTATTAAGAAATTCGATCCCCCGAATTTCAATCATGCTTCTTACTAAGAGATTTAAAGAGATGTGGGTACTTCTCTCATATAACTTCTTCAGCTTCCTATATTGCTTCCTCCTTAAAATGTTTCTGCCACATCACTTTCACCAAAGCTATATTTTTGTTCCTTAATCTCTCAACTTGTCTATCAACTATAGCCATAGGTTGCTTTTCATAAAAGAGCTATTCATTCAACTATATTGTTTATGGTTGAAGCACGTAAGAAGGATCAGGTAATACTTCTAAATCATTGATACATGAAAGACAAGATGAAGATTTGCAAAGTTCAGTGAAAGAGCCAAAAAATAAGCTATGTTTCCTACTCTTTCAAGAATCTCAAATGGCCCAAGGTACCTAGAGCTTAACTTTCCCTTCTTACTAAACCTCAAAACACTTTTCATTGGTGATATACATAGGAACACAAGATCTCCAACTGCAAATTCCAAATCACATCTCCTATGATCAACATAAGACTTTTGTTTATTTTGAGTGGTTAATAGCCTTTTAAGGATTAGCTTTACCTTAGCCATTGACTCTTGAACTAGGTTCGAGCCTAACAGTTTTGACTCACCCACTTTAAATTATTCGATAGGAAACTTACAACACCTACCATACAATGCTTCAAGAAGAGCCATCTAAATGCTTGATTAATAAATGTTGTTGAAAGCAAACTCCATTAAAGGCAAGTATTTGTCCTAACTCCCACCAAGGTCTAAGACACATGTACGTAGCATATCTTTTAGTATCTGAACCATATGTTTAAACTACCCATCTATTTGTGGATGAAAGGCAGTGCTAAAATCTAATTTGGTTCCCAATGCTTCTTGAAAGGACCTTCAAAACTTAGCTGTAAAGTGTAGTCCATGATGTAAGATAATGGATACCAGTACACCATGAAGAGAGACAACCTCATCCAAATAAGGCTTAGCATATTGAGCCACACTATAAGTGATCTTCATAGGCATGAAGTGAGTGGACTTGTTCAAGTGGTCTACAATCACCCATACTAAATCATAACCCTAAATAATTTTAAGCAATCCCATTACAAAGTCCATAGTAAATCTCTCCCACTTCCATTTTGTTATTTCAATTTGCTAAAGTAAGCCTACTGGCTTTTAGTGCTCAGCTTTCACCTGCTAACACACTAAGCACCTTAATACAAAACTCTACCACATCCTTTTTCATTCCTTTCACCAATATAACTCCTTTAAGTCTTGGTACATTTTATTAGAACCTAGGTAAAAAGTATAAGTTGAGTGATGAGCTTCTTCTAACACTTTTCTCCGTAAGTCTACTACATTCGACACACATAACCTAAGTTTGTACCTTAAAATGCCTTCAGAATCCACTGAAACTCTTGTAGCCTCCCTTCATGAACTTCATCAATGATCTTCTTCATTTGTCAATCTTCGTCTTGCATAGCCTTGATTCTATAAACCAAGCTAGAACGAAGCTGAACATGGGCTAATAAGGCACCAGATCTTGTAATCTCTAACCTTTTTCGACTCTTCTCAAGCTTCTAGAACTCTTTCACCATAGGCTTCTTGACTTCAGGTATGTGGGCCAAGCTATCTATTGACTTTCTGCTTAATGCATCTATAATCACATTGGCTTTACCAAGATGATACAAAATATTACCATCATAGTCTTTCAAAAGCTCCATCTATCTCCTCTGCCTTAAATTCAAATCCTGCTATTGGAAAATCTACTTGAGAATTTTATTATTAGTGTAAATTTCATAGGTCTCATCATATAAGTAATGCCTCCATATTTTTAAAGCAAAGATTATTGTAGCCATCTTTAGATCATGAGTAGGGTAGTTCTGCTCATACTTCTTAAGTTACCTAGATGCATAGGCTATCACCTTTCTATGTTGCATTAAAACACAACCCAAACCTACTCTTGAAGTATCACAATAGACTGTATAGACCCCACTCCAGATGGAAGAGCCAACACCAATGCGAAAGTTAAATAGTCTTTTAGCTGCTGGAAACTATGCTCACAATCATTTGACCACTAAAATTTTATATCCCTCCTTGTCAACTTAGTTAAAGGAGCTACAAGTTTAGAGAAATCTTTAACAAATCTATGGTAATATCCTGCTAATCTAAGAAAACTATGTATCTCTGTCATCATAGTAGGTCTAAACCAAGTTTGAACTACCTCTATCTTCTTTAGATCCACATTAATCCCAACCTTGGACACTATGTGTCTTGAGAAAGCCACATGTTCAACCAAAACTCACATTTTGAAAATTTTACATACAAACAATGCTTTCTCAAGGTTTGCAAGGCCATTTATAAATGTTGTTCATGTTTCTCTTTACTCTCTGAGTATAAAAGAATATCATCAATAAAGACAATTATAAAGTGATCTAAGTATGGTTTAAAGACTCTATTCATTAAATCTATTAAAGCTGCTGGGGCATTTGTAAACCTAAAGGATATGACTAAGAACTCGTAGTGCTCATAACAAGTCCTAAAAGCTATTTTTGGAATATCTTCTCCTTTGATCTTCAACTGATGATACCTTAATCTCAAGTCAATTTTAGAGACATATTGAGCTCTCTGAAGTTGGTCAAACAAGTCATCTATCCATAGTAATAGATATTTATTCTTGACTATCACTTTATTCAATTAGCTATAGTCAACACATAACCATATATATTCATTTTTCTTTTTCACAAATAACACTGAAGCACCCTAAGGAGAAGAACTAGGGTGAATAAAGCCTTTATTAAGAAGATCTTGCAATTGCTCTTTCAACTCCGTAAGTTCTGTTGGAGCCATACAATATGGGGGTATAGACACAAGTGAAGTGTCAAGAATCAAATCTATACAAAACTTAATCTATCTATCTAGTGGTAAACTTAACAACTCTTTTGGAAAAATATTAAAGAATTCACATACTACATATACTTCTTCTAAACTTACTTTTGTCAACCATGTGTCTCTAGCTATCACTAGATAGCCTTTACAACCTTTTCTTAATGGCTTTCTAGCACCCAAGGCAGAGATTAAATTACTAGGTGCCAAGTTTTGATCACTCTGAAATGTAATAATTCCTTCTTCTGGTAGCTTAAATTTCATCATTTTATTATGACAATCAAGTATAGCATGAGAAGAAAATAACAAATTCATGCCCAAGATCACATTAAAGTCCATCATGTCAAGGACTATTAAGTTGACTAGTAATCGATTTTCTCCCACTAGAACTTCACATGATCTATACATACGATCTACTATAAGTACATCTCTTATAGTTGTAGCCACTACTAATGGTTCATCTAGAGGTGATGTATCTATACCAAACCATAATGCAAAGAGCAATGATATAAAAGAAAGTGTAGCTCTAGGGTTAAATAAAACATGTGCATCAAAAGAGAAAATTGAAAGTATGCCTGCAACTATTGCATTTGATGTTTAGGCATCTTGACATGTCATAGCAAAAACATGGGCTTGACTTCTTCCACCTTGTCTTTCACCTCTACCTCTGAACTCTCTACCATTAGACTGGACCTCACTAGAACCTTGACCTCCAGAACCCCAAATCTGCCTTAAAAGTGCTGCAGGTGTAGGAGAAGATGGTAGTGCTAGAGGGTTTGATATATGACTAGAGGATGGCTGAGCTGATAATGTAGGACAATCTTTCCTGAAGTTGCCTTACTGACCACATTGATAACACACTTTCCCTTATCCAAAACAAACTTTAGTATGAACTCTTCCATAATTAGAATAAAGGGGAAAAGTCTCAAAATATCTCCTATCACTGTTGATCTGAGAGGAACGTGACTGATCATTTTCACTAATCGGTATCATAATAGATGAATGACCACTATAACCCCCTAATGCCGGGAGCCTTACTGATGGCCTTGATAACTTACCCTAATCTCTCTTGATACATTACCACTACCTTGGCCCTAATAGCTACCTCGAGTATTGTGACACCCAAAAATGTGACTGTGTGGTGCCAAATCGATATCAAATTAAAATAAGAGTAGAGTTGCCACCAAAATTTTAATTTTTAAGAAGGCAAAACTTTTGGAAAAAACCTTTTTTAGTTTGGAAAATAAGAAAAATTGTCTACGAATTAGAAAATAGATTCGGAAATCGGTTGTGAGTGGGGAAGGTATTAGGCACCCCACAACACTCGTTACTAAGAACGGTTACCCTAAGTTAGTTGTGCAAAATCACCATGGCCTTTAATTTATTTTGATTCTCCTTAAAAAATTACATGCAAAATAAGAAATAGAAATAAAAGAAATGAAATTAAAAAAGAAGAAAGAAATCAAAGAAACGAAATTCGGAAACAAAATAAAAGAAAAGAAATTAAGAAAATGAAAATTGAACAAAAAATTTTATTTGTAAGGGTGGACTTGACCTAGGATAAGAGCCTAAAGCCTACATACCCTTTCAAGGGATCAAAGTCCACGTAGTTCGAGAGAGATTGTATTTTTTTGTTAGAGAGAAAAAGAGTAAAAATCAGTTAAACTTTTGCAAACAAAATGAATTTGAGGTTAGTTAAGGTGTTTTTATTTGCATAAGGCAAAACTAATTTTACTCTTTCCTCTTTTTTTGTTTTGTTTTGTTTTTTGTTTTTGTTTTGTTTTTAATTCTCGTTGCGCTTTATTTTTTTGGTTTTTTTAATTCTCGTTTCATTTTATTTTTTTGGTTTTTTTTGTTTCATTTTGTGTTCTTTCTTTTTTTTTATTTACTTTTTATCGTTATAGTTTCAAAAGGCATACTCCAATTAATCTTGAATTTGGAAAGTAAAATTTTTATTCAAAAGAAGTCTCTTTTAGAAAAAAAAAGTTTTTTTTTTGTTTTTCGTTGGAAAAGCTCTTTTCCTTTTTTGTGCTTCTCTCTTTTTATATTTTAAAAAGACATACTTTCCAAAAAGAACCATGTATTTTTTTTAAAACTTTATTTAATTTTTTTTGGGCTGATTTCATTTCTTCCTACGTCTTTTGTTATTTTTGTTTTCATTCATTTTCATTGATTTGGTGATTCTAAAAAAAAGGATTATTCCCTTTTCTTTTTTTTGAATTAATTTTTGATTTTTTTTCTTAATTTTTTCTGATTTTCAATTCTCATTCTTTTTTTTTCACCTTCCTATTGCCCTTTTTTTCAATGACTTTATTTGTTTTATCTTTGTTATTTATCTTTTAGTTAATTTTGATGATTTTGAAAGAGAAAAAAAACTTCTTATGTTGATTTTGCATTTTAATTTTGTTAACGATGTTTTAAATTTTTTTTCATTTTAGATTTTTTCCTTAGTGAAGAGGAATTATATCCTTTTTTTACCCTTTTTCCTGGTTATTTGCATTAAGGTATGGGGAAAACTTTATTCTTTTTGATTTCGTTGATCCTTTGATTATTAATTTCGTTGGTTACTCCTCCTCCTTTTTTCAAAAACGATTTCCATTTCTTACCATCCATGAAACAAAAACTAACGCAACGCTCTTTCTCCCACTTCATTCTTTTCCCCTCATTTTAATTAGAGATTTAAATTTGAAATTTTCCTCTCCCCTCTCCTCTTTTGAACTTCCTTTCTTCTCTTTTCTTTTTACTAAAAAAATTGCATGGGTCGTTGAAACCCAAAATTCATTGGAGCGCGGGTGAACAGATCCAGTAAGCACCAAAGAGACTTATTGTCCCATATGGTTCCTCGGATGACCCTACATGTCTGAGGGGACAGCGAAATCCCACACGACAATTCTATAATGGGATGAAAATAAAATAAAACGAGGATAAAATAAAAATATTCATATGCATGCAACATTTTTGTGACAGTGTGTGTCTGTGTGCATCCAATTACTTTTTCATCATTTTTCTTTGAAATATAGCTTACACCATGGAATGTAGCAGTAGTTTATCTTCCCAAGATCTATATCTAAAAATGAAAACCAAGTTCAAAATTAGGTGGTGCTCACCGCATATTCTTACATCGCCTGGGCTTTCAATGGAATACACTACCCATGCTAACAGATTAACAACCCTGACATTGACCCTCAGATTAACTGAAAGTCCTATCTTGCTGACCAGACTCATTCCTATTCAGTGTTTAGCGCAAATACAAGCCTACAAACAGGGTTAGGCAACACTGGAATGTATGTGACCCTACTAGTGAACTAATGTGAAACCCCTATAAGCTTGGGCTCACTCGATCATCTTGCTTTCCCAGGTTCCCAAATAATCATCAAAATGTAATCAGATGTCCAAATCAAAAGGAAAACAGGTTCCCAAAATTTTCGCAGTATGCTCATGAACAGTTAAAACACATAGGGAACAGACTGAATCCAAATTGTAATTTCCAGTAACCATACAAGGGAATAGACTAAATCCAAATTGTAATTTCCAGCAGCCAATAGATAGATTTTATAATTAACATAGCCAACATCCTAATCAAAAGAAAGCAAGTTCCACAAATTAACGCAACGTATTCATGGATGATTAGAATACCCAGGGATTAGGATACAAACTAACTGTAATTTCCAGTAGCCAACAAAAAGGCTCTTCGGCAGGGATTGATACAATACCTGAGTGAATCTCAGCTAGGCTCTTCCTTTTGTCTTGCTACCTTTAATCGGTCTGTTCCCCTCTATCTCTACTTTGCGCTCTCTGCCTTTTGAATCAAAAAATCCCTCTTGCCTTTTCTGCCTCTCTTACCTGAATCTGAAAACCTCTCTCGCCTTCTCTACCTCTTCTCTAATCCAAAAAATTTCAATCTCCTTTTCTCGAATTTATGCCCGTTCTCTCTCATTTTTCGTCGTCTGTCTCCTTCCCCTCAATTTTTTTGTCTCTTGGACTCCTTCGTGTTCTTTCTTGATTCTCCTTCTGTTCTTCCTCCAAATTTCCAATCTCTCCTTCTTTCTCAATCCTCATTCACCCCCCAGTCCTCTTTCTTCTCCTGAATCTTCCTCTGAAGACCAAAAATCTCCTTTTTTATTTTCATTTGCACCTGAACCCAGACCCCCTTTCTTCCGTCTCCTTCGAATCTCGATCCACGCCTCCCTCATCTCTCCTTCCATTTTTGTCTTTCCTTTCCTTGGTCTTCGACGATGAGAGGGACAAGAGGAGAAAGGTAAGCTCTCCGAGCGTGCTGCTGACCCTCTGCTCTAGTCCTTTTGGAAACCCCGTCGGAAGCCCTTGCTATTTTCATTCCCTCTGAGCGTCGCTGATCCCTGCCTCTCTGTCCCCTTCTCCTCTCATGTTCCCCTTTTTGTTGGTGGCAGGGGATTCAACGCCTGGGGGGACTGGGTCAAAACGCAAGGTTTCTGCGCTTTGGCCCTCCCACATATTTTTTTTACTTTTTATATTATATATTTTTCTTTTGGGTTTCTGCTTTTTTGTTTATTTTTTTTAATGCCCTTAGAGTAAATGGGCCAATTTTTAAGAGTTAGGCTGTGGGCTTTTTCTAAAAAAAATTTTTGGGCTAGTTCTCCTTTTTTGTTTTGTTTGTTTGTTTGTTTTCTTTTTTTTTTTTAATGTTTTCTATGATTTTGGGCTTCAGAAATTTAAGAGAAACTGAATCCAATACCCCTTTATTTTATATATATTATTTTGTTTTATTCTATTTTACCAATTTTGGTATTATCGTTACGTTGTATTTTATTAATATAGTACACATTTTTTTTGTGATTTTCCTGGACAAAATACGGTGTTTACAGTTGCCCCTCTTTACTTGTTTCATAGGCAATGAGATTGAAAATGTAATAAAAATTTATTTATTTTTAATATCTTTGCATAAGGAACAAGTAAAGATAAGAACACGTATTTTGTTTAACAAAAGGAAAAAGCGACCCAAACAAAATATGGTGTTTACAGGTTGCCCCTCTTTATTTATTCTTAAGTAAGGGGATTGAGAACGTAATCGTGACATCCTTAGCTTAAGAATAAGTAAAGATGGAAACATGTATTTTGTTTGGGGAGCTGCCAGATAGAAGCGAACTAACTTATCCGGGGAAGCCAAACTAGATTAAAGATAACAGGCTAAGAAATGTTTGTTAGAGCAAGGTTTCAGGAAGTGCCTGCTCTGATAAGACTTTGGGTGCTTGTTCTAGGGTAGGATCTTGATGCCTATTCTATGTAGGACTTCGTGGTGCTTGGCCTATGCAGGTCTTTGAAAGGGTACCTGGCCTATGCAGGGCTTGGAGGATGCCAGGCTTGCAGGGCTTTGAGTGTGCCTGGCTTGTAGGGCTTGGCAAGTGCCTGGCTTGCAGGGCTTGGAAGGTGCCTGGCTTGTAGGCCTTGGCAAGTACCTAGCTTGCATGGCTTGGAAGGTACCTGGCTTGCAGGGCTTTGAGGGTTCCTAGTTTGCAGGGCTTTAAGGGTGCCTAGCTTGCAAGGCTTTAAAAGGGTGCCTAGGCTATGCAGGGCTTTGAGGGTGCCTGACTTGCAGGGCTTTAAAAGGGTGCCTGGCCTATGCAGGGCTTTGAAAGGGTGCCTGGTCTATGCAGGGCTTTGAGGTGCCTGGCTCGCAGGGCTTTAAAAGGGTGCCTGCCCTATGCAAGGCTTTGAGGGTGCTTGGCTCACAAGGCTTTGAAGGTGCTTGGCTTGCAGGGCTTTGAGGGTGCCTGGCTCGCAAGGCTTTGAGAGTGCCTGGCTTATGCAGGGCTTTAAGGGTGCCTGGCTTGCAGGGCTTTGAAAGGGTGCCTGGCCTATGCAGGGCTTTAAGGGTGCCTGGCTCACAGGGCTTTGAGGGTGCCGGCTTGCAAGGCTTTAAGGGTGCCTGGCCTATGCAGGACTTTGAGGGTGCTTGGCTCGTAGGGCTTTGAGGGTGCCTGGCTTGCAGGGCTTTAAGGGTGCCTGGCCTATGCAAGGCTTTGAGGTGCCTAGCTTGCAGGGCTTTGAGGGTGCCTGGCTCGTAGAGCTTTGAGGTTGCCTAGTTTGCAAGGCTTTGAGGGTGCCTGGCTTGCAGGGCTTTAAGGGTGCCTGGCCTATGCAGGGCTTTGAGGGTGCCTGGCTTGCAGGGCTTGAAGGGTGCAAGCGTGATACTTTGGTTTATAAAATGCGAATATTGGATTTTGCCTTGCCCCGGTACAAACCAGAGTTCATGTGAAGTGTGCAAGTATGGGCCGTATGAAACATATGATTCCTTATTTCATAAAATGCTACTTGCCTCTACTTGCCCCAGCGTGAGCTTAGGTTAACGTAATATATACATATATGAGCTGCATGATGCATATGAGATGTTGCAATTTGTGGTATGCACATTTTTATATTTTCTTTGTTCCTAATATGAACTTAGTGATAAGTAATGCATATACGATGCAAGTTTTGTTTGTTTGTTTTTTTTGAATTTTCTAGTTTGAAAGTTTGATTTTGAGTTTTGAACCCAATTTTTCTTTTTCTTCTCTTTTTTTTTTAACAGAATCATCTCGAACGAAAAGAGGAAAAGAATGAGCATTGTTTTCGCATTTTCAGCTCTCATTTTTTTTTGAAAAATGAATTGATGAGAAAAATATGATCCCCTTTTTTTTTGAATTGATGAGACTAATTATTATTATTATTATTTTGTTTAACTGATCAATTACAGTGGGATAGGATGTTGCCCTTCCGAAACGTAATACCCATCTAGCCAAACTTTTAGTACTTTAGGCTGCGCGCCATTTGTAACTCTTAATTCCCTGTCGTCTAAGAGGCTTGTGTGCGATCTTTGCAACTACAACTGTCTCTTTTATGGGTCTACTTTTCGAGTAACGATAAAGGTTTGTAAAGGATAAGTGATCCAAAAAAGATGCCGAGCATGTCGTGCCAAGTAAAAGCTTTGATGAATGCCATGCTTGGGTTATTATTTATGAAGCATAAAGGCAGAGATCATGATATGGACTAAGAATGAAATGCAACTTAGACTTGTGAAAAATGATTTTATTAACGCTTGCTAAAGGAAACATCTAGGAGCTCGGATAATATGGAATTTGACTAAAGAATGAGACTATAATGGTGCGGGAATAGACAACAAAACTGACAGAATTTGACACGAGAAATTCTTTTAAAGATTGCCTTCTACAATTGGTTCCACATGCTCCAGTGAAGCGATCTATCGTGCAACCCGAAATATACATCTCATTTGACCTGATCTATGACTTTCAACTGCTTGGGATTCTATTCTGCCTGCTGCTTGGTAGCTTCTATCGAAATGGACTTCCAAACTTTGCTCCACTTTTGCCCAGGTGCCCTCTTACATTACCCTATTTTTTTCTTCTTCTTTTTTTCTTTTTTTTTGGATCTAACTTTTGCCTAGGCTACCCTTGTGGGTTTTCAACCTAGCAAGTTTTTCCTATTATGCAAAGTACTTTTTAACTGTATCTGAATTAAGAGGCTTTGTTAGCTCCCGACCCTCCATGTCCATTAGGACTAATGCTCCCCCTGAAAAAGCATCCTTAACAACATAAGGGCCTTCATAAGTGGGAGCCCATTTGCCTCGAGCATCATCCTGGTTTGCCAAGATTCTTTTAAGGACTAAGTCTCTAACTTTGAACTCTCGAGGGCGAAGCTTTTTATTGAAAGCTCTTGCCATTCTCTTTTGATACAGTTGTCCATGACATATTACAGTAAGTCTTCGTCCCTCGATCATATTTAGCTGCTTATACCGAGTTCTTATCTAGTCGCTTTCATCTAAATTGGATTCGATTAACACCCATAATGATGGGATTTCGACCTCAATTGGCATGACAGCCTCCATTCCGTAAACCAAAGAGTAAAGAGTTGCCCCAGTCGACGTACGCACAGTGGTGTGATACCCATGCAATGCATATGGGAGCATTTTGTGCCAATCCTTATAGGTGATTGTCATTTTTACAATGATTTTTTTGATGTCCTTATTTGCTACTTCTATGGCTCCATTCATCTGTGGTCGATAGGGTGCCGAATTATGGTGTTTGATCTTGAACTGCTCACAAAGCTTAGAGATTTTTGCCCTATTTAGGTTTGGGGCATTATCAGTGATGATTTTCTCCAGCAGCCCATAGTGACAAAGGATATTCACCTTAAAGAATTTGCAAAAAGCCTTCTGAGTGATGCTAGTAAAGGAACTAGCCTCGATCCATTTCGTGAAATAATCTATGGCCACTAAGATAAAGTGATGTCCGTTTGAAGCTTTAGGGTTGATTGGTCCGATCACATCAATGCCCCACATTGAAAATGGCCATGGCACTACCAAGTTGTGTAGTGAGACCAGTGGTGCATTGATTTTATCTGAGTAAATTTGACATTTATGACATTTCCGAACATATTCAGTACAATCTTTTTCCATGGTCAACCAAAAATATCCACACCTTTGGATTTGTTTGGTCAAAGTGTGACCATTCGCATGCGTACCACATATTCCTTCATGAACCTCGGCAACCACTTTTTGAGCCTCCTTCGCATCTACACACCGCAATAGTGTACCATCATGACTTCTTTTGTATAAAATGCCATTGCTAATGAAGAAAGTCATGGCTAAACACCGAATAGTCTTCTTATCACTCTCAGTGGCCTTAGCGGGGTATTCCCTACTTGTCATATAAACTTTGATGTCATGATACCAAGGTTGCCCATCACATTCCTCTTCTATGTTTAGACAATAGGCTAGCAAATCCCTAGCTTCCACTCAAAGTGGCTGGACCTAGACTCCATAGTCGAGTCGAATCATTACTGCTAAGGTAGCTAAAGTATCGACAAATTGATTTTTATCTCGAGTCATATGATGAAAATGGATTTCTTCAAATTGGCTAATTAGTTGAACTAAAAATTTCTGATACGGAATCAGTTTCGGATCCTTAGTTTGCCATTCTCCAGTCACTTAATGAATTATGAGGGCAGAGTCCCTAAAAACTTTCAGGCTTCTTATACCAAGGGTTACGGCGGCATTCAACCCACTGATGCAAGCTTCATATTTTGCCACGTTATTGGTACATTCGAATTATAATTTAACAGCAATGGGGTACTGCTTCCCTTTTGGTGATACAACCATGGCCCCAATGTCATAACCATGCATATTTACAGCCCCATCGAAATACATCTTCCATTTTCTATTACCACCATCCTTGTCATCTTTATTGTCCTCTATAGTGAGTATGTCTTCATTAGGGAAATGGAAATCCAATAGTTGGTATTCATCCAGAGGATTCTCAGCCAGATGATCAGCTATGATGCTTCCTTTTATAGACTTTCGAGTCATATACTTGACATCGTACTAGGACAGGATCACTTGCCATTTAAAGACTCTTTCTGAAATATGTGGACTTTCGAAGATATACTTGATGGGATCCATTCTGGGAATTAGTCATGTGGTATAATAGAGCATATACTGTCGTAACCATTTAGTGGTCCATACCAATCCGCAACAAGTCTTTTCAATCAATGGGTAACGTGCTTCACATTCATTAAACCTTTTACTCAAGTAATAAACTGCCTGCTCTTTCTTCCCCAAAGCATCATGTTGCCCCAATACAGCCCCCATTGAACTTTGCAAGATTGTCAGATAGAGAATCAAAGGTTGTCCTGGTGTTGGCAGAACCAAGATTGGAGGATTCGATAGATACTCTTTAATCTTATCAAAGGCCTTTTGGCAATTATCGTCCCAATTTTTAGCGTGGTTCTTCTTCAACAATTTGAAAATTGGCTCGCAAGTAGCAGTTAGATTGGCGATGAATCTTGCTATATAATTGAGCTGGCCTAAAAAGCTTCGTACTTCTTTCGTCATTTGGAGGGATGACATTTCTCGAATGGCTTGTATCTTATCGCGATCTACCTCTATTCCCTTTTGACTCACCATAAAACCTAATAATTTTCTAGTTAAGGCCCCAAAAATGCATTTGTTGGGGTTTAACCGCAGTTTGTATTCATGCAATCTTTTAAACATCTTCCTTAGCACCGCCACTTGACTCTCCCCTTCTACGGATTTGGCCACCATATCATCAACATATACCTCGATCTCCTTGTGCATCATATCATGAAAGAGCGCCATCATAGCTCGTTGGTAAGTCGCCCCAGCGTTCTTTAACCCGAATGGCATTACTCTATAATAGTATGTTCCCCATGGCATGATGAATGTGGTCTTTTCTTTATGGTCTTCATGCATAGGGATTTGTTATACCCTGAATAGCCGTCCATGAAGGAATACCGATAGGCTTGTGCTGTGTTGTCAACTAAAATGTCTATGTGGGGTAAAGGAAAATCATCCTTTGGGCTCGCCTTGTTCAAGTCCCTATAATCGACACACATGCGGACCCTCCTATCCTTTTTAGGGACAGGTACGATGTTCGCTACCCATTGTGGGTATGTGGACACCTGAAGGAAACTTGCCTCTAGTTGCTTCATAACCTCTTCTTTTATTTTTAGAGATATGTCAGGGTGTATTCGTCTTAACTTTTGCTTCTTTGGTTCAATGTTTGGGAGCAAGGGAATCTTGTGAGAAACAATCACCGGGTCAAGTCCAGGCATGTCCTGATAAGACCATGCAAAGACATCTATGTACTCTTTGAAGAGTTGAATCATTTCTACCTTTTCTGGATTATGACCTCTTTTTTATGTTCTTCCATCCCCAAATTGATGCTTTCAATCGCTTCCTCGTGAGGGCGAATGCCTTTATCTATAGACTCAAGTAAATTTTCAAAAGTCTGTATCAACTCTTCATTATCAAGTTCAGAATCATGCATATCTAAGGTAGCGTGCAGATCATCCCATGAAGGCTCGGGAACCTCTGCGTTGGGCAAGAGTTCTGAGGAAAACAATTTCTTGGAGGAAGGAACAAAGTAGAATGACCTAAAAGAGAGAAAACAGACGCGAAAAGGGAGCAGGATATCCAAGTAATTCTCATTTAATTTGTAAAATACCATTATCATTCATAAATAATTGTCTGGAGTCAAGACACAACAAGAAAAAGAAAGACAAACAAAACAAAAACAACAACAAATAAAAAAAAGAAAAGAAAAACATGATCAAAATAATTACTCTAGTGCTACGACATTAGGGACATCTTCCATTTCCCAATTGTCCAATCTTTCTCCTGAATTGTCAATTGAAATCCAAGTCTTGATTCCTTGCGTGACCTCTTCGTCAACTGTGGAGATACTTAATCAGTTTACAATCTCTGAGGGAACCAAAAATGTTTCTCTGATATGGGGAATTTTTAGCTTCTCTTGCTTCTTAATTCCTCTCGCTTTTGGCTACTCCTTTACTTGGTTTAATGATGAGGGTTTGTATCCTAACCCTTAACGGTTAGGGTTCTCTAGGAGTGTAATAGGCTGTTCAATTTCCTGAAGCTATATTTCCAATCCTTTTCCTGCTTTGAATCCATTCCTTTCTAGTATTTTCTTCACAACCTGATCGACGCTTCCCAGGGCAGGCTTGGGTCCGTCCATTTTCAGACTTTGGAATAACATTTCCTTATCTCATTCTGCAGCTTCGATATATGGTAAGGAACTGGGCTTACTCAGCATTATCTCCTCTTTTCCCTTGACAGTGATGATTCTACCATTGTCAATGAATTTAACTCTTTGGTGCAGTGTGGAAGGGATAGCGCCAGCAAAGTGGATCCAGGGCCTTCCCAATAACATCATATATGAGGGGTCGATGTCCATTACCTGAAAGTCTACTGCAAACAGTTTCGGCCCAATCTCTAAGGATAGACATATAGTACCGACCACAACTCTTTTAGAACCATCGAATGCTCTAACCACCATATCACTTTTCCCAATATGTGATTTTTCCACTACCAATTGCTCAAATGTTGTTAGTGGCAGCACATTTAGTGCTGACCCCCCGTCAATTAAGACTTTCGCGATTATAAACCTGTAGCATTTCAGAGTAATATGTAGGGCTTTAGGCTGATTAGCTGATGTCCCTATGATTTCTTCTTCAGAAAATGAGATGGCAGAAGTGGATTTGACGATGTTCATCACACTAGCTACTTTTTTCGGGGTGACATCAGGCCGTACGTATGCCTCCTCTAAGACCCTTTGCAAAGCCCAATGATGTACTTCAGAGCTCATGACCAAGGACTACATGGAAATCCGGGCAGGAGTTTTCTTTAATTGCTCTACCACATCATATTCATTTTGTTTCATGATCCGTAGGAACTCTTCCTCCGTATCATTTTCCTTTCCTTCTTTCTCATCCTTTCGATCATTGCTGTCAATTCTTTTCCCCTTTCCTCGCTTATCAATATTTGATGGGAGGTAAGCCCTGCCACTTTGAGTCATCCCTCCTGCTTCAACTATATTTGTAATAAGTTCTCCTACTGACTTGATAACCACCATCTGATCAAAGGGGTGATCCCAGGTTTCCTTATACCTCCATGGTACGACATGACTACTTTGATATGGGAATGGAGTTGGCATGTTGATAACCACTGACAGTTGCCTCAGGGAGAGAGAACAAGATGGCCCCAATGTCGAAAAAGGATCTCCAACAGTTAGGGTAACTGCCTCTAGCCGTCTAGTTGGGATAATGATGTCAACATACTTCTCCTCTATTGTTCTAACTTATTTTTCTGACTTTTCTACAACCATGACCCCTAATGCCATTAACTTCTTCAAAGCTTGCTGAAACTGTGTGTAATTTTCGATGTCATGGTCCATATTTTACTGGTGAAAGTCACAAAATTATACCGACATCCTACCAATAGCCCTACCAGTCCTTTCTTTTGGTAACTCTAACACGTACCCGATCAACTAAAGATTAACTAATAGGGCTTTCATTGACAACTTAAGAGCATTAGGATTCTTGGAAAACCCTGGTTCTTCTTCAATGGCATTCACTTGTCCTCCATGACTGGGTAAAGGGTTAGTAGTAATTGTTGAATCTTTTCTCAGTTTAAGTTGGATGTGGTTGGATTCAATCAAATCCAGCACGTTTCTCTTAAAAGCGACACAATTCTCAATTGAGTGCCCCGAAACACCCATATGGTATTCACAAGAGCCATTAGGATCGTACCATGCTAGATATGGTGGTTGCATTGGGTTTGCACGTCAAGGACCTAAAAGCTTCACGTCCAACAGCTTCTTATACAATTCAGTATTCGTAGAATTAAAATTGGGCCAAGGGCAGTTATCTTTTGGCCGCCCATAAGTCATTCTCTCATGTTGCCCTTGTCTATCCATAATTGGTACAAATGGGGTTTGACCTTGATTTCCTCTATTTACTTGATAAGGGATAGGTTGTTGTGGATACTGTCTCGCAGGTTGGATGTAATTTATATCTCCCTCTTTCTTCTTCAACCCTTGGTTCCTTTTGAAGCTATTTTTTACCTGAAGAGATGAAAGTTTCCCATCTCTGATATCTGCATCTATCCTTTCCCCAATTTTAATGAGGTCAGCAAAATCTGTGACATGGGTTCCCAACATGATTTTATAGAATAGGTCTGAGAGAGTTTGAATGAAATAGGAGCAAAATTCTGACACAATCATTGGAGGTTGGACTTTGGAAGCCATCAGTCTTCACCTCTGAGCATATTCTTTAAATGACTCTGTCGATTTCTTCCTCATCCTTTTTAGCTATTCCCTAGTTGGGGCAGTGTCGAGATTGAATTTATATTGCTTCATGAAAGCTTCCGTGGGGTCCCTCCACCTTTGAATTTTTGAGTGGTCTAGCTGCATATACCATAACAAGGCAGACCCTATCAGGCTCTCTGAGAAGAAGTTTGTCAGAAACTTTTCATCTCTTGACCAGACTGTCATTTTTATGCAATATGATCTCAGATGATATATTGGATTGCCGGTGCCATCGTATTTATCAAAATCAAGAACTTTGAATTTCTTCAGAATTGAAACTTCGGGAACCATACATAATTCCTCCACGTCCATTGACCCCCAAGTGGTGGGTCCCCGTAAATTTTGCAATTGGTTCTTGACCTCCCCTAACTCCTTCTCCCAATCTTCCTTGTCGTAGTTAGTTTTCCCTTTTGCCTCTGTAGTTAGGATCTGAAATGTATAGGTGGGATCATCGCTGAGGAATTCTTGTGTATCCCTTACTTTGTCATGGGAGCCTCATTTATCGGATGTTTTTGTTAGGAGATTCTAGACATTCTTCTGCCTCTGTGCAGCCTCTGCTACTTGGTCAAAGGGTATCTCCAGCATGACCACTCCTGGTAAGCTTGTCCCTACCTCCGAGATATTTGCAGTGGCATGTGGATGACTAGATACCCTAAGTGAGGAGTCAACAGCCTTCCCCTTGAGTGTCTTGACGAGGATCTTCATTGTCTCACTCATCTGAGCTAGCTGATTCTCCATATTTGTCATTCGACTATTCATTGCCACCGTGTCTTCCTCAACTCTTTGGCTACCCTCCACTTGATGTTCTTCCATGAGCCTGGCTCTTGAATGCGTGCTGTATACCTTAGTAGGGCGGGTCTAACTAGATGGAACACGTTTTGGGGGCGCAATATTGTCTTCCTTTTATTTCACTCTTTATATTCTTTTCTCTACGAAGATAAGGCAAATTTAATGATATTAAAAGAAATTCCCCTTATTTGTATTCTTATTGCCATTATTATCATTATTATTATTACCATTATCATTATTACTATCATTGTTGTTTTCTTTTTACATATTAACATAGATTAATCGCGTTGACATAATGGCAGAGGAACATCGGGCCCTCTGATTCTTAGAGGATTTTATTAATCCACATAACAAACATCAAAGTTGACCCTTGACGCAGGAAGGGATTAAACCCCTACATGATCAGGTCTTTATGTTCATCTGAGGTACTTTCCTTTTAGATAGCAAACACAAAGGGGATGAAATTCTTTCATAACAAAATTCTGAGTGACATATCACACCAGCATCAATAACTATTGAGGTACTTTAACTCGTCTACAACATCATTACACATCATGAAAAGTTCAATAATTTTCTTCGGTGTGTCCAATGGATTGGCTAAACCCTCGACTGCTTTGAGCGAACTCTTGAAACTAGGAAGGATCTCGTTGGCCATGAAGATCAATTTCTTGAACCAGGATGTGAACCTTTCCTTTTCTGCGGCTTGCTCGATATAAAGTGTCTTCCACGTCTCAATCGTCTCGGCTTGTCGATTAAGTTGCTCCACCAGGTTCTGTATTATTACGGCATTATCACTCTTGATGATGGATAGTTCATTTGCTTTCTTCTCCAATTCTCTTGCCAATATGTCCATTTTATGTCGGGCCCCACTAGATTCAAGCTTCTGCATTTGTCTTTCTAGTACATCTTTTTCCTTGAGGACTTTTATTAATTGGGCTCTACTAACAAGTATCTTCTTTTCATTTTCAGTTACTCACTGTTGAGCTTCCTCTATGGTATCCTTCAATCTCGTATTCTCTTCCTTCAATTTTTCCATCTCAATGCCTCCCCTATTTCCCTTGTATCTCTTTGCCCTACTTGCTTCTGCTCATAGGACTGCACATTCATTTCATATCTGGCTCAAACTCCTTAGGTGTTCTTGCCTTTTTCCTTCTAAAACTTTCAATCTTTCCTTCTTTTCTTCCACTTCCCTAGCTAATTGTTCATCAATTACTTGCATGTCATTTTCGAGCATAGGGTTAGATGGTCCAAAAGAAAGTTTAGCCCCCTTTGTCCTTTCCTTTAACCACTCTCAATACGCCTCGGTCGTGGCTATGATTCGTTTGCCCAGTTCGCATCTTCCTTTGCATATTCACTCGGCTCCATGCGCTTCACATTCTCTGGCAAAGCATCTTAGCTTTTGGGTCATTATGGTAAAAGTGAATTAATCGTATCGCCTCCTCAAATGGGATATCTTGCTTATATGCGAACTGTTGGTGAACGACTGATGGATTGTAATTAATGCAACCCCGGGGGCTTATCAAGGGTACGTTCAAGAATTCTCCACAATAGTATATAATTTCTTCACTTTCCCACCAAGCTAGTTTCCACCAGACTGTATTGTCGTCCAATTGACCCAGGGATCGTGCCCAATCATCCCGAGTCATCTTTGAGGATGATAGGATAGCACCTTCACGATTAAGGAAGTCTCTAATCGGATGGTGTATGATGTCATGTCATCGACCCAACTGATATTGTCTCCCATAAATATGATTGAATATCCAAATGGTGAGGAGTTGTAGACAACACTTTAACTTTCCTTCTTTTTCTTGTTGACAGAAACTTAAAGTCAAGAATGTTTCTGCTAAGACCGCTAGCACAAGATTTACACGATGATTTTCCACTATCCATAAGACACTCACGGCCACCAAATCAATTATCCCTACCGCCAAGGGAAATAACACTAATCCATATATGGCTAAGGCAAGAACTCTCTTAAAAGTTGCCCAGTCTTCCTTTTCGGCAAGAATCCTTAAATGCTCCTCCACGTACTTCCTTGAAAGGCCTTCAGTCTGTCCCCTCTGCTGTAAATGGATTCTACTAGGGTCTTCCCTTAAAACCTGAGCCACTATATGTTTTGATGGTAGATGTCCTGGATAGTAATAAATTGAGACATCTTTTCTCAAAGGTATATTCATAAAGCTCCCATATTCTTCCAAAGTGGGTGTGATCTGGAATGTGGAGAATGCAAAACACCTCAATGAACTGTCCCAATGTTGGGCCAAGGCTGTAAGTGCTTCTAGCTGTATCGGTATCCGCAGCAAGTCTAGAATGTCCCCATAATCCCTTCGAAACTCTCGAATATGCCTTTCACTTAATTTTTCACCCAATGTAATTAGGCCCTCGACTGATTCTACTTCTGCCTTGATTTTAAGCTTCATTCCAATCGCAATTAGGCCAGTTTGTCTTGAACTCAGATATCGCTTATTACCCAAGGGTTCCATTACCTCCATTAGGCCAATTAGTGCGTATAACCGTTTGCTGTTTCAAAATATCAGAGCTTATTGGTTAGTGTATCATCATCACTAGCTTAACCATTTTGCCAAATTCTCAAGAAATTTATTATTCCATAGAGAATGACAATGTGAGGATCAATTTAAGAAGGAATAACTCCCTACATAATTGACACCAATATTGTTCAGTGAGCTAGTATAACAATTCACTAACATTCACACTATGACGTTGGGCACAATGTCTCGGCACAAGAAATTAATATAAAAAAACTTTGTACTCTTTCTTGAGGAGTCTATTACTCTATAGAAGAGAAGAGTTGACAATTAAATCAAGAGAAATATGCCTTTTTGCACGATTAATGTCCTAAAATAGATTCAAATCTCTAGCCGAGGCATCACATGTATTTATTGATGTAAAACTTTTGGATTTTATAATTCTCAAAGTTTTTTTTTTTTGATAAATAAATTGCGCATTGTTCATTATTATTATTTTTACTTTACCTCTTTTAAATGAATGTATAAAGCAAATGAATGCATGCCAAAATATTCCCCTTTCGAAGGGTTGCAAGGAATATGATTATGGCCTCTTTAGGGTCAGAAACCCATTAGGCAAATGTTGGTTTAATTAATGCAGACCTTCATCTTAGTTAATGCATATCTGGCTGTGCCATGACGGCCCATTATCTACTTCAGTAAACAATGATGGCGTGTCTCTTTCCCTTTAGACATCATCAGATGTATAGATGTGATGAGTAGATAATAATAATAAAAAACACTCTCATTTGTCCTAATATGGGTAGACCCTAAGTTGTGATCATCAGAATTTGACTCTAATTGTTTGGGAGGTAGCTACGGCGTGACTATCAGTGTAATTTTAACAGGTAGATCTATGATTCCTAAACATTGATCCCTAAATTGCCCCCACCATAAGGTGCGGATCTCACTATATAGATTTGACCATGAGAGGAAAGAGATCCTATGCAGGTCAAGCCCATATAACAAGATACAATTTAGGTGAGGTCTTCATGATAGCCTCAGGAAGCATAAGGCTTCACAGGGAAATCAGTATAAACCTTTACTAACCTAGGGAGCACTCAGACCCGGGTATAAGGCCCATAATGTGTGTAGAGTGATTGTGTCTTAGTGAGATGTGTGAGGAGAGCATTTACCTTTTCATCTTATGGACTACCCAACCCTCATCTGCTAGGCAGATTGACAGAACAAAAGCCAGAGAAGCATATATATAGATATAAATAAAACGTGCACAGATATGGTTATCTACCCTAAGGTTTTATTCCACATATTGTCTATCCTAACACATGATATATATACAATCAATGAAATAGAACAGATGAAGCAAACATGTGAAAGGCGGGTCATCTACCCTAAACATGTGAGGTAAACAATAATAGAAAGGAGAATCAAAACAAAAAAGGAAGGCCATAATATATTGCACGATTAACTTAAATTGGGCTTGACTCTCAAAATATCCCCAGAGGAGTTGCCATACTTTACACCCGAAATGCGACCACGTGGCGCCAAATTAAAATCAAAATTAAAATAAAAGTAGTAGAGTCGCCACCAAAATTTTAATTTTTTAAAAGGCAAAACTTTTGGAAAAAAACCTTTTTAGTTTGAAAAATAAGAAAAATAGTTTACAAACCAGAAAATAGATTCGGGAGTCAGTTGTAAGTGGGAAAGGTATTAGGTACCCCACAACACCCGTTACTAAGAACGGTTACCCTAACTTAGTTGTGCAAAATTACTATGGCCTCTAATTTATTTTGATTCTCCCTAACAAATTATATGCAAAATAAGAAATAGAAATAAAAGAAATGATATTAAAAAAGAAAGAAATTAAAGAAACAAAGTTAGAAAACACAATAAAATAAAGTAAAAGAAATTAAGAAAATGAAAATTGAGCAGAAAATTTTATTTACAAGGGCGGACTTGACCTAGGATGAGAGCCTAGAGCCTACGTACCCTTCAGGAGGGATCAAAGTCCATGTAGTTCGAACTAGAATGGATTTGTTTGTTTTTTTTTTTTTTTTTAGTTTTTTCTTTTTTTTTTTTTAAGTTTTAGGATCTTTGTTTTGTTTTTTTTTTGTTTTTTTTTATTTTTGGGTTTTGTTATTTTTTTTTAGTTTCATTTTTTTATTTTTTTATTTTTGTTTTGTTCTTCTTTTTTTTTTGTATGAAAAGAATAATATAGTAAAAATAATTTTAACTTTCGCAAATAAAATGACTTTGAAGCTGATTGATATGTTTCATTTTTTTTTAAGATATAGTTACTTTTACTTCTTTATTCTTCTCTTTTTTTTTTAATGATTTTTTTCTACCCTTTTTTTTCATTTTTTTGCTTCTGATTAATCAAAGGGGCAAAACTTATCTTTTAAAAACAATTAAATGTAAGATACTTAAGTTAAAATTGCAAAAACAAAATGACACTTTCCCTCTTCTTTTCATTAGTTTAATCTTTGTTTTTGCTTTTGTAGTTTTTTTTTTTTGGGTGAAAAAGAACAAAAATAAGAATAAAAGTTACTTTTACCTTTAGCAAAATGAGATAAATTTAAATTGAGCTGGTGTGTTTTATCTTGCTAAAAAATAAAGGTAATTCTTCTCCTCTTACTTTTCTCCTATTTTCAATTTTCTATCCTTTTAATAATTCATTTGTTTTATTTTTAGTTTTTTTCTTTTTCTAATTATTTCGTTTTATTCTTACAAGAGACTTCAAGAGAAAGGTTAGAAGATTAAAAAAGAAATTAATTTCTCATTCACTTTTGTATTCCCTTTACTATTGTCGTTTTATTTTCTTTTTGGTTTTATTGTTTCTTTTTTTTTTAGGTGAATAGAAAGAAGGAAATTAAAATCACGCTAAGCCTTTGAAAATAAGAAGGGGTTTAAAGTTATTTTACAGGCTTAATTGGTGAGATTAAATTGATTACATTTCTTTGTTCTCTCCCCTTCCTCTTTCTTTTGTCCTCTTTGTTAAATGTTTGTTTTTCTTTAGGCAAAATTAAATGGATGGGGTCATTGGAACCCCCAACCTTACAAATAAATAATTGAAACAAATGATAAATAAAATCAAAGATACCCAGGGGACTTATTGTCATACATGGCACTTGGATTGATTCATGGGTCTGAGGAGACAAAAAAAATCTCACACAGCCATTCTAAGAAC
The DNA here is from genome assembly GCA_026724425.1 of Erythrophleum ivorense. Lineage (NCBI taxonomy): Eukaryota > Viridiplantae > Streptophyta > Magnoliopsida > Fabales > Fabaceae > Erythrophleum > Erythrophleum ivorense. Next base: position 4,201,643 of record JAIUCV010000020.1, on the reverse strand, counting down.
AAAAAATAAAGATTAAAATTAAACTATTAAAAGGATAAAATAAAATTGAAACAAAAATAAACTAAAATATTTACAAGAGTAAGATATTACACCAAGAAGAGATAATAACCCAACACACAGGGGGGAGGAGAAGCTGAAAAAGAACCCTAGGTCGTAGGCCTCTTTCCTGTCATTAGATTAACTTGATGCGTGACTTCCCTAGCTAGCCATGCCCCCCTCATAGTGCTCCGTATGTTAAACAACAAATAGACCAACAGAGAGAGCAAGAGCAATGCAAAAGGAATAACAGACATCACGTTTAATTAGACATTTTGTAGAGGATTCCCACATTGAATGAAGCTAAAAACAATGGGGCTACATCCATCATCTTTCAGCAACACATTAGATCTCCATATATTATCAGAACTTGAAGTCACATATAAGTGGCATACCAATTTGGAGAAATAGTCCCGATGAATATGAGCATGAGATATGGCATAAGCAATTACATGAAAATTAAACTCCATTCCTAATAAAAGTATTAGTAAAAAAAAATCACACCAAAAACTGAGCAGGATAGTCCAAATTCATCAATAGAAACTTGAGCCTAAATTTCTAATGTTAAAGACAAGGCTTAACATGACAAGCAAGCATTATCCTGATTAGAACCATAACCCGAGACTCACCTTCATCAATTGGGCTATTACACTTAAAAGCCGTTAATAGTGCACTTAAAGAGGAATCTTAATATAACACCATAATATAGTAGGTGAAATTGGAAATCAAACATTCGAATAAAAAAAATGCCGGACGTGAGGACATAAACTCAAATCCAGTTATTCATTGTAGCAAACCACTGTCTTCACAATTGAAGCCTCAGACTCAGATTCATGTTTAAGCACTAATCCGAGACACACATAAGAGTTTTCTCATCAAAGGTTGACCATTAAATAAGGGATCATTCCGAAAACAAACATCATCATCCAAAGGTAATGAAACCTGACCAGCCAACATCCAAACATAACATACATGTATAGCTCTGCAGTTTTGTAAAGAAGACTGGAAAAACACAGTAAACGCACACGACTCCATAATTCCAGAATTAGAATAAGAAATATACCTTAAGCTTTCAGAAAGTCGAGTGGGTTTTCTTCTGTGATCGAATCCCGCTGCCACTAGGCCTCAAATTTATGTTCGACACCCACTTTCTTCAATTCAAGGATTTCCTAAGCTTCTCCCTTACTCTCTTGGTCTCTCTTGAATTTTTGCTCTCCCAAGACCCGAGTCAAAAGTCCTAAATCAGAAGGCTTCCTTTGATCTCTATTCGATTTTCTTCTCCCTTTAAGCTTATTCCTAATCTCCTTCTCTGTATTTCCCCCTCTCTATTTCCTAATCTTCGCCTTTTTTCTGTCGATCCCTTTTTCTCCAGAACCCATTCCTCTCTCCCTTCGATCTCCATTTCCCCTCACTCACTCTATTTTTTCTCAATCTGATATCCCTGAATCGGGAAAACCCCCTCGAGTCTCGCCTTCTCTACCTCTCTCGCACTCTCCCGCTCTATTGTTTCGAATCTAAAAATCTCTTTCTCCCTTCCATTTTTTTTCGGATCTCAGACGCTCTTCTTCATCTCCTCCTCTCTGGATCTCTCCCTCTGATTTCTTTTTCTGGTCTCCCTCTCTATCCCCCTTTTTCTTAAATTGATCCTTGAATTTCCCCTTTCTTTTCCTGTCTCTCCTCGCTGATGATCCCTCACTTTTTGCCTCTGATCCTTCTCCTTTTTTTTTTGAGCCATCCCTTTTTTACGATTCCTTTTCTTCTTTTCAGTGTTCAGTCCCCGTCTCTTGCTCTCTTTTTCTACCAGCCTCGTTCTCCACAGTGATCAGAAGGGTCTGGGTCAAAACGTAGGGTTACCTCAAGTCCTGCACAAATAGGTGCCTCAAGTCCTGTATAAAACAGGCACACCTTTAAGCCCTGCACAGAACAGGCACCTTAAATCCTGCACAAAATAGGCACCCAAACTTTGCACAGAATAGGCACCTAAAGTCTTGCTCGAGAACAGGCACCATGAAGTCTTGCTCTAGAACAGGCACCCCTTTTCAAAGTCCTGCTCTAGAACAGGCACCCTTTCAAAGTCCTACTCTAGAACAAGCACCCTTTCAAAGTCCTACACTAGAAGGGGCAGCCTGGCTTGCAGGGCTTAAAAAGAGTGCCTAACGTATGTAGGGCTTGAAGGGTGCCTAGCGTATGTAGGGCTTGAAGGTGCCTGGCTTGCAGGGCTTAAAAGAATGCCTAGCATATGTAGGGCTTGAAGGTGCCTGGCTTGCAGGGCTTAAAAGAATGCCTAGCGTATGTAGGGCTTAAAGGTACTTGGCGTATGCAGGGCTTGAAAAGAGTGCCTAGCGTATGTAGGGCTTGAAAGGTGCCTAGCGTATGTAGGGTTTAAAGGTGCCTAGTGTATGCAGGGCTTGAAAAGAGTGCCTAGCGTATGTAGGGCTTGAAAAGTCTTTTTTTTGTGGTGGATTTTTCCTGAATTTAAAGATTTTACTTCATTTATCTAAGTCTTATGCAAGATAATGCACCTACATGGAATGTGTGATGCACGCAGAATGCTTGACTTTTGAGTTTGATAACACACTTTTGCCCTAATAAAATCAAGATTTATGTATATAGCCGTAAGAAGCATGCAACATGAAGCATGTGAGATGTTACAGTTCAAATTTTCTTTTGTTTTTCTTTTGCCCTAGTATGAATCGGGGTCTACATAATGAATGCACATGTAAAATATACAAAGTGCATAAGATGTTTTATGAAATGCAAAATGTTTATTTTGATTGCCCTAGTGCGAGCTTAGGGTTCAAACGTATGCATGTATGAAATGCAAAAAGCAAGCATGACACTTTGCTTCATAAAATGTGAATGTTTGTTTTTATCTTGCCTTAACGTGAAGCAATATGCACGAAAGAAGCTTTATTTGATGAAATGCCAAATTTTATTTTATTTTTCATTTTGCTTGCCCTACTGAAAACTGGGGTTCATATGTATGCATGTGTAAGATAAAAAAAAAAATGCAAGATTTTGGCAATATATGCAAATGTGGCATGCATGAAGTAAGTGAGGCTTCCTTTCATGAAGTGCTGATTTTTTCTTTTCCTTGACCCAATGTGAATTGGAGGTTATGTGATGTATGTATATATGAGAGGCATGATGCCTATGAGATGCAAGTTGTTCTTTTCTCTTTTCTTTTTTTTTTTTTGAAGTGCAAAATGTATATTTTTCCTTGCCCCCCCATATGCATAAGGAATGCAAGTTTTTTTTTTTTGAGTCTTTCTTCTTTTCCTTTTTTTTGAATTTTTGAATTTTTTTTTAGGATTATTTCCAAGATATGCATGATTTATGTGAGCCAAGTTAACTCTTAACAGGAAAAATAAACAACACCACTGGATTGGTGTTAAAAATAAATAAGAATTAAATTGATTGCAATAGTCAAACTGGTTGAGAGCTTAACTTGAATTGCCCACAAAGGAATTGAAACTCTTTGAGAGTTGATCCTGTTAATCTCATCCCTTATCATGAAACCATATAATCCTGAAGGAAGTTGAAGGATCTGAAAATGACCCCACAAGTTATCAAAAGAAATCCAGATGGCTAGACTTTTTCCTAGACAGCATCCATGTGGAATTTATCATATTCCTTTAGGATGACTTGCCGATTTTGTTCATCCCTGTGTGCAATAAGCACTTGAGGAGAATAAAGGTTCAATAATAAAAAGGGTCACCATAAATGTAAAGGGGAAAAGCCTAGTTTTTCCCTCTTAAGTCAATTTTTAGTTCTAATATACCTTATAGAGGCAATGGATTCTCAAAAAGAAATAAAGATCCCTGACTCTGAAGGACTCTCATACTAAATACACCTATCAATCCATAGGTTGGACAACATAATAAAATTGCATTCATGTAGAGTCATAAAGGCATTCTTAAAATTTGTAAAATATGAGATTTTTGGCCTTTTGCAATGGAAGGACCCACTCAAACAAAATTTGAAAAAGAAAGAAAGAAAGATGTACTCATGAATGGCTAAAATGTGAAATTGAGGTATACGAGTAAGACTTGATAAGGTGCTAATGGATTAGGCAAAAGGAAAGTTGTCAAGGTCTTGATAGAGTTGCTTATTGCCTCCTAACCTTCCATACCACCATATCCTCCAGTTTATGACTATTACCTACCACCATCCTTTCCACTTCAAAGAAATTTAAACCAGTCATCTCCAAACTCATCAGCACCTACCAAACTTGACCATTCAAAGCACGCTAAACCATTTCAATTTTGACATGAGCCATTTGCCTAACTTTCACATGAGTAGCTTTAACAAAAGCAGGATGCCTCATTCACTAACCTTTAACCTCCACACCCAAAATATCATTGCCCAAAAACTGTGAATTTAATCCTAAGGCAATGGGGCACTCTAAAAAGAGGAAAGTTGAAACCTCTTCATGAACTAGGTATAGAAGGACATAAGAAATAGGGTTTCATGGGGATTTATTAGTGATTAAACTCTCAAAGAAATTGCTTGTCATATCGTAGTCAATTAATACTTGTTTGGTCAATATCCTTCTGTATAGTTAAAATCTAAAGCTAATAGAAGTGGATTATTCCCATTGGACCTTATTTTATTTAACTTTGTCAACACAATGATCATATGTCCCTATTTTTTCCTTCTTTGTCCATCCTCCTATTTTATCACCAATGGTGACATAATTTCTTTCATCGCATGCCTTTCCTAAATGACCAAAAGCCAAAAATATAATGTCCAAAACTCCTTACGAAAAGATTCAATAGATGTGAAAAAGGGTTAGATTTGAAATTAATTATGTGCCCTGAATTCGATTACTGAACAAAAAAGGGAAAGACCAAATTACAAGTGTGAATGCATGTCCCACAAGCAAACTATGCCTAGGATACAAGGCATTCATTGTCTCCCACAAATATGAAGGAGTAACTTCTAGTCACCTCAATTGATCCAGGAGTGATATTCATTTCTTCCCCTAAGTTATAAAACATTTGGGATGGGAAGTCTTTAACAGATTTTTATGCTAATAATTCAAATATCAAGAGAGGGTCAAGTTTTTCAATTATCCAAACACTTCTTAACCGTTGCTAACCACTTTGGGCTTAAAAAAAAATCCTTCAAATATCTAACATGGATCGAACCCGGGAAGCAATGAGAATTCCACATAAAGAGAAGCAATTTTGGCACCATAATAGATCCCTTCGAAGGAAAACTTAAATAGAAAATGAATTGGAGAAGGAAAAGAAAAAAAAAAGCATAGAGAACAAAATGCTTAAAGAGCAATCTCTTATAGAATAAAACTTGAAAAAGCAACAACCTCCAAAAAAAAAAAAGAACTTCACCTTAATGTGCAATTCAGGGACAAAGTTCTCAAGGGGAGGTTTTACATTGCAGAGAAAGTCAAAAGAGAAAAATCCTTTAAAGAGGATTAGGCAAAAAGAGAATTGAAAAAAAAGAGGATTCTTTAAGGGGAAAGCACAAGCCTAATAGATATTGCCAAGATTGCATAATTACCAAGGCAAATTTCTCATTGCAAATTCACATGAATATTTGGGCCTTTTCACTTTTTCTTTCTTAAGCTACATTCTTACCTATTAGACCCCATTACAGCCCTGAGACATCCTTTCTCGCTAAGTGAATTCTGAGTATAGAATTTTGTTAAAGCAAAAGGAGAAGGAGACTGATGGGAGACTGATGGGGATATGATAATTCTTGAGCCTGATATATTTTATTTCATAAACCTATTCACCAAGGCCACACTATAAGCATCAAAAGTCCTTGTTGAGGTTTAGCTTGTTTGAAAAAATAATGGGGGAGGTTTTCTCAAAAAGTATGATTAAAAGAAAAATCAGAATAATTGAAATTGGGGCAAAGAGTTTGATTCAAAGTAAATTCTTTTAACCGCATCCATTTTTTTCTTTCAAAAGGAGTTTAAATCCAGAAGTAAAGCTTCTCTCTATCCCATCATATCCATATTCTCAGCATTTCACTTCCCCATTGTTCAAAGGAGAATACTTCGAGTGTAGAACTGGGGCATCTTTCCATTCTGTTACGTTATACCAAGCCGTTGTCCATTTCATTTGTCTACTCCCAAAACATTTTACATGACCCCACTCCTCATTAGCCCTCGCATCCTTCTAATGTTAAGGGCTATTTTTCGTCTTAAATGTTTGTATCCTTTAATGCATGACTGCATTGACATTGTCAAATAAGGTAAGCGTGAATTTAACTTATTGACCTATCAAGTATTAACGATGAATAGTTGATAAGAGGAGGTTGCCTTACCAAATTAATAATCCAAAGCAAATGGCATACAAATCACTTGGAGAAAAATCATTTAGAAATAAGTCAAAGCAAGAGTCTGGGGTCTTCTTAACTTGGGATACTTTTTCAAGGGGCATTTTTGGCTAGCCAAAAGCCATCAATAAATTTTTTCATCCAAATAACAAAGGACAAATTTGGTTAGGACAAAACTTGTGATCCTAATCAAAGGCCCAATTTTTCTTACTAAGGTAAGTAAAGAGCTAGTGTGAGACGTTTCTTCAAATACAAATGGCTAAAAATCTTATATTTTGACAAATTTTGAGATTTTTCATGCATCACATGCTTGCATTGAATTTGTATATAGAAAAAACAAAAAAAAACTAAACTAAAAAAAAAGAGGATCACATTTAGTCTCATTAATTCAAAAAAAAAACTAAAAGAGGATCACATTTTTTTCATCAATCCATTTTCCAAAAAAGAGGGAGACCCAAAATTCAAAATCAGTTTAAGGACATTCAAAAATAATGCTCACTCTCTTCCCTTTTTTGTTTGAGATGATTCTATTTACAAAAAAAAAAAAGAAAAAAAAGGGGTTCAAAATTCGAAATCAATCTAACAGCATTTAGAAATAATGATCCATCTCTCCTATTTCTTTTGCATGATCTTGAAAAAGAAAAGAGTTCAAAACTCAAAATCAATTTAAGAATGTTTAAAGATAATGCTTTTACCTTTTTTCCTGTTAGGAGTTAGCTTGGCTCACATAAATCATGCATATCTTGGAAATAATCCTAAAAAAAAATTCAAAAAAAAAAGGAAAAGAAGAAAGACTCAAAAAAAAAACTTGCATTTCTTATGCATATGGAGGGGCAAGGAAAAATATACATTTTGCACTTCAAAAAACAAAAAAAAAAAGACAAAAGAACAACTTGCATCTCATAGGCATCATGCCTCTCATATATACATACATCATATAACCTCCAATTCACATTGGGGCAAGGAAAAGAAAAAATCAGCACTTCATGAAAGGAAGCCTCACTTACTTCATGCATGCCACATTTGCATATATTGCCAAAATCTTGCATTTTTTTTTTTATCTTACACATGCATACATATGAACCCCAATTTTCAGTAGGGCAAGCAAAATGAAAAAAAAGTAAATTTTGGCATTTCATTAAATAAAGCTTCTTTTCACGCATATTGCTTCACATTAGGGCAAGATAAAAGCAAACATTCACATTTTATAAAGCAAAGTGTCACGCTTGCTTTTTGCATTTCATACATGCATACATTTGAACCCTAAGCTCGCATTAGGGCAATCAAAATAAACATTTTGCATTTCATAAAACATCTCATGCACTTTGTATATTTTACATGTGCATTCATTATGTAGACCCCAATTCATATTGGGGCAAAAGAAAAACAAAAGAAAATTTGAACTGTAACATCTCACATGCTTCATGTTGCATGCTTCTTACGGCTATATACATAAATCTTGATTTATATTAAGGCAAAAGTGTGTTATCAAACTTAAAAGTCAAGCATTCTGCGTGCATCACACATTCCATGTAGGTGTATTATCTTGCATAAGACTTAGATAAATGAAGTAAAATCTTTAAATTTAGGAAAATTCCACCACAAAAAAAAAACTTTTCAAGCCCTACATACACTAGGTACTCTTTTCAAGCCCTGCATATGTTAGGCACCTTCAAGACCTACATACGCGAGGCACCTTTCAAGCCCTACATACCCTAGGCACTCTTTTCAAGCCCTGCATACACCAGGCACTTTCAAGCCCTACATACGCTAGGCACTCTTTTCAAGCCCTACATACGCCAAGCACCTTCAAGCCCTACATACGCTAAGCATTCTTTTAAGCCCTGCAAGCCAAGCACCTTTAAGCCCTACATAAGTTAGGCACCTTCAAGCCCTACATACGCTAGGCACTCTTTTTAAGCCCCGCAAGCCAGGCACCCACAAAGCCCTGCAAGCCAGGTATTCTTTTCAAGCCCTGCACAGAACAAGCATACCTTTAAGCCCTACACAGAACATGCACCTTTAAGCCTTGCACAGAATAGCCACACCCAATTCCCTACATAGAACAGGCACCTTTAAGCCCTGCACAGCATAGCCATACTCAAGCCCTGCACAAAACAAGCACCTCAAGCCCTGCACAGAATAAGCACACCCAAGCCCTGCACAAAACAGGCACCTTTAAGTCCTGCACAGAACAGGCACACCCAAGCCCTGCACAGAACAGGTACCTCAAGTCTTGCACAAAACAAGCACCCAAGCCCTGCACAGAACAGACACCTTTAAGCCCTGCACAGAACAGACACCTCAAGTCCTGCACAGAATAGGCACAACTTTAAGCCCTGCATAGAACAAACACCTCAAATCCTGCACAGAACAGGCACCATGAAGTTCTGCTAAAGAACAAGCACCCCTTTCAAAGTCTTGCTCTAGAACAAGCGCCCTTTCAAAGTCCTACTCCAGAACAGGCACCCTTTCAAAGTCTTGCACTTGAAAGGGCACCCAAACCCCTACCAGAATAGGCACATCAAAGTCCTACACTAGAACAAGCACCCAAGCCCTGCACAGAACATGCACTCAAAGTTCTGCACCAAGATAGGCACCAATAAAAGTCTTATATTAGAACAGGCATCCTTTTTCAGAATTACATTGCTTCCTTTCTCTTTAATCAGTTTAAGTACCTTCAGGTAAGTTAATTCTCCTTGATTTATTAGCTCCCCAAACAAAATACGTGTTTCCATCTTTATTTATTCTTAAGCTAAGGAAATCAAAAATTGCATTTTCGCTCTCCTTGCTTAAAGAATAAGTAAAGAGGGGCAGCCTGCAAACATAGTATTTTGTTTGAGTCGCTTTTTTCTCTTGTTCTATTGTCAAAAGACAATTAAATTATCCTAGACAAAATATGTGTTCTTATATTTACTTGTTCCTTATGCAAAAACATTAAAAATTACATTTTCAATTTTCTTGCCCAAGAAACAAGTAAAGAAGGGCAACTGTGAACACCGTATTTTGTCCAGAAAAAATACAAAAATAATAACAAAATCAAATTAACAAAAATACAAACAAAAAAAGAAACAAGAGAAAGAAAGTAGAAAATTAGGAGAAAATGAAAAAATAAAAAAAATAAATTAAAAGCTTTAGAAAACAAAGAAAAAGTTGAAAAAAAAAATCAAAAAAAAGAGAAAAAAAACCAAAGCTATAAGCAAAAAAAAAAATCAATCAAAAATCAAGAGGGAAAAATAAAAAAAGAAAGAAAGAAAAAGAGAAAAAAAAACCAAAGGAAAAAATCAAAAAAAAAAAAGAAAAGAGAAAAAGAAAATTAAAAAAAAATATATATATATATATAAAGTTTTTTCAAAGGATTAAGAGAAAAAATTTAGAAAAAAAAAAAGCCCAAGTCCTTTTCTCAACACAAGCCCATTTTTACTAAATCCTGGCCAAAATTCAAAGAAAACTGCAGCCCAACTCTCCTAAATCCAATTCATTAGCTTCAAGCAAAAAAAAAAAATCAAAACCAAAATCGAAAAAATAAATATGTAATACAAAAAAAAATGTAAAAGGGCCAAAACGCAGGTAACCCTGCATTTTAACCCAGACCCTTCTGATCGTTGTGGAGAACGAGGCTGGCAGAAAAAGAGAGCAGGAGACGGGGACTGAACACTGAAAAGAAGAAAAGGAATCACAAAAAAGGGATGGCTCGAAAAAAAAAGGAGAAGGATCAGAGGGAGAAAGCGAGGGATCATCAACGAGGAGAGATGGGAAAAGAAAGGGGAAATTCGGGGATCAATTTGAGAAAAAGGGGGATAGAGAGGGAGACCAGAAAAAGAAATCGGGGGGAGAGATCCATAGAGGAGGAGATGAGGAAGAGTGTCTGAGATCCGAAAAAAAATAGAAGGGAGGAAGAGATTTTCGGATTCGAAACAATAGAGCGGGAGAACGCGAGAAAGGCAGAGAAGGAGAGACTCGAGGGGGTTTTCCCGATTCAGGGATTTCGGATTGAGAAAAAATGGAGTGAGTGTGGGGAAATGGAGATCGGAGGGAGAGAGGAATGGGTTCTGGAGAAAAGGGGATCGACAGAGAAGAGGCAGATATTAGGAAATAGAAAGGGGGGAATACAGAGAAGGAGATTGGGAATAAGCTTAAAGGGAGAAGAAAATTGAATGGAGATCGAAGGAAGCCTTCTGATTTAGGGCTTTTGAATCGGGTCTTGGGAGAGCCAAAATTCAAGAGAGACCAAGAGAGTAAGGGAGAAGCTTGGGAAATCCTTGAATTGAAGAAAGTGGGTGTCGAACGTAAATTTAAGGGCCGGTGGCAGCGGGATTCGATCACAAAAGAAAATCCACTCGACTTTCTGAAAGCTTAAGGTATGTTTCTTATTCTGATCCTGGAATTATGGAGTTGTGTGCGTTTGCTGTGTTTTTCCAGTCTTCTTTATAAAACTGCAGAGCTATACATGTATGTTATGTTTGGATGTTGGCTGGTTTGGTTTCATTACCTTTTGATGATGATGTTTGTTTTGGGAATGATCCCTTATTTAATGGTCAACCTCTGATGAGAAAACTCCTATGTGTGTCTCGGATTAGTGCTTAAACATGAATCTGAGTCTAAGGCTTCAATTGTGAAGACAGTGGTTTGCTGAATGAATAACTGGATTTGAGTTTATGTCCTCACCTCTGGCATTTTTTTTTATTCGAATGTTTGATTTCCAATTTCACCTACTGTATCATGGTGTTATATTGAGATTCCTCTTTAAGTGCACTGTTAATGGCTTTTAAGTGTAATAGCCTAATTGATGAAGGTGAGTCTCGGGTTATGGTTCTAATCAGGATAATGCTTGCTTGTCATGTTAAGGCTTGTCTTTAACATTAAAAATTTAGGCTTAAATTTCTACTGATGAATCTGGACTATCTTGCTCAGTTTTTGGTTCGATTTTTTTTTTACTAATACTTTCATTAGGAATGGAGTTTAATTTTCATGTAATTGCTTATGCCATATCTCATGCTCATATTCATCGGGACTGTTTCTCCAAATTGGTATGCCACTTATATGTGACTTCAAGTTCTGATAATATATGGAGATCTAATGTGTTGCTGAAAGATGATGGATGTAGCCCCATTGTTTTTAGCTTCATTCAGTGTGGGAATCCTCTACAAAATGTCTAATTAAACGTGATGTCTGTTGTTCCTTTTGCATTGCTCTTGCTCTCTCTGTTGGTCTATTTGTTGTTTAACATATGGAGCACTATGAGGGGGGGCATGGCTAGCCAGGGAAGTCACACATCAAGTTAATCTAATGACAAGAAGGAGGCCTACGACCTGGGGTTCTTTTTCAGCTTCTCCTCCCCCCCTGTGTGTTGGGTTATTATCTCTTCTTAGTGTAATATCTTACTCTTGTAAATATTTCAGTTTATTTTTGTTTCAATTTTATTTTATCCTTTTAATAGTTTAATTTTAATCTTTATTTTTGGTTCTTAGAATGGCTGTGTGAGATTTTTTTTGTCTCCTCAGACCCATGAATCAATCCAAGCGCCATGTATGACAATATCGGTATGTTTTTATTTATTTGATTTTATTTATCATTTGTTTCAATTATTTATTTGTAAGGTTGGGGGTTCCAATGACCCCATCCATTTAATTTTGCCTAAAGAAAAACAAACATTTAACAAAGAGGACAAAAGAAAGAGAAAGGGGAGAGAACAAAGAAATGTAATCAATTTAATCTCACCAATTAAGCCTGTAAAATAACTTCAAACTTGTTTTCATAGGCTTAACATGATTTTAATTTCCTTTTTTCTATTTACCTAAAAAAAAAAAAGAAACAATAACACCAAAAAGAAAAGAGAACGACAATAGTAAAGGGAATAAAAAAGTGAATGAGAAATTAATTTCTTTTTTAATCTTCTAACCTTTCTCTTGAAGCCTCTTGTAAGAATAAAACGAATAATTAGAAAAAGAAAACAACTAAAAATAAAGCAAATGAAATACCTTTATTTTTTAGCAAGATAAAACACACCAGTTCAATTTAAATTTATCTCATTTTGCTAAAGGTAAAAGTAACTTTTATTCTTATTTTTGTTCTTTTTCACAAAAAAAAAAAAACAACAAAAGCAAAAACAAAGATTAAACTAATGAAAAGAAGAGGGAAAGTGTCATTTTGTTTTTGCAATTTTAACTTGAGTATCTTACTTTTAATTGTTTTTAAAAGATAAGTTTTGCCTCTTTGATTAATCAGAAGCAAAAAAATGAAAAAAAAAGGGTAGAAAAAAATCATTAAAAAATGAGAAAAATAAAGAAGTAAAAGTAACTATATCTTTAAAAAAAATGAAACATATCAATTGTGACAACCTTACCTTCTAATCATCGTAATTACGGTTAAGTATATGATTAATAATTAATTATCAAGGTTTAAGTGGTTATAATTTATCACATTATGAAAATATGGGAAAAATTTGAACCTTGATGTTGGGGTCATCACCATACCACCTTAACAAAATAAAATTTGCATAAAAGAAATCCTACTACCATAAGAGGCTTATGATTCAACCATCTATCAGTTTCAATACTCAATAACCTCCCACAAGTACTTCTATATCATCTCTTACCATGGACAAGTTTCATAAATCGTTGTGCCGCGGCGCCTTCGACTCTGTCTCTTATTTGGCCACGGTGAAGCCTTCTTGGCTGCGGCGCGACTCTCTCCTGTGACCATATTATCCAAATTTCGCCCTCTACACTCCAAATCTCACCTTAGAAACACTCTAGGTCCACCTCCCCTTGTTTTATGTGATCCTAATGGTGTTTATCTACCCTATTTACCCATCAATCCATCCATTACCATTGCAAAACTTAAATGCTACTTCCTACTTGCTCCACTAGCTCATAATAGCAAATTCAAGAATATATGACAGCAAGAACACATGCATTAGCAGCAATTTACATCCCATGCACATTCCATAGAGATTCCATTCAACAATAGCTTACATCCAAGAATTCATATGACTACAATTCCCATATGGTGATCCATATCACAATTTCAGCAAAACTACATATATATATATAATGCTATAAGTTCATACATTAATATTCAACTATAATGTGACTTAAATCTTTAACGGTTACATTTCAATCAAAAAAAATATAAACGCCTACACTTGGCAATATGAATACATGATGATGCTATGTAAACTAATAACAAAATTGCATCTCTACTAAATAAGTCTGCCTAAGTGTAGCCTTCTCCCATATGATGGAGCTCATGGATTTTCATCCACTTGCTTTCCTTTATCCTTACCCGAAGAACTTTCACCTGAAATGTTAATCCCATGAAACAGGGTGAGATGTGAATCTCAGTAACCAAGGTAATTCCATCATATATCCAGTTTAATTAGCATATAAGCATGAATCAAAATCAATATCAGAATCATATTCATCATATCAGCAAATGAAACAATTAGGCTATCATGATTACTATCCCATACTAGCAATCATATCATCATATGTTAAAGGCCATTAACACCGAGAGAGACTCGTCCACGACACCTACTCCCCATTGAGCACAACCAGGGCTCAGTGCATCTGGGGTTTGATCATAACCCTGTGCTCGATCGAAGCACATGCACGGGTGGCAGCCGCACCACAGCTCCACCATTGACTCACAAGGTCCAAATACAAATCAACAGATAGCCAACCAATTCATTCAACATTTTCAACCAATCATATACAGCAACATATGAAATTAAATCAAATATATACATGGAATTGTTATAAACCTGGTTACCTCACTTGTAGACACTTGTAACAGTCACCAATGGTGCAGAAATCCTCCTATAACCATAGCATCATAGAATTACTACTCTAATTCATTATTAACAGTTACAATCAATACCCAAAGAATTTAAGATGCTAATGACTACCTAAGAATCACTTACTCAGCCACTATAAGTCCCAAATTCGGATTAAAATGTCCTTCACCAGAAAACTCAATATTCCACCCAAAATCCTAAGCAAATTCGTACATAATTAATACCCATTTTATAAATTAGCTATGGGGGTATCAAATTAACAAATGAAGCATCAAAATGGAGGGTTTAAACTCACCTAAGGTCAGCCCTAACTTCAACCTACGAATTTCACCAAGAAAATCTCCAAATTGCCACATTTCAGATTTTGAGTAGAGTGAAAATGCTCCAAATGAGAAACTAATTGGACCAAATTAAAGAGGAAGATGAGGGGATTAAGTTGTATAATTATTACCTTGGCTGAATCTTGCTCTAAATGTGAGAAAATACAGAATCTTTGCCCCCAACCCTAGCCTCCTTTTCAACCTCCGAATTTTGCTTCTTGAGTTTTATATTTCAGCAAGTGGGAGAAAGAGGCTAATGTATTAGGGTTTTAAGTAGGTTTAAGTTAGGTCAAGGATGGGTCATGGGTTGCTCCAAGGTCCATCTTCATTTGGGCTTCAGATTTTAGCTTATTGGGCCAGTTTTAAGGTGTTGGGCTGCAAAATTTTGTTGGGCCAATTCTTATACATTGGGTTGCTGAAGTTTAATTAAGTTTAGGCCAAATTTGAAGAGCTCAAGAATGTGGGTCTGCACAAGGGTTATTGGGCCACTTAGAGGAGTCTATACAAGGTGGATCTTAGGCCTCCATCACACTAAATTGGGTTGGGTCTGCACCTAACCAATTGGGCCTCCATTAGCCTTTTCTCATGATCTATTAATTTAAGCCTAGATAGAATTTCTATCCCACTTAAATCTCAAACCCATATTAATTACGCCTAATTAATCTAATCCATGATTAATACCTTAATTAATTATGAGGTGTTACATCAATTAACTTCAAAGTCATTTCATTTGTGAAAGTTAAAGTTATTTTTACTATATTATTCTTTTCATACAAAAAAAAAGAAGAACAAAATAAAAATAAAAAAATAAAAAAATGAAACTAAAAAAAATACTAACAAAACCCAAAAAAACAAAAACAAAAAAAAACAAAGATCCTAAAACTTAAAGAAAAAAAAGAAAAAACAAAAAACAAAAACAAAACAAACAAATCCATTCTAGTTCGAACTATGTGGACTTTGATCCCTCCCGAAGGATACGTAGGCTCTAGGCTCTCATCCTATGTCAAGTCCGCCCTTGTAAATAAAATTTTCTGCTTAATTTTCATTTTCTTAATTTCTTTTACTTTATTTTATTGTGTTTTCTAACTTCGTTTCTTTAATTTCTTTCTTTTTTAATTTCATTTCTTTTATTTCTATTTCTTATTTTGTATATAATTTGTTAGGGAGAATCAAAATAAATTAAAGGCCATAGTAATTTTGTACAACTAACTTAGGATAATCATTCTTAGTAACGAGTGTTGTAGGGTGCCTAATACCTTCCCCACTCACAACCGACTCCCGAATCTATTTTCTGGTTCGTAGACTATTTTTCTTATTTTCCAAATTAAAAAGGTTTTTTTCCAAAAGTTTTGCCTTTTAAAAAAGTAAAATTTTGGTGGCGACTCTACTACTTTTATTTTAATTTTGATTTTAATTTGGCGCCACACGGTTGCATTTTCGGGTGTGACAAGTACTCTTAGTGCATTGCCGCTTAGGTGCCTCTTGTAATACTTTACTCCTTTTGCTTCGAGCTTTAAATAGTTTATCATTTTCAACCACATCTTCACATGAATCATAATGGGTCCTCTCTATAGATTGAAATAAATAATCTAAAAGAACCTGAACAAATCATTTTTCCCATATTTCTTCAATAGCCACTAGGTGTGGAGCATATCTAGACATCTAATAAATACTATATCATATTCTAAAACTATCATATCCTCTATTTGTCTAAGAAGTTCAAACACCCTCGCTCTAGCATCCCTAATAGTCGGTGGAAGGAGCCACCTTATAAATAATTATGAAAACTCCCTTTAACCTAGAGGAGGTGAATCTTGTGGCCGTCCTTGCATTATGGTCTCATACCATGTTTGAGCCATACCTACCAAATGAAACTCTGCTAATTTGACTAATCTAGTGGATGTACACCTTAGTGCCCTACAAGGTTGGCCTATCTTATCCAAAAAGTACTATGGGTCTTTACCTGCTTCTGCACCTGAGAAGGAAGGAAGCTTGAATTTCATAAATTTAGCCAACCAAATCGCATTGCCCCTTCCCTATAGAGGTGGCCACTCCCCTTCTGGTCTAGGTTCTCATTCAGGCCTAGGATCCACATGTCGTTCTTGCTCCTATTGTTGTTGTTGCTACTACTGCTATTGCATCATACCTAACATTACCATCATGGTCTACTGCATTGTATGCATCCTAGCTATAACATCAGCTAATGTTGGATTGGCTTGCTCAGCCATAAGCACCTCAACCTTTGCCACTTCAGTGGTTCCAATTCTTTGATCATTTCTAGGTCTACGTCCACCACCACATCTATGACCTCCACATCTGTTATCATTTTTAGGTATTGGAGCAGTGTTATAAGGCAAGTTAGAGGCCTCATCAGAAACATATTTCTTAGACATCATCCTTTTTCTTGTTAGCTTCTTTACCTAATATAAGAGTAATATGCACACAGTTGATAATTTTAACAAAAACATAAAAATTAAATATAAACTACACACAAACTACAACGTGAGACTCCATGATTAAGATTTGGCAATAATAACCTCCTGCATGTAAAGTGTGCTAGTCAGGTACACAAATACATACAAGATTATAGTACTTCCCAATCTTGTGGTTACAAGGACCTAGACAACCCATAGCTCTGATACCAACTTTGTCACAACCCAATTTCTGAGCTACGATCGATGCATAGGCTAAATCAATCTGATGATTACATCAGATTGGTTTAGCCTAGCAAGTCTTAAAAATTTAAACTCAACCATTATATCATATGTTTAAACTAGCTTTTACAACCAACAAGTTTTGAAAAATAAATATTCATTCCATTGCTTCACTAAAGGGCTATCAAAAATTTGGTAGCATCTTCCCTAAAAATTAGACATCCCAACCAATAAAATAAATCCAACCAGCATAAGTACCAATAACAACAAGTTACATGCAACTAAAATACTAAGCTAAGAGACTATGAACAATGTTTATACATTCTAAATGACCATACAATATATACTAATTCCAAAATACTCTCTCTGCACCTATATGCCATCACATCATGGGCTCTAACACAATCTCACAAAATTAAGCACATAGTTTATGGGTCTAGTAGCACACAAGCTCTCAAATCACTTCACTTCTTTACTTGATGGTCTGACAAATAATGAAAGAAGAAGGATAAACCTATCATTGGCTTAGTAAATGCATAAATAATAAAGTGCGCAGAGGGAAAACAAGGGCATGTGTGAGTTTTTCAAAATCAAATAGTAATCAAATAATTTAAGAAATAATGTTTAATAATTGAAATGAAAAATAATTAATTGATAAATAGTAAACTTTTAGATAAAAACCATATTTTCTACATGGTAAGAAAAAATTATGAAGATAAGCATCATAGAAAGGATCCAAAACATCAAAGGTCTTTGCATTCAAACCACAACATCATGTCTCTTAACATTACTTTGGATACATTCCTCGTTATCACTTTTAGGGCATTAGATGCATCATGTGACAACCCTACTTTCTAATCATTGTAATTATAGTTAAATACAAGATTATTGATTAATGATCAAGGTTTGAGGTCATTATATTTTACCACATTACAGAAATATGAGGAAATTTGAACCTTGATGTTAGGGTCATCACCATACCACCACAACAAGATAAAACTTGTATAAAAGAAATCCGACTACCATAAGGGGTTGATGACTTAACCATCCATCAGTTTTATTACCCAATAACCTCCCACAAGTGTTCTTATATCATCTCTTACCATTACCATTGAAGAAATTGGGGTTTCTAGGTTCAAAAGAGTAGGTTGGGGACTTACGCCGCGGCCTAAACCTTTCCCGCCGTGACCAGATTGCTCTCTGGAATCATTGGGCAAATTTCACGAATCTCTATGTGGCGTCACGGCGGAACGCCTCCTAGAATTATTGCTCTCATTCCCAAGGTTCTCGCCTCGACGCAATATATTCGTGCCGCGGTGAGTTTTGCTTCTGTCCAACCCTTATTTAATTTTCTCAACTCGTGCCGCGGCGAGTTTTAGTTCTGTTACCCTCCTGGGTGATTTTTTTCACTTCGCGCCATGGCGAGGTTTGTTGCGCCGCGATGCCTTTCGGCTCTATCTCTCATTTGGCCACGGTGAAGCCTTCTTGACCGCGGCGTAACTCCCTCCTGTGACTATATTACCCAAATTTCGCCCTCTACACTCTAATTCTCACCTTATCAACACTCTAGGTCCACCTACCCTTGTTTTATGGGATCCTAATGGTGTTTATCTACCCTATTTACCCATTAATCTATCCATTACCATTGCAAAGCTTAAATGCTACTCCCTACTTGTCCTACTAGCTTATATTAGCAATTCAAGGATATATGACAGCAAGATCACATACATTAGCAGCAATTCACATCCCATGCAAATTCCATAGATATTTCATTCATCAACAACTTGTATCCATATCCAAGGCATCCTATGACTACAATTCCCATATGGTAATCCACATCACAATTTCAACAAGACTATATATATATATATATGGTACTATAAATTCATACATTAACATTCAACTGTAATAAGACTTAAATCTTTAACAGTTACATTTCCATCAATCAAAATATGAACGCCTACACTTGGCAACATGATTACATGATGATGCTATGTAAACTAATAACAAAATTGCATCTACCCCTATTCTACTCAGACTAAGTGTAGCTTCCCACACCCGGCCTCAGCTCATGAATGTTCATCCACTTGCTTACCCTTATCCTTACCCGAGGAACTTTTACCTGAAATATTAATCCCATAAAATGGGGTGAGATATAAATCTCAGTAACTAAGGCAATTCCACCATATATCTAGTTTAATTAACATATATGCATGAATCCAAATCAACAACAGAATCATATCCATCATATCAGCAAATGAAATAATTAGACTATCATGATTACTATCTCATACTAGCAATCATATTATCACATGTTAAAGGCCATTAACACTGAGAGAGGCTCGTCCACGGCACCTACTCCTTATTGAGCACAACCAGGGCTCAGTGCATCTAGGTTTGATCATAACCTGGTGCTCGATCGAAGCACATGCACGGGTGGCAGCCGCACCACAGCTCCACTATGGACTCACAAAGTCCAATCACAATTCAACAGATAGCCAACCAATTCATTCAACATTTTCAATCAATCTTATACAACAATATATGAAATTTAAATCAAATATATACATGGAATTGATATAAACCCAGTTACCTCACTTGTAGACACTTGCAACAGTCACCAATGGTGTAAAAATCCTCCTATAACCATAACATCATAGAATTACTACTCTAATTCATTATTAACAGTTACAATCAATACCCAAAGAATTTAAGATGCTAATGACTACCTAAGAGTCACTTACTCAGCCACTATAAGTCCCAAATTAGGATTAAAATGTCCTTCATCAGAAAACTCAATATTCCACCTAAAATCCTAAGCAAATTCGTGCATAATTAATACCCATTTTATAAATTAGCTATGGGGGTCTCAAATTAACAAACGAAGCATGAAAATGGAGGGTTTAAACTCACCCAAGGTCAGCCCTAACCTCAACCTACGAATTTCACCAAGAAAATCCCCAAACACTCACATTTCAAATTTTGGGTAGGATGAAAATGCTCCAAATGAAAAAATAATTGGGCCAAATTAAAGAGGAAGATGAGGGGATTAAGTTGTATGACTATTACCTTGGCTGAATCTTGCTCTAAGTATGAGAAAATGCAGAATTTGTGCCCCAAACCCTAGCCTCCTCTCCAAGCTCGGAATTTGCTTCTTGAGTTTCAACAAATGAGAGAGTGGTTGAAGTATTAGGGTTTTAGGTGGGTTTAAGTTAGGTCAAAGATGGGTCATGGGTTGCTCCAAGATCCAACTTCATTTGGGCTGCAAATTTTAGCTTATTGGGCCAGTTTTAAAGTGTTGGGCTGCAGAATTTGTTGGGCCAGTTCTTGTCCATTGGGTTGCTGAAGTTTAATTAAGTTTGGGCCAAGTTTGAGAAGCTCAAGAATGTGGGTCTGCATAAGGGTTATTGGGCCACTTAGAGGAGTCTATACAAGGTGGATCTTGGGCCTCCATCACACTAAATTGGGTTGGGTCTGCACCTCACCAATTGGGCCTCCATTAGCCTTTTCTCATGATTTATTAATTTAAGCCTAGATAGAATTTCTATCCCAATTAAATCTCAAACCCATATTAATTACGCCTAATTAATCTAATCCATGATTAGTACCTTAATTAATCATGGGGTGTTACAATCACATCATAGTGCTATCAAAATTCACAATTTATTCTGGGTGCACCAAGGCCATTACCTCCACTAATGACTATGGGTCCTAACTAGATTCTTGTCCATTGTAAAAAAAAAAAAGAATGTGGAAAATAAAATCCACTAAAATGGCATTTAGCTAACTAAAATAAACAAGGAATCAAGGAAATAATTAATTAATTAAATAAGGTGAGTTAACTTTCAATAGAGTCACTATAACATGTGAAACCTTAAACAACATAAACATTTCTCTCATAAATAAATGTATATATATATATCACTACTTTCTTTTTAGTCAATTTCTTCTTTTGCATTCACAAGTATGTATCTTGCCACATTTCAATTATCTATTTGCTTTAATAAATTTATTAAATCATCATATAAATATGTATACACACCTATTTTGAAGTTTTGAAAACACTGATTTGTTTTCCCAAGAAGCAGAGTGCATGACTCTCAAAAATGAAATTTTCGCTATAGAAATATAATATGAAATAAAATAGATATGTCACTCCATTATTTACACACTCACTAGTTGGGACAAATAGTATGGGTCCCTATTTTCTATTGTTTAAGGTCGAGTTCCAGTTGAATACGTTTCCTTGGTATTAGATAAAATTAGGGCCAGTATAAATTAATTATTTTGACTACTTAAATAACATCCACAATCATTTATATAACTTAATATACTCCCAAAAATATAAATCTCTAAATTTTTATAACTTTTATATCCTAATTACAAACTCTGAATTTAGATTTTTTAATCTAAACTTTCATAATTCAAATTAAGCATAAAATTTACTTCTTGGGGCTTCAAGAATAAAGTGAGAAGTGCTAATTTATACTTTAATGTTAAACTTCAAGAAACCCCTAATTTTCAGAGCTCACCCACGACACTAGGATGGAAGAGAGCTGTACAAGAAATCTTGTTTCAATAATGCATTTAAAGGGGGTGAAAAGTGATGGAAAAAGATGGAGGAAATAAAAGAAAACTAACCCCTACAAATTCCACAAGAACCTATAGCTGACAGTGAAAGAAAAGAGGAAGAAGATGAGGAAAAGTGGAATTGCACTACAGGGAGGGAGACAAAAAATGAAGTATGCTTGCACAATGACACAATGGCAATGTAGGTGAAGAAAAAAAAAAAGGGAAAGAAGAAGAAGAAAAAAAAATGGAGCTTGTAAGTTAAAGGAATGGTTTTTGCTCTATTTCTAAAGAGAAGAATGGTGATGCACAAAGAAATGAGAAAAAGGTGAGCCTCGAGAGAGAAAAGATGAAAGAAGTAAAGTGAAAGACTATTGTAATATATTTATGCTAAAATTGCCCTTTTGCCCTAATAAGGTTGAAAGTGTTTTAGTTAGGTACCTAATTTACTAAAAACAATCCCAAATCAAATTTACAAGCTCTAAAAATAATCTAGAATTTATTTAGTCCTTAATTAATAACCCAAAATTATTTATTTTAGATTTATAAATATTATTTTTATTTATTATTATTATTCTTCTTCTTCTTACTATCATTGTTTTTAGGTATTACAAAATATTCTTCTAGCTTAGTTTTAAAACCAAATGAAAAGTAGAGATGCTGACTATTGTTGATACAATGCTAACACCATATCTTGCAATACAAGGCAAAGAGAAATTCCCCAACTTCTATTTAAACCACAATAAGGAGAGATGTCGGCTATTGTTGATACAATGCATTTGTGTTGAAGATAAGCAATATTCTTTGTGTCCTCAAAATGTTGATATGGATGTCAATTATGGAACCATGATAGGATTTCACTCCCTAGAAGAAACACGACAACATAGTGTTTCTTATATGATATCGTATCTAGAAAAGATAGCTGAAGGTCAATTAATGAAAGGAACTTTAATAGCAGCTTTGGAAATGAAAAGGGTTCTATTGAGTTACAAGAAATTGCACTTAAAAGTTTGGGAAATGTCATAGCAATAAAAGGCTTTTGCAATGAGACAACCGAAGAACTTTTAGAGCCAAAAGATTAAAGACAAGACTAGAAGTTAGGTTAATAAAATTGTTTGCTAACATATTTAATTTATTCAATGATGATAAGGAACTAAGATAATTAGGGATTGAACCATCACAGAGACAACAATAACTTAAACACAATCCCCTGAATGAGGACAAACTTGAGAATGAAGGAGGAAGAAACAACTTCTAGCTAGCAAGTAGATTGTCAAAATTATTTCTGTGTGGATCAAGGATCTCCAATGACAATAAGCAATGGAGATCATTTGGAATTGACCCAGCACTGAGATTGCAATTCATTAATGTTAATTCCTTTAATAAGGATAGACCTAAGATAGAAAGAGGCAACATTAATCTTGTGGGAGATTTATACCTACTACACCTAAGTACCCTTAAAAAAGGGTAAAGTAAGTTCCATGATGAGTTTAACATTAACCCTTTGCATTCCTTTGCACACAGTTTCCTTAACTTTTGTAAATCAATAATGAATGAAGGTATTTCTCTTATAGCAGTTCTACTCATATCAAGATCCTATAGATACTCATTTACATTCAAATTTTTTGGCAATGAGAAACATTTTGAGCAACCAAATATATTGAGAGTTTTGAGAGATTTTAGGTTACCAATAAAAGCTAGAAGTCATACAAGATTTTTGCAACCTTTCAACTCGAGCATTGATAAGTATCCTATCCTTTCCCCAAATTCAAAAAGCTTTTTTTTACTTTTAAGTAACCAGAAAGAATTAATTTTTTTAAAGAATTCATTTCCATTCTACAAGGAAGATTTTTTAGAATTTTACAATCTCTCAAATTTATCAAGAAAATTTTCTTATGATGTCCAAGTGATGGATGGATCTCAGCAAGTTTTATGCAACTTTCAAGACTTGATTGCTCAGGATTAGGAAGCATTGAAAATTCAAGAGTTTTAATTAGACCTTCCAAATGACTTAAGTCAATGAATTTTAGCTTTTATGACATTTGGTCCAAAAAAAAAAAAGAAATTAAAGAAAATATTAGCCCTTGCAAACCATGTAATAATTATAGTTATTAATATAGTAAAGCTCCAAGCTATAGCAAAATGTTCTTACCTGCGTTTTATTCCAAAGTTGTATAATCTTGTTGCATAGAATTTTGAGGTCAACAAGTTCATTTAGATGAACACCAAGTGGAAGAGATTTCATTGGATATGTCTTCCATTCAAGAATTTTTAATGAACTAGGAAGGCATTTGAAAACAAGGGGAAGGTGCACATCACATGATATGATTAGTACTCTAAGATTACACATCATTGAAAATGCTTTAGGAAACCAACATGCCTTATATGGCTTAGGTGATTAAAGATGTGAGTAATTAAGCATGAGGACTACGGTGCTCAAACAATACAAAATCTGCAAATTCGAGAAAATTTCAAGGTATTCCAATTTGAAAGTACTTACTTGATTTTTTGTCAATACATGACCAATATCCTCTTGTGACCGTAGCCTACTATGCATGCTAGCATATTTGGTGATTCTTCTAAAGCCATACTTCTGCCCAATTCTTGAAGGATATCATGCATACCTAAATGACATGTACCATGATTATCACAATATTCTTTTATTCCAATTATTGGATGAAGACCGCATATTTCTAATATTTGTGTCGCTTGGACTTTTGCCATTCACTCAAGAAGCATGCAATATCTAAAATATTTTCTTTTCCACATCATCTAATGCTTCATAACTTATTCTAAGCCTCTTTAGGATATCCTTCAGTCGAACTTCCTTTATTTTCTCCAAAGCATCTTTTGACTCAAGTATATTTCTTCCACAATGATGACAAGCCAACACCTTAAGTGTCAAAGGAAGGCCCATAGCAAGTTCTATGACATTTTGAGACATCTCTAAATAATATTTTATAGGTTTATCAATTTTAAAAGCACTATGGCAAAAGAGTTGAAGTGATTCCTTTCTTTTCAATAATTTTACCTCATACTTTTCAAATTCTCCATGTGTTCTTAGTAGGTGTTTACATCTAGTTGTCACTATTACTCTACTCCCTGAAGCCAACCAAGCTTTCTTTATTGTGAGGTACTCAAGTTGGTTCATTTCACTTACATCATCCAAGACAACTAAAACAATTTTGTTGCATAAAAGGCTCCTTTTTATTTTCTTCCCTTTATATATGTCATCGAATTCCATGCTTCTCAACTTAAGACATGAAAGAAATTTTCTTTGCAAGTGAGGCAATCCTTTCTTTCCAGAAAATTTCCCAACATTAGAAAGAAAGCAACTAACATCAAATTGGTTACAAATTCTCTCATAGACAACTTGTGCAAGGGATGTTTTCCCTATACCACCCATGCCCCATAATCCTAGTAGGCATACATCACATAACCCTATTCCTAAAATTGAATTACTTCTTTTATCCTTGACTTGATTCCAACTAACTCATTATTTATGCATGACAGTAATCTAGGTTGTAGTTTCATCCACACACTTGCAACAATTTCTTCAATGAGTTTTGTTTCATACCTACAAGAAAGAAAAGAATAATCAAGAAATTAATGGCTATACACAAATTTCGTAAGAATAAGACATGTCAAAATAAAAAAAAAATACTTGTTTAGATCGATGGGAAAGTAGTCCTATTTTAACTTGGTGAGTGAATAAGAAAGTAGTCCGCATCAAGTAAAAGAGCAAATTTTTCTTGCTGAGACGTTTAGATCGATGGGAAACTTTTCTGATTGCATAACTTTAGAAGTATAAATATTGTATATGGTACCTTCTTTTCAACATTGATACTCAATTTTATAATTAGTTGAGATTTGTACTTCATCATTCCCTAACTATTTTTTTCCGATATTTTGAGCAATTTTTTTTTCTGATAAGGAAAAAAAGAAACTCTTAATGAGGAAAGACTTTTAAGTTTTTTTATCTAATCATTTGATTAAATCATTCATTAGCAGAGCATGTTTTGTTCAATTTCTGTTTTACTCTAAAATAAATATAGATATATATATATATATATATAGGTTAAAGCAGCATAAAGCCATAAACTATTCCAGATTAAAAAAAAAAGGATTACTGTAGAGCTCAATAGTGCCTTTGTCGGAGCATCTTTTGATTTAGGCAAGTTATAATATCTGATTATTTACCAATACTGTTATTATACAAAATTAATTTACGTGTATTTCTTATTATATTGGTCATTATTGCCTACTTAATTACTTGACAGAGTGATCACAAGAGACAGAAAGAGAAAGAAAATAGCATTTACCAGAGTATGATAGTTTTGATCGCCGTACGATGAGTTTAAGACAGAACAATCATAATCCATGCACTGAAATTCGTGCAAGTAACCGATCCAAAGAGTCATAGCCAGATATATTTGCAACTTCTTCTAGGACATCTCTCCATCTCTGCACCTTCTCTTTGTCTTCAGCAAATCTCTCGCTATGTTTTCGAAAGGCACCTGCGAAAGTTCCTCTTTGATACCGTACATCAGATGGATCTATATTATAGAAAACTGGGATAACTTCTCTACCTAAGGATTTTCTAGATTCAAGAATCTTTTGGTGTTCATACAAACACCAAGAGGAAGAAGCAAAGTTTTTGGAGAGAATAACAAGGGAGAAGAGAGATTCTTCAATTGCTCGAAGGAGCTCATGGGAAATAACCTCTTCTCTCCTAAGTTCATCATCTATGAAAGCTATGATACCCCTTTTTTGTAGAGCAGTGTGTAGGTAGTCTGTGAAGCTTTTGCGGGTGTACCCTCCCCTGAAACTCAAGAAGACATGATACTTCCATGGTGGGATTGTTGAGTTTATTGAAAAGGAGAAAGAGGCTGCTCCAGCGCTAATTGCTACCGAAAAGTTGGGGTTTGCTCATAAAAACAAGGCCAGCGGGAAATAGTGATCAAGTCAAGAGGCAGCTTCAGCTTGTATCTTAGATCTAACTTGCAGGTCTCAGGAAAAAGCAGGGGTCAACGGTTTGGTCGTTGATGGATAGGCATGGGGTAGTTTGAGTGTGAATATTGTTGGGTCCCGGAAATTAAGATAGTCAAACCAACCCATTAGGCCCGTTTATTATATTTTTATAATTGTTATTTAATAATATTTAAATTTTTATTGTACTTTTAAAAAAAATATGAAATTTATTTTTCATTTATAAATTTATTTTTTTTCATTTCCCTTTTAGTACCAATATTTTTAGGTAACTTTCTGTAATATTATTTTCATGTAAAGCATAAGTTGTTTTGTCAATAGATATATTTATACCAATATATATGGTATATGGTCTAAAAAACTATATATTATTATAGATAAAGTAAAATATATATATATATATAGTTATTAAAAATATCACATTTATTCAGCTTGACTTTTATATTCAATTACAATATTAATGTTCTCCTTCGTTCCGTGAGATTCAAACAGTCATTTACCACTGGACCAGCCAATGTTGGATAATTTTTAATATAAGAAGAGTGTGGAAAGTTATTTAACTTTCCATTATTTTATTTATTATTTTTTTAGAAAATTATATAATTATTGGTATAAGAGGATAGTGGAAAATTATTTATCTTTTCACTACTTTATTTCTTGCAATATATAAAAAAAAAATTCTTAAATTTCAAAAACAAATTAAAAAATTGGCACCAACTTTAGTACGTGCCACTTATACTCTCTCTCTCTCTCTCTCTCTCTCTCTCTCTATATATATATATATATATTAATAAGATTTATTAAATTTACGTAAACAATTGCACGAACACCCTTGTATTTTGAAGTTATTTGCAAGTAGTTAGCATATACTTTGAATTCCAGATAATAGACCTTATACTATGGTAAACTTGAGAGTAAATCCTTCTATTCGCCTTTTGTTTGATAGTTGAAAAAATCTGGAGAAGGAAGATGTCCAAACTTAAGCAATACTTAGGGTTTGAAATAAAAATCCTGAACAAAATTGAGATTGTGCATTTCTGGGTCAAAATTGTGGTTATTTGGCTTTAAAATCGCAAATGAAAATTTGGAAAAGAAGGGTGTTTGGATTCAAAATCGCAAACAATATCGTTATAATTTAACAAATCATGGTGGTCTAGGTTGAAATCTCAGGAGTTTTGATTCGAAAATTCGTGAAACGAATTTATGGCAGAAAGGGGAATGGTCTGCTTCCAATTTTAAAGTACGTGGTTATTTGTAAATGGGTCAATATATAAAGAATGTTTGTGCATTTTTTCAAAAAAATTATTAATAAATTAAAAAGCATAATATATTTTAAAAAATAAAATAGTGCACTCACTAAAATTTCAGCCAAAGAAAATTATAACTTATTCAAAACTTCATGCTAGATTGCTGGCTGACTTTTCGAAGGCTCAATTTAATGTGTACCCAACTAAAGCATATATTTGTCAAATTTCTATGAATGTTTAAAGGTAGATTTTCAATTTGAACTGTAGCTTTCACACATTTAATTTCAATTTAGCTATTTTTCCTTACTATAATGTCATTAAAGTGAATGTGGGAAAAGTGGAGCTTTATTTGTTCTTTTTTTTTTTTTTTGGGTACAGGAGATAATAGAAAACTTAAACTAAGTTGCACCTCAAAACTCAAACTGATTGCAGGGGATGTAGTCACCATAATCAGTCACTTTATCTTTTTTTCGAGAGATAAAAAATTTTAATTATGAAAATAAAAATTTTAACTGTAATGACAAAAATTCTAATTGTAAGTATAAGAATTTTAATTTTAAGGAAAAATTATATTTTAAAATTTTTATATTTTGAGGATAAAAATTTTAATTGAGCACAAAAATTTTTAGCCCACTTAAAATAATTTTAAAATTTAACATTAAATATTTTTAATTTGTATTCATGAAGTGTAATTTTTTATAAAATTTTAATTTTAATTTCTTGAACAATAATAAATAAAAATGTGAGGGAAAACTGAGTACATAATTAAAAAAACTTAGAGGTTTTACAATATGAAATATAATTTTTTCTTACAATTAAAATTTTTATTGCTCACAATTAAATTTGTTAATCTTCAAAAAAATGAAGTAAAATAAATACATATTATGTTATTCACTTGGCATGTGTGATTTTATAGGATCCATATTCGTGGCTCCTCACAAAAGGAACCGGGGAACTATCTGCTAAGAGCAGCAACCTAAGCTCAGGAGGAACACAAACCCAAACTTGGAAACAAATCGATTCCTTTTGCTCCTTTCTTCGCAGAAAATGTGGTGTAATAGAATTTCATTACCAGCCACAGCTTCCACAAAGTCCGACTTAGATAAAACTATAATTAATTTCATTATATATGTACACGCGTGAGAATACTAGATAAGTCAATAAAAATTTGTGCTGTGCAGCATGCACAGAGATAAAACTTTTAAGAGGAAAAGATTAATTAAATTAAATTGAAAAATTTTTAGCTGGCTCCTCTGCACAGCATAGGCACACCATAGTTTTAAGATCTTTATGTGCATTTGCAAGAAATATGTTGAGTTGAACTCTAATCATGTAAAATAGGCAATATGGAGTACGCTAGCCACATTTATGCTACTAATAATTTGATAAAAAGTTTTCTCAAAACTATTAAATAAGCTAAAATTTCATATACAACAGTACTTAAATTAATTTGTGAATTTTGATGTCACAAAAATTTCATTTTCACATCAGAATAATGCAAGGATTTTAAAAAGAATCCACTATATTATTGTGCCTTTAAAGAAAAAGGGAAAATTACACTTACTTAGCCATAGTTTACAAAAAGTTGTAATTGATCTCTCAATCTATTAGTCTTGTTACAATAAATCTCTTACCTATGGTGAAAAATCTAACTATGGACAATGTCTATTTCGTCCTTCCCCGGACCATCTCCCCCATGCAACAATGGTGGAATACTGGAATCTCCTTGCAGCTATTGGAACCAAAGCCTTATTTTCCGGTCTCAGTAATGTCATCCTTATCATCACCAGCAATTGTTGCTTCTTGCAAACCCGCTTTGTTAAAATGTCCCATGTTTTTTTTTCCAAACTACAGGGATCTGTTTGCTATATAGATAATTGAATTCCTTAAAATGGATCTTGAAAATTAATGTGGTTACGTTCATTGCCCTTTAATTTGCTTTCACATGTACTATAAAAGCAGGATGAATTTTGTGTGTATCACTACCAGGGATGTCCATTGATAAAGGGAACACATGACTTCCTTAAAATTTGAGCAAGGGCTAAGCGAGGTGGGGGAGGAAGATGAAATGGCAAATCGGACATTTTGTACTGTTTGAGACTTGCAACACAGATTTTAATTCTGTAAAAGATAAGGCACAATTTTTACTACAAGTGTTTATCACAACAGGGTTAATAGATTGAGAGGGTAATTGCTATTTTTTTCAAAAACTAGACAGCACACTGCAATTAAGAACAAAGATTGGGGTTTGATCACTGTAATTTTTCCTTAGAAAAAAAAACCCTTGCCAGCTGATTTTATTTTTCATAATGATAGTGGTTGTACATATTTTATATACTAATATCTGCTGGGATTGCTTGCCAGATTTGATGAACATTAATTGGGCAAAATTTTAGAGACAGTCTATCGATGATACTTTATAACAACTAAGAACCTATCATTTTATATATGTACATATGTGCTGTGACTTCAATATAAAAAGTGCTTAAATATAAACATTTTAAGATGAGAAGAAAATAAAGGGCTGATGGTGAGTAACTGACGCAAAATAATTATGTAAGTTTTCCCCGTCGAGCATAACATGTTTCTGTTTCCGCATCAATGAAAGTGACGACTTCTTCTTCTTCTTCTCCTTCACAGTATCTCTTTCCATTAACAACTTCGTTTACTTTGCATTTGTTAGCATAAATAAAGTGTTGAGAAGTGATTTCATTGTTATCACTAGTGCTGCACATATTCATTGTTCTGTGCCATTCTTCAACATCTTCCTTGTAAGGCATATGCCACCCACACTTGCTTCCATGCTTGCAAACTTACGTTTTTGCGTGTAAAATATGAATTCAATCCGTTTGCAATCAACTGCGACATTATTACATGGCACATACATAGTCAACCTTTGATGGGGATTGCGTTCCTTAAAAACCGTCCATACTATCTCTTTTTTAAATAATTCATCTTGCGAAACTTTTGAAGCCAACTGAAGTTTTCAAACCAACACATATCTAAAAAGGTTCATATCTTGTAGAACAAGAGAAATACCTGACCTTTCACTTGAATCATAAAAATAAGAGATGTCTAGTTTGATTGACACAATGGAATTAGCAAGTACAAAATCACCATTCTCGTTGTCTTGAAAACTTTGACTTGAGATTTCACTCTCAGAAATTTCAACAGGGTCCCCTCAATTTTATTAGGAAATTGAAAGTTTTGATTGTGTAACCACATGGGATTTCACACCCTAAAATCCATCAGACTTAAAATTGCATGTTATATGAGCACCTATGTGGAAAGCATACCTGAGAATCATTAGCAAATGCAATGCACTTCTGGAAATGATAAAAAGTTGCATTGAATGACAAGCAACTGTATCTATATGTTCTAGACCTGGTGGAAGATCTGGCAAAAATTTAAGCCTTGGGCAATGGCTCAAATGAAGATTATAGAGAAGCAAAAGATTAGAGACACAACCAGCAAGTAGATGCGTAAAATTTTTTCCCCATAGACTGAGTGTATTCAATGATGATAAGCAACTAAGATCATCAAGAATGGACCCATCACAAAGATTGCAATTACACAAGTCCAATATCTTCAATGAGAAAAGACTTGAGAATGATGGAAGAAGAACCCAACTGCTAGTAAGTTGGTTGCCAAAATGGCTTTTGTTTAGATTAAGGACCTCCAACGATGGTAAGCAACCAAGATCATTTAGAATTAATCCAACACTAAGATTGCAATTGCTTATATTCAATTCCTTCAATGACGATAAGCCTCAGGCAAAAGAAGGCAATACCAATCTTGTAGGAAATTCATGAATACTAAACCCAAATACCCTTTGAATTGGGGAATGTAAGCTCCATAATGAGTTAGATGTCAACCTCATGGAGAATGCTTCAACATCCCAATTTGCTTCATATGGCATAGGTGATTGAAGATATATAAATTCCATCAAATCGGAGCCCTAAGAAACAAAAAGTTGCAACATTGGAAGTAAGGATGAGGAATAGTGTAATCAACACAAATTTAACAAATATATATGAGAAAAATTTAATCCATCTAGAAAACAAGCCACTTAATTTATTTTTTGTCATCACATAATCAATATCCTCTGAAGACCATAACTTGCTTCATCTGCCAACATCACTTGGTGAGTCCTAAAAAACAATAGTTTTTACCCGTTTCTTGAAGGATATCATGCACAACCAAATGACATGTACATGATTATAACAATATTCAGTCAACTAGCATTTCTCCATGAGTTCTTTTATTCCAATTGTTGGATAAAGATCACATATTTCCAATATTTTTGTTACTTCATCTTTGGTCATTCCCTTAAAGATAGGAGCAATATCTAAAAATATTTTGGAAAAATTACTGTTAAGGATCCAAATCTATAAAAATTTATTCTGAAGGACCTATAACCACTAGGTTTAAGAGGTTTTACTTAAAGTCAGTGGTAATCTATTCTAAAACAATGGTAACAAGTCCTTCAAAGTAATTTTTTTAAACTTTGGAACCTCAACTATAATTCTCCCAAATATTTTCTTTCCCACATAATCTAATGCTTCGTAACTTATTTTAAGTCTCTTTCGAATATCATTTGATGGAACTTTCTTTATTTTCTCCAAAGCATCTTTTCTCTTAAGTAAATTTCTTCCACAAAAATGAGAACCCAACACTTCAAGTGTCAAAAGAAGGCCTTCAGCATGATGGATGACACTTGTAAACAACTCCAAATAATGTTCTATAGGTTTATCCCTTTTAAAAGCCCTCTTACAAAAGAATTCAAGAGATTCTTCATTGTTTAATAATTTTGCCTCATACATTTCAAATTCTGTGATGGGACGATATAAATAGTATATGAACACTAAAAACAAACCATGTGTGATCCACAACTTATATATATGTGTGTGTGTGTATGAATAAATGATTCTTACGAGAGCTGTCTTTCCTATACTACCTATGCCCCATATTCTTATTAAGTGAATATAACCCAATCCAATCCTTAAAAGTGAATTTATTTCTTCCATCTTTGAATCAATGCCAACAAATTCATTGTTGTAATATGGTAATTTAGGTTGTAATTTTGCCCATACTTTTGCAATGATTTCTTCAATACGTTTCGTTTCATGCTTACATGGAAGAAAAAAATAATCAATTGCTATTTGGTATGCCCAAAACAAATTACAACCTAGCTATTGTTAGAGCAAATTCAAGTTTTCATTATTTTTTGATCTGGTGTCGAGGCAAAAAGAAAGAAAAGGATCAAACATTTCTGGTAGACGGGTGTGTGATACACACACACACTATAAAGTGACATTAGTTTGAAACATGCTCTCTCTCTCTCTCTCTCTCTCTCTCTCTCTCTATATATATATATATATATATTCCAATTTCTGTTTTTCAATAAGCTAATACATTTAAGGTTAGGCTAGATCACATTTTAAAGAAAGCAAAGGTAAAATGTAAAGATAAAGGACCGTTTTGTGTTGGCCTAATGACAATATATATTTGAATATGTACCAAAAATGAGATCAGTTGATATATACATATATATATATATATATATTATGTATATGTGCATTTATCACTTAAGCTAGCTTGTATTATATATGCATTGCCACTTAATCATTTCAAAATGTGATCACAAACCACTAGAAGAGAGATAAAGAAACTAATATTTAAGAGATTATGATAGTATATAGGGAAAAGGAATGAGGTAATATGCAATAGAGTTGAACTATAAATTATAAAAAATAGGCAAAAATGGAGTTCGCTGGCCACATTTATGCTACTAATTAATTTGATAGAAAGTTATCTCATAACAAATGTTTTAAATTACATGTTCAATATTACTTAAATTAATTTGTGAATTTTAATGTTACAAGAAGTTTATTTGAAGACTTCAAAATTTCTGGGATTAGTTGGCAGATTTTGGAAAGATTATGAACTATCTATCATAATGTCTCTCTCGTTTTTTTCTTAATTACTATTATAACGTGCCTGACAAAGGTTCTTGAGAAGAAGAAGCTACTTATTTTTAAAAATATTTTTATTTTGATCTCCTAAAGTATTTTGAAGGAGAGAGTCAAAGAGAAGCTACTCCCTAATAATATAGTCCCAGTTTTTATTAGGAAGAAAAGAAGTAAGAAATTAGAACTTTTGTATTAAAGTATTTATTTATTTTTTAAATCAAAATTATTTTCTTTTTGTACAAGAAAGAGGGACCCTAACCCTATATCATTTGCTCAAGTGGCAATTGACTTCAACTTAATTGCATCATTCAAATAGCATCTATACTTGTGACAACAAAATTCCTACATGGAACCTAGTTATCAGGTTTGGAGAATTATAACTTTGGTCAATACATATTGGAAGATCAAAATAAATCATATAAAAAATAAATCCTTTTCTAGATTCAGGAATCTTTTGAAGCTCATACAACTACCAAGTCAAATAAGCATAGTTGAGGGAGAGAATGACAATAGTCTTCTAGGAGATGAAAGCTTATACAACACCAATAATTGTGTATCAAAGGTGGAGAATAAATCTTTCAACTATAGTCCTAAAGCAGATGAAGCTAGATAGTGCACTGCCCGGAGGGTTTTTTAAGATCAAGTTCATATTAATCTGTTTTCTCTTTATCTTTCGAAAGCTTATATTCATATGTCTATATTTGATGTGCGACTATATTTGAACATTCCTATTTTCAAATTTCGAACTCATCATATTGATCAAGTAAATGTCATAAGGTTATTAAGAATATATTCTTCATAGTTAGTAGTAAGATTTAAGGACAAGTTTCCATAATCAAATTCCCTTGCAAAGTTTCATGTTTTAATTCCTTCCATGTGTTCATTCCAAAATAAAGGCCCTTGCCATATTAATAAAGATTGATAATGATAACGTAAATCCTTCAACCAACTTCTCAATTTTACTCATCTTCAACCAAAATGTTATGATACAAACTTGTACCTAACAAAGCTAAGAAATAGAGAATGGTGATGTAACTTAGAAATAATGATGTCTATATTGATATTGAATACTGATAAATGAATACAAAGGTGGAAAGAAAAATAAGAAAGTGCGGGGATAATCTCTCTTTTTGAGTTAGAGTAGACTCCACGAACAAAATCCTTACAATATTCTTCATCACTTAGAAAACACAAGATTTACATAAAATAGCAGAAAATAAAAGAGAGAGAAAAAATGTCTCACAGTATAACACAAACTGCTCTAACCAAGTTAGTGCCATCAAGCTTTGCACCTTCCAATTGCTAAGTGAAACATATTGCGAAAAGGAATGTATATATGTCAGTTCCATTTGTTGGCTAACTTGCACCAGTAGACAAAAATCAAAGATATACATAGGCAACCAGAAGATCAAATATTTTCTTTTTATAAGGTTAGCTTTTAAAATCATATAACAATCAAAGAAGCATCAAATTATAGGGGAAGAAGGAAACTTCAATTTTGATCCTACATATTAAGCTCCTATCAAATGTTAGCTTTGGTCTGCTTTCTCATTTCAGCACTAATGATCTAAAAGTTTACTTTTTTTCTTTTCAGTGTAGCACAAATTTCAGTTTGTTTAGGCTCTTATCATAATTTTCTATGACCGAGCCATAAAATTTACAAACGAATCCTCCATGTTTCAATTTTACATTATTAATTGTATAAGCATAACAAAGAATGACTCCCCTATTTTTAAAAGCACGTAACTCCATAGATCAATTTCTCTGCACACCAAAGATTCTGTCTGGGCATTAATTAAATGAGTAGTAATTTGATTGATACACGGAAACCATTTGTATGATCATTTATACCATAGACAAACAATGGCAACATGGAACTCAAAATATAATTTCACAGTGTGAAAGTATAATCACTATTTGAGATAGAAAGTTTTATGCCAAGATCATGATCATCTTTTGGTAGGCATTCGAAATTTCAACATTGCAATTTCAGCACCATAACAATTACATCTTAACAATGTTAACTGTATACCAAATACTAATTAGCTGTCCAACAATATTCAAGAACAAAGGGAGGAAATTTCTCAAAGCAAATTGAAAAGTTATTAGCAAATCTACTTACTACATTTTGAAAGCAAGCTCTTTTAAGGTTTGCATACTTCAAATTAGCCTTGTTCAACTTTGCACCTTGAGACACAAAACTAATTATAATGAACCTAACATGAAAGCAAGAGTAGGCACTGGAAAGCAAAATTAAAAAAAAAAATAATAATATTTGACCAATGAAACCTAAATCAACTAAACATTAATAAAAGAATGGGTGCATCTTTCAAGCATGTAAACGTGCAACGAATAACATCATTTACCAAAATTTTAACTTTACAAATCCATATTTGATAGGACAAACATATCCACTAAAGATGACACCCAATCATGAGAAAGAGATGACATAGTTATTCTTAGTAATGTAAGATGATATTTATAGAGTCCCACATTAGAAAGGAGGGACCTGGGCTAGGGCCTTATAAGGGGGAGTAGTACTCTCCCCACATGGATGTGTTTTCTTGGGAGTTAATAAGAGAAGCCATCTTCCAGAAAGAATAAAACCCTAGAGCTAATGGGAGAAGCCATCTGCCGAGGACAATATCCATGGGGATTTGAAAACGTGAGAAACGCGATGTTCAATTCTTTGTAAACATAAAAAATGGGCTAGATATAAAAGGAAGTCCTCAAAAGAGAAGGATTTGGGACTAACTAAAATTAGAATAAAATTCTAAATAATAAAAAATGAGAATTTAAGTCATCAGTTGCTTAGAAATTAGGGCTACAGTGATTCAAAAAAATTATTGAAAGTTTTGAGTTCTTTAGGATTCTCAAAGGCCCTGAATACTATGGGAACCCTTAGAATAATTGAAACCCCTCTGGTGAGCTATTTTGACTATCAGTTGATAAAAACTTTGATCGAATAGTTTAGAATGATTTTAGATCCAAATTGAGTAATTCCAAGGGTATTTTATAAATTAGATAACCTAAATTTTATGATGGAAAAGACAGTTCTAAGAAAAAAGCTAAAACGAGCCCAAATGAAGGAAAGGAAGTGGAGGGACATAATCGATATTTCAGGAATTGTTATAAAAACCATCCTCCACCTTTTTAAATAACTAGCCAGCTTTTCCACCCTTCCAAGAACATCTCCTAAGCTTAGAATCAAACCAAAAATGGCGTGAAAATTGGGAGAAGAGAGAAAAAGAAAACTAAGGCAAAAAGGTATGAAAATACAGGGAAATTTTACAAGTTAATTATAAAATTTTCTCCTCTCTTCATTTTCCCTCTCTTGATGGTTTTAGATTCTTAAAAGGAGGAATTTGGTAGCTGACCTCATGAGAAAAAGTGGAGGATTTGAGCAACCAAATAGAGCAAGAGAATCACCATTTAGCAAGCTTTCAAATGAGATATGATGTATAATAGAAAAACTCATTTTTCTTTGAATTCCAATTGCTTCCATATTAGGTCTAGAGAGAGAAACTAGAGAAGGGAAGGAACTCAAACCAAAACAAGGTAGAGACAAGAATATTCAAGCATGAGAAACAAGAATATGCAAGGAGAACAAAGAAAGAACCATGAATTTATGAGATAGAAAAGCTAGGGGTTTGTGAACATAACCAAAAATCTAATTTTATCTAAGAGTTCCCAAGCCTATGTGAATGTTTATATGAGTTTCTAAGACCCCTAGAGAGCTTCCCACATGTACCTCCCATCCAAGAAAGCAAAGAAACTCCATGGACTCCTTAAGGAAGCCTTGCCTCGACCTAGGACAGAAGTAATACTTAGGGAGTGTTTTAGTTGCTTCCAAGCTTAGTTTTAAATCATATATGATGGGAGAGTATGAGAGAAAGCCTTGAAAAAAAAAATTTATAAGCCATAGATAGTGAGATGGAGGTGTAGGCTCCATAATGTTGCATAATGAAACAACTCCTAGCTAGGCTCCTTAAAATAATTGTGCGATGACTCTGAAGGGTCTAAATGGAGTCAAAAATCATAGATTAAAGGAGAGAAGGGAGCCAAGATCATGAATTTTTGTAGTTGCTTCATTAAGTGCCTTAGGGAAGCATAATGGAGCCATAAATTAAAGTAGCATAATGTGAAGTGTGTATAATGCCAAGGCTTATTCCCATGAGTAATTCATGTTTCTTTTGGCATGTTTAGGCCAAAAGAAATGATCTCCACCTTCTTGGGTGTGTGAGGTCAAGGGAAAGGACTCAAGGCTTAAGGAAAAATTGTGTAAATGCAAGCAAGGTAGCTCTTTCTCTTTTCTCCCATATATGAATGAATGTCTACATTGTTTCTAAATGTGTATAAGTATTTTAAGCTATGAATTGTATTTTAGTATGATTCCTATGTTCCATGGAACCATAGTATTGCATTATGTATTCAAATCATGTCTAAAATGTTTCTATTAGTTTACTTGAATGTGGAGAGGCCAAGAACCTTCTATCTTCGATAAGGATGAGCCAAGAGCTCTTAGAAGTGGTTGAGACCAAGAGAAAGTCTCTCAAGAACAAGGCTTAGTTCAAGGCCTTTGAGAAAAAGGGTGAGGCAAGTCCAAGAATCTTGAAGAAATTGGGTGAGGCTAATCCATTCATTTGGTAAGTCTACATATGCTATGTGTGCTTTGTGTAAATGCCAAGAATGCATCTTTAACCATTTCAAGTGTTAGTATGCCATGCATGCATTTTAAGGCTTGTATTACATTCTTTATGCATGATTTAATGGGAGATGAGCTATTGGAATTTCTTGAATCTCACTTCCTCCTCTCCAACATCTTAATATGCTACGTGCAGCCAATGAACAAGGAAATGGAAGTCACCAGGGTGGAAGACAAAGGTTTGGCTCTAAAGTGCTTGCTTTTACTTATGTTGTAATCAAAGAAGTGGCAAATGATGTAAACTTTTGATAGAATTCATGTACAATAAATGGAACATGTGTAAATATCCCAATAGATGATATATGTATGACAATTAATGATAAATGAGTAGTGATGCAATTTTTGGGTGTTGGATGGCTATTTTCCACATGTATCTCTTTACATATAGCTTGGGGATGGAGGATGAG
This sequence comes from Erythrophleum ivorense, assembly GCA_026724425.1. Lineage (NCBI taxonomy): Eukaryota > Viridiplantae > Streptophyta > Magnoliopsida > Fabales > Fabaceae > Erythrophleum > Erythrophleum ivorense. The sequence continues at coordinate 4,162,640 of JAIUCV010000020.1, read as the reverse complement.
ATTTTGTGTTTTGAGTTTTTACACCTTTAAGACAAGTTTAGGGAGCCCTTTTGGGCCATTCCCACGTGCCCAAGTGGCCACAAGAACCTTAGAAGCCATTTTACACACTTTTGCACCATTAAAATGCATCAAAATGACCCAAATGGCACCCTACACCACGTTTTGACCAAATGAATGAATTTATTCATGAAATTTGGTAGACATTTAAAGCTCATTGAGATCCCTTTGGGAACCTAAAGTAAAGCAAAAATAGAGCTCTATAGAATTATTTATGAATTTTCAAAGTTGGGATTTTCAATTAATTCTGGTATGTGCACTGTTCACACTGTTAAATCTGTTTTCTATGTCATTCGATAGGCAAACAATGTCCAATGCTTGTGAAATTTTACAGGAATAAACTAAATGTTATAAGATTTCTGTGGCTACCAAGATCACCTCATTTGGAGGTCTAAGCAAAGAGTTATACAATTTTGAAATTTGCTATCAGTAGCAGTAGTGCCTCCTGAGTCTAGTTATTGTTTTATAGATTTCCAGTGACTAAAAGTATCTGTTTCATTCTAGAATTATTTTTTGTATAAATTGAACATCTGTAGCTTTCTATAATGACTAAATTTGTGTGATTTCAAGTTTTATATAATTAATTATGAATTTTGAAATGTTCATACTAGTAATCTGAACCAGTGGCCTAGGTAGCAGAAACCTCAGTGGCTTTTCAGATGTCAAATGTTTTCCCCTTAATGTTTCATGAGCTGAAATTATTTTTACCATGGAGTAGACATCTAGAGATTTCTATAATGGTAACATTTGTTACATTTTGATATTTTTGGATTTAGTTATGAATTTCTAAAGTTGTGACATAAAAACTAAAAATCTAACCATGGCTAATTCGTGGAAATTGGTGTGTTTCATCCACTTATATGAGTTCCAAGCCATTTTATTAGATGGTTTTAAATTTTATTAGTGTAATTAAATATGAGAATGAGTTTAATGAGTTCCCTTGGTCCATGGAATACATAATGAAAAATTTATCCGCTACACAATGCATGAAAATGTGATATATTAATGTCTTTTTATTGGAAACTCATATGCTTCATGGAATAGAACCTAAAAATGGCATGAAATGAGTTATAGTATGATGGTGTTATAATATTCTATATGGAGAGAGAATAGTGAAGAAGTCCGCTACAACCTATTATATGTACACTTGAGATCCAGAATCTTTTACCTCTAAATTAGCTTCTTCTAAGTCTACTCCCTCGAAATTGGCCTTTGTAAAATCTGCATTATGAGATTATGAAGGTACTAATTAATGGATCAGGAAAATCCATTCTCTAAGAATGACAAGGTTCTTGATAGTTTTTAAGAATTCAATGACATTATATTAGTGAAATTAATGTAAAAATAAAAGAAAGAGACTAAATTATAACTCTTGATATTTTCACCGAGAAGTTAACTACAAAGGTGAACTACAAACTTATAGAAGAGACCTTAAATGCGAGTAAGGTTGGTAAGTCTCCAATGACTTGTCTAGTTCATTCATCATATTGTGTGTTTATTATGCATTTCGTATGCACTGTATCTGTTTCTTATTTGTTCAAATCAATACAAGGAAATATACATGTAGAAAACCATGTGGCTTTAGATATAATAAATATTTATATTATCCTTTTAGCAAGTTCAGCATCCTAAATGTCATTTTCTTGCATTGTCATAAATAGTTCTCACTTTGACTATTCCTACTCATATTGGAAAATAATCCATTCTTTGTTAATATTTAGCTCAAAAGTAAAGGGACATATTTGTTCTGCCAATCATCAAGCTTTCAAAAGCATGTATATCTCCTTACACTAAATTAAAGAAATGAATAATGATATAGGTGCCAATGTCATGATATGCAAAAAGGCATATTTTTGATAAGTTATCAATTAAATGCAAACAATACAAACAACAAGGAATTACATGCCAATAATACATGTATGATGGAACCAACTGTGTAAGTGCAACATAAAGCTGTAAAAAGTATTATTGGTTCTAAAAATTAGAGAACTGAAGCAAAGAAGTAGAAAAGATTAACATACCTCTAGACTTGTAAGCTGCTAAAGGATAGCATATTTGAATGAAGTTTAGCAAACATTTGCCTTAGCAAATTCACATATTCCCAAGGCTAGATGAATTAAGTAAGAGGCTTGCAATAATGATGTGATGATGAAAAAAGTATTGCTCTAAGTGACTTACTAATGAAAAGTTATGTTGTCAAAGGTGGAGACCTTAGCATTAACATCCTATCAAATAAGCTAGGTTTTAGTTTAACTTGCAAATAAAGAAATTGCATATGGTTTAATGGTTTATACCAGGGAACCAATTAATTTCATACCTAACTCAAACAAGAGAAGCATATAGAACAAGTTTTAAAAAGTAGACAATCAAAAGTTCAAATTAGCTATAAATTTGTTACTAATACTACATTGTTAAGCATTTACATAATTTATCTTATAAGAGACCTCAAAGGCTTAAACTATTAGAAAGCTAAACTTCAGAACATCTTAAATAAAATTTAGCCTAAGCTTCAGTAGTCTCAACCTTAATTAGCGCATAACAAACTAGTCTAGAATCTGGATCATCTTTCTAAATTGATGTCCATATGTACCAATGGTGTTTGGAATTATACTTACATAGAATTTTACGCTTACAAGGTTTGGACATGAAAATAAGACATTTTTAAGATAGGCAGAGCTAAATTTCACAACTAGTAAAACTTAAATATCCATAAACAAGATTATTGCAGGGGTGATGTTAGCTAACATAATATTTAACATACAAAGGTGCAAATGGCTTAAATTCTTATTAGATTTTACATTAAAAATTCTAGCCAGTGGTTATTGCCACAAATTTCTCCAATTCAACATTGTTAAAATGCAATTGCTCATCTCAAAAAAAATTAAAAAATTAGGGTTCTTTTATAGATAGCTTAAGTTCTCCACCTTCTAATCATCTCAAAATTTGCAATAAATAATATTTTATGACCCTACACTCATCTCAAGGCATTCTTGGATAGTGGAAACCTTGAACTCTCAACATATGATGGACCCTAGTTTATATAGAAAATATATGTAAGGGCATAAAAGAAAGGTTGGTTGAAAGGAGGGTGAGTGACTTTGATAGCAAGGAAGGGATATGTGTCATCACTAAAGTAGACAAATCTAGGCAATTTTGCTACAAGGAAGGCTTATAAGGATGGAAAGAAAAGTGGGCAGAGGTCATGGAAAATTATGTCATGATTTTAGGAGATTTCTAGTATCTTAAACAGTTATAGTGTTTCTTTTATCTTTTTGCATTATTTTTCTATTTCTATGTTATTGTATAAAGGCAATTCTATGTTTGCTTTGCTATTTGGCCATCAGTATTTATTTTGGTTCATCAATATCTCCAAGATTGATATATGCTAGATAAGCTCCTTTAAGGTTTGCACATCCAAATTAGGACTGTTGAACTTCACACCATGTGACCCAAGGAACCAATTCTAAACAACCTAACCTGAAAGCTAGAGTATGCACTGGAAAACAAAATTTTACAAATAATAATAATACTTTACCAACAAAACCTAACCTACTAAACAATAATAACTAAATAATAAAAGTAAATGTGCAACAAATAACATCATTTCCTAAAATTTTTAACTTTTACAAATCCATATTTGATGGTACAAACATCCACTAAAAGATGACACCCAAGCATGAGAAAGAGAAAGAGATGCAATCATTATTCTTAGTAATGTAACTCAACATTCAACTAGGAAAGAGAATAGTATGAAGAACTCCTCTGCACCCTATTTCATGCACATATTGAGATTTATAATCTTTTACCTCTGAATTAGCTTCTTCTAGGATAGTTGCTTGTAGTAATGTTAGTAAGATTTGCATTCTAAGATGATGAAAGTACTAATTATTTTTCATGGGACACAAGGAAGCTAAATGTATAGAAAAATAACACAGCAATCAAATCTAGAAGGGAATAAACTACAAGGATCTAATAGAAGTTGCCCTAAATAAAAGGGGGCAAAAAAAAAACTCTCACAATTTCATTGCCACTGAAACGTTTAACGATTAAAGGAGGGGATGTATATACAATAACGTACTCGAATGAACCTCAAATGTGCTCATGTACTGGTTGGATCCCTAACACCAATTGAGTTTTAGGACCAAAGTCGTTCCATGTTACTTTTAACTACTAAAAATTAATGGTTAGAGGCGAACCTGTAGAAGTGTAAAACGAGGACTACTCTAATTAAGATACAATCTATTAGACAAGCACCTACAGAATTACAAAGTATTAACAAAAGAACTTCTTCTCAAGATATAATATGTTTTGAACTAAAACAATCAAGGAAATATTCTCATATTATTTTAGTGAAATTAACATAAAAACATAAAAGGGAGACAAAATTATAATTCTTGATGTTTTTGTTGAACAGTTAACTCCAAAGGTGAACTACAAAGATATATCATCCATAGCTTGTTTATTTCATTCATCATATAAGGCATAAAGCCTTGAGAACCAAATAAAGTATCTATTACAACTCTCAACCATGAACTATAAGCAATAATTACTAAAAGTATTAATTGTATTTCTTAGATGAAGTACTAATTATGTTTCTTAACCTCCAAGTAGGTGAAGGCTTGTGAAGCAAATGTCTTGAGGGGCTAAAGGCATCATTCACCAATAATAACATTATGCTAAAAGCCTGGAGTATAGAAGAAAGAGAGCCTCATAACATGAACTTGGTATGCACAAGATTCATTTCCTATTTATTCACATAAATAAAAGGAAATATGCATGTAGAAAATCATGTCACTTTAGATGTAATAAATATTTATATTATTCTTTTGGTAAGTTTAGCACCCTAAATGCCAATTTCCACATTATCATAGATAGTTCTCATGTTGACTATTTTTACTCAAAATGGGAAATAATCCATTCTTTGTCATTCTTTAGCTTAAAAGCATAGAGACATGTTTGTTCTACCAATTATCAAAGCTTTAAAGTTAAAGGTGGTATATAACGTCATACTATAGATGAAAGAAATGAATGATGATATTTAAGTGTCAATATCATGATATGCAAAAAGGTGTATATTGAGCTATGAAAATCAAATCTACCCTATATTCATTCCTTATACTTGGTAAGTTATCAGTTAAATGGTAACAGTGCAAACAACTTAAAATTGCATGGCAATAATACATGTATAATGGAATTGTTGCTTCTTTGAAGCGTACACACAAGTATACGTATTACGAAGGCAATATAGTGATAAGAAAAGATCGTTCCCTTGAGAATTTATGATCAAAATAATGTCAAGTACTAAAATTCACACCCTAGCTTAAATCAAGTGAATCAATTTTTAATAGTTGATGTTAAAAAGAAATAATTATGGATCAAAAGCTATATAGAGCTCAAGATTAGTATTTGGATGTTCCAGGTGATTAGTGGCATCTAGGATTATTAGTTCCTCTTATATTTCATAACAAATTGCTTAACACTTAGAATTGTTGCTCTCAATGATGATACATATTGGCCTAGAGTTCATTTATTCTTATAAGTATTCTTCCAAATCTCATATAGGGTTATCCAATCAATTTTATAATTCTTTATAAAACCAATAGGGGTTAAATTGCTAGCATAATACCTAATTGGACCATGTGAAGCTAATGAGTATATTCCTATCTCATTAACTAAACCATCCACTTACCTTAGCAAGTTTCAAGTACTCAGACCACTCAACTTTTGATCTAACCTCTCTTTCCCTTTCCCAAGTTCAAGTAAGGTATCAAATCACCCTAAATGTTGGCCAATCAATTAAAGAGCCTGAAGCATGGAGTTGAATGAACAGATATTAACCATTAATTGCAAAGTTAGAGTAAAGAACAATCATTAATCCATACAAAAGTTCCTAATAATCCTATATTAGAGAGTTTAGCTATACATGATCATGAAACCTAGAGGCAAACTTGAAGTGAAAGTCAAATACATCATAAATAATCAAAAGAACAAAAGAAAGGAAGAAGAAACTTAAAAATGGAGCTTGTTTCAGCTTCACTCTTCAATCCCTAGCTTCCCTCTCCTTCAAGATGCCTTCTTAGCTCTTTTCTACCTCTACACACTTAGAACAAAGCAAATACAACCTAGAATGATAGCTCCTTCCCATTCCCCTCGTATATGAAGCCCAAAACCCTCAACAAGTCTATAAAGAAAATGCTACATTTAGCTAATCCGTTTTATAACACGACTCAGCATGTCGTGCTGCGACCAAGTTAAGTTCTAGGTGAATACATGCCGCAGCCTGCTAAAGATATGCCGTGGCGAGATTGGCTTCTGGATGGCATGCATGCTCCTCGCTTCTGCATACAACATTTCAATTGCAATGATTTTGGCTTCTGTGTGACTTTGTGCCTTGGCTCAACATGTCCCTGTCGTGGATTTAGCTTTACTTGACCAGCACCGTAGCTTAGCACGCTCTTGTTGTGGCATCGTTAGCTTCTAGTTCAAGTTTTGCCGTGGTGATAATAGGATACACTGCAGCATAGGTTGCCTAGCATGCTGCTCTTTGATTTCTTCCCTTTTAGCCATGGCGTGATAAACTCTTAGCCATGGCGAGATTTCAAAAATAATGCAGAAACCAACTTTGAAGCCTCTTTCACTTGAGAATGCTCACTCTTCTATGAAAAATGCATTCTATAACAAGAACAAAGTGTGATTAGTTATCAATATACTCGAAATTAAGACAAAAACTATCATTTTCTAAGTAAGAATTGAATATAAAGCTATTCATCCTAAGTATGTTTGTTTTATCTATAAAAGTATTATTTACCCTATAATTAGAGGCTAATATCATCTTTACTAAGAGAAAATATGTACAATAACATAAATAGTTAGGAATTATCATACCTCTAAACTTGAACTTTTACTCATCCTCGAGTAAAACAAATGAAGAACACTATTAAAGTGACCATTGGCCTGAGAAACATTAATGACTGTTATAGTCCTCACTTGTTGCATCAGAGAGTACATTCAATCGAAAGAACAAGCAATATATGCAAGAAGCAAAGTTCAAACAATAAAGCTAAGACTTCTAACCATTTTGAAGTGTACGTGTGAATTTAACCAAACACTCATCTCAAACAAGTATCAAAATTAATTTTTTGCACTCTAACAAGTATAACCAACCTCAATGACAGGAACTTCATAAGCTCACCTCTTTCCCTCTCTCTACTAAATTAGGTGCCATAAAACCACTAGATCAAAAGGACTTTTAAGCTTGAAATAGGGCTAGGGTTATGATTACAAAGGATAGGCAAAGTTAGTACAAAAGATCTCGAGAAAATCTATATAATAGTATACATAAACCAGAAGTTCTTTCAATGCACCTTCAGCAATGATTTCAATAGGATCCCCATCTCAAAATTTTTTTTTAAGAGTGAGTCTCCCCCGAACTTCGATCTTTTTAATCTCAGTTAAGCTTATTTCCACATGGGCACACTATTTCCACAAAATGGCCAACAAGTAATGGTCATGGATCTTATTTCCATATGTGCACACTATCATCTTTTTCTCAAGAAAATGGGCAAGATTATAGATTTTTATAAGGCAAATTAGGCTAAGTATTCATGTTGGTAACAGAATAAAGTGCAATCTCTTATGATTTTTTTTATATGGCTCAAATAAGGTTTAAATTTTAAAAATAATTACAATAGGGTCAGGCTTGAAACCAAGGAATGTTGAATCATCTCTAAAGGTTATGCCATACCTATTGATTCGCCTCAAGAAGGTAGAAGACAAGTTCTAAAGCCCTAGATTTAAGATTAGCTATACAAATTAGAATACAGAGAACTTTCTCCTAAAACTAGAAATCGATTTGTGGATTGGCTAAACAGTGCATATCATGGTTTTAAAAAATGGAAGAAATCCTAATTTATGTATTTGAACTAAGATCAAAACATAGTTAGCATAGAATTCCTACAAAATATCTCTTGACATAGAACACTATCATTAGAAGTAGGCGAAAAACAAAATCAGCAAGCTAACAGACAAACTAATTTGATACAAATTTCAAAAATTTTCTTGTCAAGCAAAAGTTCAAGTACAAAATTTCATGTTATTCCCCATCAATTATACTTGTCCAAACTATCCTACCCCTAAACTTAAAATCAAAATTGTCCCCAATGTTAAGGAACAAAGAAAGCTTAAGAGAATTAAGGGGGATAGTTATGTACATAAGGATCTGACCTAAGCTGCTTTTTTTTTTTTAACATATACTAAAGAAAAAAAAAAGAAATGGGAAATGAGATATAAAGACAATAATATAAAAAAAGAAAATAACAAAGAAAACATTAAACCAACCCTTACTGACAACAAAATATAACATTCAAATTTCATAATACAGACAGCTAAATAGATGCAATTGACATAAGGAGAAGGGAAATAGAAAAGGGTGTCGGATGTCAAGGTCCTGTGGTGGCTCCTAAAATGGTGATCTAGTAGGACTGAGTACAAAAACAGGAGAAGGTAGAAGCTCAGATAGGGCCAATTGGAGATGGCTGGCTAAGTGTCTCCAACATTTGTACTGCCAGCGGTCCATAGCTTGAGCACAAAGGGAAAGATCTTGAATCATCGTAAATAAAGCATCCAAGGAAGGCGCCTTCACCAAAGATGGTGGTAAATCTTGAATTGGCGAACGGGGTGGCTGATTTGGTTCAACTGGGAATTCCATCAGCTCCTCAACAGGCTGCTCCATTGGCTCATCAATAGGCTCCTTGATGGGCTCATTCCCCTCAGCCTCCAGATCACCAATCATCAAAATAGGAAAGGGTTTCCTTGATGGGAGGAGCTCCTCATGTGGTTTAAATGGAACCCCTGCGACGGTGCACAACTCTATGATCAAATAAGGATGCACTAGGCTGGATACTGTAGACTGAGAAATCTTCTTAATGTTTACAAAAATAATGTAACCGACATCGATCGGTCTCCAAATCATAATTAGATAAATCAGGATCCCCCGGTCAATTGTCAATTCACTCAGATGGCCACTCGGAAGTAGGTTAGTGCATACGAAGTGAGTCTAATAACGGGCCACTTGATTAAAATACTTCGCAGAATGCCCTTGGGTACCTCACATGACATCTTTTAAATGTTTTGCCCAGAAGAGTCAATTCTACAGCAACATTATGTAAATCGAGGGTTTCCCCACTCATCCTGTACATGCAAAACTTATAGTCAAGCACCAAAGAAAGGTGATATCTATCTCAAATCACTTGCTTATTAATAGTGACTATACATCCTTGAACTTTATACAAGTGTTAATGATAAAATAGGGCATTGCCATAGAACTCGTGAACTATGGGCACCACGGTTACTATCGGCTCAAAACAGAATGTCCCCTATCTTTTAGCAAAGATTTGATCTGCCACTTCTTGACTCTTTGTAGGAGTGGTACTGAATTTCCTCCTAGAATTAGAGCTCTATGGAATATCTCTTCATTATACCACTCCTGAGCTACCACAGAGACAAAGCGGGAGCGATTAAATAAAGTAAAAGATGAAGATGATGATTTACCTCGTGCTTTCTTCTTTGGAGCCATTAGAAAGAAGCCTACAAAAAGGAATTAAAGACAATTAACATGGGCAACTAAGTAATAAGGATGAAGCAAAAGCCCTAGTCTAATGTAATTCTAGTCACTGCTAATCAATTAGGAGCCCTCTCAAAACTTAGTACCAGGTGAACATAACAAGTGACCACTATTATGCACAGAGTATTCCAACTAGCATGCAAATGTTATAACTAAAGGAGCTAACAAGTATATGAATTAACCAATCTCACCATTCCAAATAGAGTAGAACTCTTGTCCAAATAAATCTAACTAGAGGAGACACATAGGAAATGCATAGTTGCACCTAAATAAAAACTAATTAAAAGATAACTTTCATTTGAGACAGACAATTGGTGTGTAAAATGACAATTTTCAAATGTGAAAAATCTAGACATCCCTAAGGCATAATTCATTAGTATGTACAAATATAGAGGAAATAGATGGACAAAAGAATGCAGAAAATAGCCACACCAACCAAAGTTTCATTCAGGCATTTTATCAAACAGCTAGTGTGTAACACTCCAAAATTAATTAAGGTGTTAATAATGTATTTGGACTACTTAAGAATAATTATTATAGAATGATTAGGTAAGCTATATGAATGAAAATTTATAAAGAAATAAAGCTATTAATATAGGTTTAAGTTTTCAATTGGGTTAACGCTTAATTTAGGCCCAAAATTTATTTTAGTAAGCCGTGGATAAGGATTTATGGAAGCTTAATAATTCTAAATGCAAGTCCAACTCCTTATCATGAGACTTAGGCCAAGAGAGATCACCTAGCAATAGCCCAATTTGATTTAGTGAAATAGAGGCCCATGACCCAATTTACATAAGCCCTTATAGTTAGCCCAACAAACATTATGCAGACCTAAATTGGATTGACTCTTAAATTTGATCGGACCCTGCTACAGCTCTGAAGCTCAACTCATAAGACTTAGCCCAACTAACACCAACCTTTAAACCCACTAGAATTTGGGCCTTAAAGTTAGCACACTTTACCTAAATTCAAAGTGTTCTGCAGCCCATCTTACCTAGCACCAGCCCATTTGAAATAATGGGCCCATTGGACCAATCCATATTCACTAAAACCCTAAAAAGTCTTATCTCCACCCATTTGGCTGCCAAGGAATTCATGTTCTACAGACTTATAAAGCTATTTTCGCACTTGAGAAGAGGGGCTAGGGTTTTTCTACATTCCTTCACCATTTCTCACTTCTAAAGGAAGATTTAGCTAAGGTAATCTATATGAAACATGTCCCTCTCATTCTCCTCTTCATTTTGGTCCAATTAGTTTCTGGTTTTGAGTATTTTCATCTTCTTCTCAAATCTAAAATTTGGTGTTTGGGTGTTTCCTTGGAAGATTTTTGGAGTAGAAGCTAAAGGAATGATTGGGTAAGCATTTTCCCTTCTGTTTTATGTATTATTTTGCTAGAAAATGTCCCTAAGGGTTGATTTTCATAATGGGTTCTAAAATTATGCGAAATTACAAGGAGATGAAGGTGAAAAATTGAATTTTCTGGGTTTGATACTCAAAACCGAATTTGGGAATTTCCCATAGTGTGTTCTTGATAGTTGAGGCTCAACTCAGTCCATTTGACCCTTTAGGTATATGGGTAAGTATTCCCTTTTCTCTTATGTGATATATATATTGAATTTCTATCATTTGGACTCACTTTTGGTGCACAGCTCTTACATGTGCGAAAATGGAGACATTAGGAGTGAGTCATTGTGAGTTCTTGTTGTTGTGACCTTGAATTGGTTCCATAAATCCTTAGGAAGCTTGGGTGAGAAGTTTTTAATGTGCTCTTGTTAAGATTAATCTGTGGATAGAGAAATTCCTTACTAATGGTAGTTGAATAATGATGATTATGCTTATGTTAGGCCTAGTGTGCTTTATATCATGATGGTAGCTAGAGGATGAGTAATTTGCTTTGTTGAGGTAACTGGGGTTAATTTTCCAATTCCATGTATATGTTCATGTTAATATGATATTGTTCGCACATATATGATCTTGAAATGCTAAATGATTGGTTGACTACTTAAATTGTTATTATGATTGGACCTTATAAGTCCATGGTGGAGTTGTGGTGCGGCTGCCACCCGTCCATATGCTTCGATCGAGCACCAGGTTATGATCAAACCCTAGATGCACTGAGCCCTGGTTGTGCTCATTATGGAATAGGTGCCGTGGATAGACCTCTCTCGGTATTATTGGCCATTAACATGTTGTGTATGACTGCTGGTATGGGACAGTAGTTATTGGTAGTTCAACTAATTCATTTGTGAATTGAATTGATGATTCTGGTATTGATGATATGAAATTGTATTGGATTGATTAACTTGTACATATATATGGGAATTACCTTTTGTTACTAAGATTGTATACCTCACCCTATTGTGGGCTAACATTTTCAGGGATCGAACCTTTTAGTGGCAAGGAGAAAATTAATGGAAGCACATAAAATGGTTTGGTAGCATATAGGTTTAGAGGCCTTGTCAAATTGTATTGTAACTAGATTACTAGTTTTATATCATTACTGCATTGCATCATGAATTACCAAGTATAGGGACTGTATATGTAAGTTAATTATTATAGGATTGAACATTATGGTTGTAAGTGGCTAACAATGAATATGTGACTTGAACTTGTATAACCATTAAACACTGGCCTCATGTACCTTGTGGCTAGAATACATTTGCTATCATTAAATTATGGTTTTATTGATATGCGGTAGCTTGGTAAGTAAAAACCAATACTTTAAATCTTGATATGGATAAGGATAGATTAACTAAGTAAATCAAGTAGATAAATACCATTAGAGGTTCAAAAATAGAGGGAGAGTGGTCCTAGAGTGTCTTTAGAAAGAAAGCAAAGAGTATGAGACAAGATTTTTGGAGTTGTAGGATCATAAGGAATTGGCCACGACCAAAATTTAATTGGCTTTGACCAAATGGTAACATAAGGGAATTGACCGCTGCCAACATTTAATTAGACTCGGCCAAATGTGGCGAACCTGCCAGGGAAGAAAAGAGAAAGCAATTGGCCGCGGCGAACAGTGACGTTAGCCGTGGCTAAGTATGAAAGGCGGATTTGAGGGTGTTCCAGAGCGTACTTGGCCGCGGCGAAATGTGTAAAATTTGTGAAAGCGTAAGAAGTTGGACCTGAGAGTAATTGGCCACGGCGAGAGCGAATTTAGCCATGGCGAAGGTGCTTTATTTCTCATATTTACTTAGAAACCTTAGTTTCTCTTAGGGCAATACTAAGGAATGATTTAAAAACACTTGTAGGATGATTTTATGAGTAGGAATTGATGGATGGAAGAATTAAAGGCTCCTCATTGATAATTAAATTCACTTACACATTCGAAAAATTATGGTTGTCTAGATAATGACCCTAACAACATTAAGGTTTTAAATTTCCTCACTTTTTCCAGATGTAATTAATCTTAATGACTTCAAACCTTGATTTATGATTATTAATCACGTACTTAACCTTAATTACTACAATAAGAAGTTAGGTTCGTTACATAGTGAGCATATGCTTTCTTCATAATTGCAAAAGAAATTTGACTACATAAAGCAATCTCTAACCAATTTTTCTCAGTCTACCAGCATAATGCAAAGAACAAAATCCAAAAGCACTCACCATTCAAGCAATGAGATAGATTATACTTTCCCATCTGCAAACAAATTAATAGTCTGAACAACATACATGTAGTGTTTAATTGATGGAGAATATAGGAGGGAGCACGGCAAAGGTGTATCTCTTTGCAACATAAATGAGAGAAAATTAAGCCTCAATCCAAAGGAGAAGCCACGACAAATTGGAGTAAAAGAAGTATTTGAGAATAGGGCTATGCAAGGTGATAGAGAAAAGAGTCACGGCAGAGAGAAAAGAGTGAGGTTGATAGAGAGAATGGAAGGAGGGCATGAGGTAGACAGAGATATGGCAGATGGGTAGGGCTCAGACTTGGAAAGGAGGAGTGGAGGTTGAGGCGAACATCATAAAGGAAATAGGAGGGAAGTGTGGTAGAGGAGATGGGGTAGGTAGGATAAAAAAATAAGGATGTAAAATAAGGTAGCTAGGGCTCAGACTTGAATGAACACAACTCATACTACAGCTTAGATCAGTGTGCAACAATGAGATGTACCCAAGAAAATGCTTACATATGATTCACGCCGCGGCTCAAGTTTATTAGCCATGGTGATTCTTGCTACTGCCTCTCAAAGGAGCCACGACGATGCTTGTTACACCGCGATGACATTTGCTATTGCCTTAATGTGAAAAATGCCCTCATATGATTCATACCACGACTCAAGATTCAGGGTCGTGGCATATCTTACTGTTGTCTCTCATGGGAACTACGACGATACTTCTTGCATCGCAGCAAAATTAGCTACTGGACCCTCAATATATGCCTTAAGCTGCAGCATGATCCATTTGAGCCGCAACACCGTAGCATAAAATTGTTCAGCAATACTAACATATTTTCATACAATCCAATAGTCCAGCATTCATTTCCCAATTGAATTCTTCCACTTCTTGAAATTGAAAGTATAAATAGGACAATAATTCATTAAAATCAAGTTAAGAATACTCATTCTTTTTCTTCTTTTTTTTTTTGAATTGAATGATGAGTGAGTTATTTGAAATTACTCCTACAATTATGCCAACTTGATAATCCTCTCATAGATTCCCTAAAAACACAGCAAATGACCAACATTTACCACTATGGGACTGACATACAACCTTAATAACAAATTAAATACTAAGAATGAAGAAACTTGGGTTGCCTCCCAAGAAGCGCTAATTTTATAGTCCTGAGCCTGACTTTTTGTAACTTCAAGTGCAATCCTCCTGTGTGATGGTGGACTTTTGACAATCCACCTCTCCTCCTTGATAGTGTTTGAGTCTCTGACCTTTAACCTTGAATTTTCTATTTGACTTTTTTTCTATGATCTCCACAGCACCAAACAAAGAGACATCCACTATTTCAAAGGGTCTTAACCATCATGACTTGAGCTTCTCAAGAAAGAGCTTAAGCCTTAAATTATACAGCAACACTAGTTAACTAGGCTCAAACTTCCTCTGTAAAATTTTTCTATCATGCCATTGCTTTGTCCTTTCTTTATAAAGCTTAGAGCTTTCATAAGCATGAAGTCTGAATTCATCAAGCTCATTGAGTTGCAATAGTCTTTTCCCACCAGCTCTTCTCAAGTCATAATTCAATTTCTTCATAACCCAAAAGTCATTATGCTTGAGTTTGACTGGTAGGTGACAGGCTTTACCAAAGACAAGCTTGTAAGGAGACATAAGAATTAAAGTTTTATATGCTATACGATAGGCCCACAAGGCATCATCTAGCTTCTCAGCCCAATCCTTTCTTGATAGACCTACTATTTTCTCCATAATCCTCTTTATCTCTCAATTAGGAACCTCACATTGGCCATTGGTCTAAGGATGATATGCCAAGGCCATCTTACGTTGCACTCTATATTTTTTTAGGAATGTTTTGAGCTGGTAATTGTTAAAATGAGTCCTTTCATCATTAATGATTGCTCTAGGGGCTCCAAATTTGGTAAAAATGTTCTTCTTTAGAAATCTCACTACCACCCTAGCATAATTAGTATGACAGGCCATTGCCTCAACCCACTTTGTCACATATTCCACAATAACAAATATGTATTGGTTGTTTTGAAAAGAGGTAAAAGGCCATATGAAGTCTATCCCCCAAATATCTAATGCTTCCACTTCCAAAATATTATTCAGGGGCATCTTACATTATTTTGATATATTACAAGCTCTTTGACATTTGTCACATCTCCCTACAAAAGTATGAGCATCCTTGAACAACATGGCCCAATAAAACCCGATTGGAGGATTTTGGCTGCTGTTCTTTACCCATTAAAGTGTCCTCCATATTTAGCTATATGAAATCTTAATAGAATAGATTCTTGCTCTTCATCGGATGCACCTCTGCAATATATGATCCGTAAACATTCTAAATAGGAATGGTTCATCCCAAATATACAACTTGACATCATGTAGAAACCTCTTCTTCTAGTGTGAGCTCAAATCTAGGGGCAACACATGGCACACCAGATAGTTCACATAATCTGCATACCATGACACTTTGTTTTGCTCCACAAAAAATAAACTCTCATCTAGAAAGGTCTCATTGATCTTTTTCTCTTTGTCATCCTGAGCTTCAATACTCAGTCTAGACAAATGATCTATTACATGGTTTTTATTACCCTTTTTATCAACAATCTTTAGATTAAATTCTTGTAAAAAAAAACCCACTGAATAAGCCTTAGTTTGGAGTCCTTCTTCTCAATCAAATACTTAAAGGCTAAATGGTCTATGAAAATCGTAACCTTAGTGCCTACCAAATAAGATATGAACTTCTTAAACGCATGCATTACTACCAACAACTCTTTTTTGGTGGTGGTATAATTTAGTTAAGCATTAGACAGAGTTTTACTGGCATAGTATATCAAATGAAAAAGCTTCCCTTTTCTTTGTCCTAATACAGCCCCCACAGCATAGTCACTGGCATCACACATCACTTCAAACGACTTGGTCTAATCAGGGCCCACAATAATAAGAGCAAATACTAATTTCTTCTTTAACTCTTCAAAAGCTACATGCCATTAATGGTCAAAACCAAATGGAGTGTCTTTCTTAAGCAATTGATCGAAGGGCTTCGCAATTTTTGAAAAGTCCTTAATAAATCTTCTGTAAAAGCCCACATAACCCAAGAAACTTCGAACTCCTTTTACATTGGTCGAAGGTGGAAGTTGCTTAATTAAGGAGATTTTAGCTTTGTCCACTTTAAGGCCTTTACTTAAGACTCAATGACCAAAGACTACACCTTCTTGCACCATGAAATGACACTTTTACCAATTCAGGACTAAATGAGTTTCCTTGCACCTCTTTAAAACTTACTCTAAATTTGCAAGACATTCTTTAAATGAGTCCTTGAAAACTGAGAAATCATCCATAAAGGTCTCCATGGTCTGCTCAATCATATTAGAGAAAATAGACATCATGCATCTCTAAAATGTAGCCAGTGCATTGCACAGTCCAAATGACATCCTTCTGAAAGCAAATGTGCTATAAGGACATGTGAAGGTTATTTTCTCCTAGTCTTATGGGGCAATAGCAATCTGATTATATGCTAAATACCCATCAAAGAAGCAGAAGTAAGCTCTCCTAGCTAATCTATCCAGCATTTGGTCAATGAAGGGCAATGGAAAATGATCCTTCCTAGTGGCAGTATTTAGTTTCCTATAGTCCATGCATACCCGCCACCCAATCATTGTCCTAGTAGGAATCAACTCGTTATAAGTGTTGGCCACTACAGTCATGCCTCCTTTTTTAAGGACACATTGGACCGGGCTCACCCATGAGCTATCTGAAATTGGATAAATAATCCTAGCATCAAGCCATTTCAAAATTTCTTTATTGGCCACCTTATTCATTATTGGGTTGAGTCTTCTCTGATATTCAACAAATTTCTTGCGGCTGTCCTCCGATAGTATCTTGTGCATCCAAATAGAGGGGCTTATCCTTTTTATATCTGCTAT
This sequence comes from Erythrophleum ivorense, assembly GCA_026724425.1. NCBI lineage: Eukaryota > Viridiplantae > Streptophyta > Magnoliopsida > Fabales > Fabaceae > Erythrophleum > Erythrophleum ivorense. The sequence goes on along the minus strand of JAIUCV010000020.1, from coordinate 4,145,408 downwards.
TAACTATCCAATGGCTCTTTTAAAACTTTTAAGCACTTAGAGAAGCTCCCTATCCTGTTACTCAGAGAAAGCAACAGAGATGATTACTGACAAAGTGCATTCTTCTCCTCGGTAAGTATATTTTAAGTTAGATGGCAATTGGTTCAATTCTAAAGATGAAGGTTCCTCCACTAATGGTTTCAATATAGATTTGACTCTAATAGATGTATCAAGTGGTTCAAACTGTTTAGAAGCCTTGGAATGCTTTTGAGTAGCTTCCAATAGCTTGATACATTCTCTCACTCCATTATGCTCCTTCTTGGGCATACCAACTAATAATACTTCTAGATGATCCTTAAGGGTTAATTTAATAAACTCATCATGTATTTTATGGGTGATTAGATGCACAAAACAACATTCTTCTGGTTTACTTTGGCTCTTAATTGCTTTGTACATGTTGAAAGTCACCTCCTGGTTATTCAATCTCATAGTCGGCTCTCATTTTTATACATCAATCAAGTTCTTCTAGTGGCCAAAAAGGGTCTACCCAAAATGATAGGGATATCCTTATCTTCTTCATAATCTAAGATTATAAAATCTGTTGGAAAAATTAGCTTGTCAACCTTTACCAGGATATCTTTAATAACCCTATTGGGGTAAGCTAAGGATCAATCAGCTAGTTGCAAAGTGACAGTTATTGGCCTTACCTCTCCTAATCCAAGTTTTTGAAAGTTGATGGTGGCGTTAGGTTCACACTTGCCCCTGAGTCACATAAAGAATTTCTAGTGAAATATTTCCCAATGTTATAAGGAATGGTAAAACTTCCCAGGTCTTTCATCTTAAGTGGCAATTTCTTCTGCAGAATAGTACTGCATTCTTGAGTTAGAGCCACCGTCTCAAATTCTTCAAACCGCCTTTTATTGGGCAACACATCCTTCATAAATTTAGCATAACTTGGCATTTGTTCGAAAGCTTCTACAAATGGAATATTAATGTGGAGTTGCTTGAAAATTTCTAAAAATTTCTAATACTGCTTATCCAGATTTTTCTTCTTGAATTGTTGAGGGAATGGTAGTGAAGGGATGATTCTCTCTTGACCCTTCTCTTAACTATTCTTCTCAGCATTATCTTTCCTCTTCTCCACTGCTTCACTTTTCTCTTCTATAGGTTTCTCCTTCTCAACCTTTTCTTCCACCTTGCCTTGATCCTGGCTAAACTTATTGGCTTGCTTTGTTAATGACACTTCCAATATCTCTTTTCGCTTCTCAATGCAATAGCCTTACATTCCTCTTTGCCTTCGCTTCTAGGGTTAGGAACAGTGTCACTTGGTAGCACCCGAGCTATCTTGAATTTATAAAAGAGGCTAATTGGCCGATTTGCACTTCTATATTCTTGATTGTTATCTCATGTTTTGTCATTGTTGCCTCTTATCAGGCTAGGATGGCATCTTGCTTAGCCATATACTGCATAAGTATTTCCTCAATGCTTGGCTTCTTTTCTGACATCAGTGATCTTCCTTGAGCAGAAAATCTAAAGGGATGAGAAGGTCTCATACTAGAAGAAGATCACTAGGCCTGATTTTGTCTCTGACTCCATGAGAAATTTAAATGATTCTTCCATCTTAGGTTGTAGGTGTTAGAATATAGATTGTTTTGGCTTTTCCTATAATTGCCTATGTAGTTAACTACTTTTACCAAGGAAAGGCATTGATCACTATAATGTTCTTCCCACAATGCTCACAAGTGATGACCGAAGCTTGAATAGGATTAACCCCCATTAGTGCACTGAAGTGTGTTTCAAGACTATCAAACCTCTTGTTTATTGTAGCCATTTGAGCCGCGAGTGTGGTTAAAGCATCAATTTCATATACCCCAGCCACCTTTTTCTTATGAGGTCTGGATGCAGACCATTGGAGGGAGTTAGCTGCCATATTTTTCAGCACATTATATGCCACATGGACATTCAAGTTGCCAGTGATACTCCTATTGGAAGCTAGATCAAGGATGGCTTTTCTTTTAAGTAACAATCTATTATAGAAAGTTTGTAACTATACCCATTTAAGAAATCTATGATTAGGGCATTTTTTCAATAATTCCTTGAATCTTTCTTAAGTCTCATATAATGGCTCATCATCTTATTGCATGAAAGAGGTGATGCCATTTCTCAACTCTACTAATCTAGCTGGTAGAAAAAATTTAGCTATAAATCTTGTAACTAGATCATCCTAAGTAGCTATGGACCCATTTGGTAATGGGTTAAGCCATACCTTAGCCTTGTCCTTTAATGAAAGTGGAAAGAGCCTCAGTTGGATTGCATTATCTGATACTCTATTCTACTTAAAGGAATCACACACCTCTAAAAAGTTAGAGAGGTGTGTGTTCAGGTCTTCAAGAGGGAAGCCACTAAATTACCTAGCCATTTGAAGCATCAGCAGCACCACTTGCTTCATTTCAAAATTGTTGGCTTGAATGGCTAGTCTTCTTATACTTAAGTGGTATCTTTGCATATTCAAAGTGGCAAAATCATTTACTATGTGGACACTATTTTTATCCTCATGCGCCATGTTTGTGGTTGAGTTAGAAGTTTCACTATCATCTTTCTGGGTTTGATTAGATGCTTCTAGGAGTCCTCTTAAAACAAAACCACTTCTAGACTTTCAATTTCTTGCATATGAGGTTGTGCACTCATAGAAGGTAGCCACTGCAAAATAGAATAGAAAAGGAATTGAAAATAGATAAAGTAAAACTATGTACAGTGCTTAAGTTCAAACTAGGTGTACTAGTATTAATATTAATAATAAAATATTTTGGCACATAAATCTCCAGCAACGGCGCTAAAAACTTGTTGCTTCCTTGAAGCATACACATAAGTATACGTATCCCGAAGGCAATATAGTGATAAGAAAAGATTGTTCCCTCGATGATTTGTGGTCAAAATAATGTCAAGTACTAAAATTCACACCCTAACTTAAATCAAGCGAATCAATTTTTAATAATTGGTGTTAAAAAGAAATGATTATGGATCAAAAGCTATACAAGAGCTCAAGATTAATATTTGGATGTTCCGAGTGATTAGTGGCATCTAGGATTATTAGTTCCTCTTGTATTTGATAACGAATTGCTCAACACTCAAAATCTTTGCTCTCAATGATGATACATGTTGGCCTAGGATTCATTTATTTCTATAAGTACTCTTCCAAATCTCATATAAGATTATCCAATTAATTAAATAATTCCTTATAAAACCAATAGGGATCAAATTGCTAGCATAATACCTAATTAGACCATGTGAGGCTAATAAGTATATTCTATCTCATTAACTAAACCATTCACCTACCTTAGCAAGTTTCAAGTACTCAGACCACTCAACTCTTGATCTAACCTCCTTTTCCCTTTCCCAAGTTTAAGTAAGGTATCAAATCACCCTAAATGTTGGCCAATCAATTAAAGAGCTTGAAGCATAAAGCCTAAAGCATGGCCAATCAATTAATTGCAAATTTAGAGTGAAGAACAATCATTAATCTATACAAGAGTTCCTAATAATCCCTATTAAAAAGTTTAGCTATACATGATCATGAAAACTAGAGGCAAACTTGAAGTGAAAGTCAAATATATCAGAAATAATTAAAAGAACAAAAGAAAGGAAGAAGAAACTCAGAAATGGAGCTTATTTCAACTTCATTCTTCAATCCCTAGCTTCCCTCTTCTTTAAGATGCCTTATTAGCTCTCTCCAGCCTCTACACACTTAGAATAGGCAAATACAACCCAGAATGATAGCTCTTTCCCATTCCCCTCGTATATAAAGCTTGAAACCCTCAAAAAGTCTGTAAAACAAATGTTACATTTAGCTAATCCATTTTGCACTGCGGCTTAACATGTCATATCGTGGCCAAGTTGAGTTCTGGGTGAATACACGCCATGGCTTGCTAAGGATACACTGCAGTAAGATTGGCTTCTGGATGGCATGCATGCTCTTTGCCTCGGCATCGTCAACTTCTAGTTTGAGTTTCACTATGGCAATAATAGGATGCACTGCAGTACAGCTTGCCCATCATGCTGCTCTTTGATTTCTTCCCTTTCAGCTGCAGCATGATAAACTCTTAGCCGTAGCTAGATTTCAAAAATAATATAAAAACCAACTTTGAAGCCTCTTTCACCTGAGAATGCTTACTCTTCTCTAGAAAATGCATCCTATAAAAAGAACAAAGTGTGATTAGTTATCAATATACTCAAAGTTAAGACAAAAAATATCATTTTGTAAGTAAGAAGTGCGTATAAAGCTATTCATCGTAAATATATTTGTTTTATCTATAAAAGTATTATTTATCCTATAATCAAAGGCTAACATCATCTTTAATGAGAGAAAACATGTATAATAACATGAACAATTATAAATTATCAGGAACCAACAATGTGATAGTATAGCATAGAGTAATCAAAATTATTAATTGGTTATAAAAACTAGAGAATTAAAGTAGAAAAGTACAAAACATTAATGTTCCTTGTAGATTTGCCTGATCAAGGCAAGCATTTTTTAATCTAACTTCATGAAGATTTGTCTCGATAAATTTCTATCTTCCTTAGAAAGATGAATAAAGTAAGAGGCCAGCAAGCACGATGCAAATATTAAAGTATTCTTCTGAGTGACTTACTGAGGCAAATTTGCTTTGTCAAAGATGCAGACCTCAACATCAAATCTTATCAAATAAAGATAGGTTTCAAGATAACTTGCAAACAAATAGACTACAAATGGTTCAATGGTTTATACTAGCTAACCATCAATTTCATACCTAACTAAAATAAGACAAACATACAGAATTAGAAGCTTTTAACAGTAGAAAAATCAAATTAGTTACAAATTTGTTGTTGGCAAAATACTACATTGTTTAGCATTTACAAAATATATGTTATAAGAGATAGCCAATTATATAAGGTTTGGATCATAAAGTTGGTATTGCATCCTCAAACTATTGGAAAGATAAACTTAAGAACATGTTGAAATTAAATTTAGCCAAAGCTTCAGCCCTTAACCCTAATTAGCACATATTAAACTAGTCTAGAATCTGGATCAGCTTTCCAAATTGATGTTCATGTGTATTTAATTTGATTGATATTAAATGCTGTTAAATTATCGTAAAGATGGGAAGAAAAATAAGAAAGGGTAAGGATAATCTCTTTTTTTAGTCAAAGTAGACTCCACACAAATTAAATCCTCACAATATTCTTTACTACCAATAAAGATGGGCATGTGGTCCCCTACTGCTAACAGAAAATAAAGGAGAGAAAAACATGTATCTCACTATATTAGAAACCAATCTAAAATATTCTTTTGAAAATTGGTCGCAAACCATTTACCAACAATCCAATATTAACTCCTAGCTCACCAATCCACTTAATTCATATAGTAATCCTTTGTCCAAACAAGCTCCCTTCTTAACCTTACTCTATTCTGCTGCATATCCTCACTGTCTTGGCCCTTATTTAGCTAGTATGTATCATGTTATCCAATTGCTCCTAGCAAATTGGCACCATCACTCTCTACACCTTCCAATTGCTGAATGAAACATATTTCAAACAGGAATGCAAACATGTTATTTCCTTTTGTTGAGTTATTTACACCAGGAGAACATGGTATATTCAATTAAAAAAAGTAAAATAAATTATAAAAAGGAATGCATATATGTTAATTCCTTTCATTGGTTTATTAGGGAAAAAGAAAAATTCAAATTTGATCCTACATGTTAAACTCCTATCAAATAGTAACTTTGGTTTGCTTTCTCATTTCAGCATTAGTGATCTAAATGTGCCTATTTACATTTTTCTTCAGCATTTACAAAATATATGTTATAAGAGAGAGCCAATTATATATGGTTTGGATCATAAAGTTGGTATTGCATCCTCAAAATATTGGAAAGATAAGCTTAAGAACATGCTGAAATTAAATTCAGCTAAAGCTTCAACCCTTAACCCTAATTAGCACATATTAAACTAGTCTGGAATCTGGATCAGCTTTCCAAATTAATGTTCATGTGTATTTAATTTGATTGATATTGAATACTGTTAAATCATGGTAGAGGTGGGAAGAAAAGTAAGAAAAGGTAGGGATAATCTCTTTTTTTTTTTTTTAGTCAAAGTAAACTCTACATAAACAAAATCCTCACAATATTCTTTACTACCAATAAAGATGGGCATGTGGTACCCCATTGCTAATAGAAAATAAAGGAGAGAAAAACATGTATCTCACTATATTAGAAACCAATCTAAAATATTCTTTTGATAAATGGTCGCAAACCATTTATCAGCAATCCAACATCAGCTCCTAGCTCACCAATCCACTTAATTCATATAGTAGTCCTTTGTCCAAACAAGCTCCCTTCTCGGCCTCACTCTATTATGCTGCATATCCTCACTATCCTGGCCCTCGTTTAGCTAGTATCTATCATGTTATCTGATTGCTCCTAGCAAATTGGCACTATCACTCTTTGCACCTTCCAATTGCTGGGTGAAACATATTTTAAAAAGGAATGCAAACATGTTATTTCCTTTTGTTGAGTTATTTACACCAGTAAAACATAGTATATTGAATTGCAAAATGTAAAACAAATTATAAAAAGGAATGCATATATGTTAATTCCTTTTGTTGGTTTATTAGGGAAGAAGAAAAATTCAAATTTGATCCCACATGTTAAGCTCCTATCAAATAGTAACTTTGGTTTTCTTTCTCATTTCAACATTAGTGATCTAAATGTGCCTACTTACATTTTTCTTCAGTGTAGCTTAAATTTCATATGTTTAGGCTCTTATTATAAATTTCTCTATTTGAAACATAAAATTTATAAAGGAATCCTCCATGTTACAATTTTAAATTATTCGTTGTATTTACATAAAATAGAACGATTCCCCATTTGGAAGAGCACATGACTCTATAGACAAATTTCTCTACATGCCAAATGTAACACCATAATATCTCAACTCCAATTCATCTCCCTCTAGGTTTGATTCTATATGATTTCCTAGGAAAATGACCGAAACCGTGGTATTTTACTACTTTAAATCGGGGTTTAACCGGTCATATTTTGCCCCGTGGGTCCTGTGAACCCATCATCCACATTCTCTACTCAATTACCATTATAAGACTTGTACATAGTCTCAAACATCTCACAAACCACGGATATGAGGCCAAAAACTAAGAAAATGCAATTTATCAATTGGGCCCATAAGTCAGATTTTTGGTTCTAACTTTGGAAAATCATAACTAATTCTAGAAAAATGGGAATCAAGAAAATCATAGCTCTCTGGAAATCTTGGGATTTGAATTCACACTAAAAATAACTCCCAACCATAATCCCAACGTTTAGACCATCATTGACATCGAAATAGGAACAGATGTCCGGCTGTCCCTGATACTGGTGCAGTTTACTGTCATGAACTTCGAAAATTCGTAATTAATTCCATAAAAATCCAATCAGGGTAAACTATACCAATTTGGAAAGCTACAGATGTGACATAGAGGAGAAAAATAATTCCAGATCAGTTCAGGAGTTATAAGATCTCGAAAACCGATGGAATAGTAACGAAGGTCAGAAACTTCCCTGATACTGATATAGAACTTCAGCAAGTCGTTTCTCTCTCTACAGACCTCCGATTGAGGTATTCCAGTTGGTATAGATCACTGTAGATATCTAGTTTATACTCATAAAATTTCATAACAATTGGACACTATTTGGTCTATGAATGGAATGGTTTCATTTTCGGACTTAATGCACAGTACTATGACCAATTCATCAAATTTTCCCAACTTCAACAATTCACCAAATATTCTCTAGACCTCCAAATATTACCTACTTTAGCTTCTCAAGAAGCTCTCAATAGAATCTAGAGGCATGCCAAATTTCATACCAAGAAGAGCTCATCCGGTCATACTTTGACGGAGCTCACCCAATTGGTAGTTTTGACACCCCATGTGGTTCAAAATGGGTCTAAATGACCTCCCACATGCTCTAGTCTCTTTTGGGCAAGTTTGAAAGTACAAACATAGCATATATGAAATGTCTAAGTAATCTAAATTATCATACATTTCAAAATCACTATGCTACGGAAGAAAATACATCATTTCATATAAGCCTCAAAAGGGCCAAATTCTACATTCTCATTACTTTGGCTCTTTACACAATCCATACATCATTTGTACATGTATCTACATATGCTCACATAGTTACAACTCAAAAATAATAGATGCATCTTCATTTGGCACCTTATACATCAAAAGAACCAAAAGAAACTATACACTCCTCTAAACAGGCTCTATTAGGCTCCATGAGGTATGCTCGACTCTCCTTGAACTCTACCTGAATATTAAGATGGGAGGGGGAAGGGGGTGAGATTCGGGAGAATCTCAATAGCTCATACTCATTCAAGATGCAATCAAGGCATATAAACTAGTCAAGCATGCATACAAGTCACAATCACACAACATATGTGTTTCATGCCACAATATCAAATCAATGCCAAGATTAAGCTCCAGGGACTTTCGGTCTAGCCTCACCCGAGCTTTGGGACTTTTGGTTTGGCCTCACCCTTGGTTTAGGGACTTTTGGCTCCACCTCACCCGTCTCAAGGGACTTTCGGCACCACCTCACCCGAGCAATTTCCACAATTCATATCAAAAGCATATTGGTACCAAAGCATCAAGGCAATATCAAATGGCATATCTCATCATACAAGCACATACACCAACATACAATGACTATTACACAACCAAGAATGCAACAAGAAAAGAGTAGAGAGCTACCTTATCGGATTACACAAGTCTTCCCTTTCAATTTCTTTTCTCCCTCTTTGATTTCACACTCACAACTAGATGGAGTTGCTTCCTTTGAGCCTAGGCACAACAAAGAGCACCAAATCAATCTCTCATAACTCAATTAAGTACTCACAAAGCTAAAGGGGCTCTTCATCGAACAAAACCCCTACTACCCTTACAAGATCTAGGGATTCTCTCTCTAGAACTCTACTCACTCTCCTTCCTCTCTCAAACTCTCAAAGAAGAAAGCAAGGAAGAAGAAATGAAGATATATGAGTTCTACCCTTCTTCTAGAGTAGTTTTTCCTACTTCCCTCTTCTGAACCTAACCCATATTAACTTCTAAAACCATAGAAAGAGAAAGCAAAAGGAGGAGAACAACATGCTAAGGAGAAAAGCTAGGGAAATCTAAAGATTACTCACCTCTTTGCTTGATCTCCATGCTTCTCTAGGTCTCTCTCTCTCTCCACAGCTCTTTTCTCTCTCCTTGGTCGAAGCTTAGGTCGGTTCTAAGAGAAAGGAAGAGTTTAGACTCTTGAAAAAGTCAAAATCTCTCTTTTCACACTTTTCCGGACTCACCCTTGCTATAGCGAGCCAATACCCTCGCTACGGCGAGCTTGTGCAAGTCCCAGACCTCTGTCTTCGCTATAGCTATCGCTACGATGAGCTACTCCCTAGATTTTGTATGGAATGCCCGCACTCGCTATAGCTAGAAGCATTTTTGCTATAGCGAGAAGGCATTCTCGCTATAGCTAGCCCATTTCTCGCTATAGCGAACAGGTACATTCGCTATAGCTAGGCTGTAGCTAGCAGACTTAGAAAATTTTCAGCCTTTGAAAATTTTCAGCTTTTCTTTTCTTTCCCTTTTCTTTTTCTGGTTGTTACATTTCCACCCCCTTAAAAGAAATTTCGTCCTCGAAATTTAAATACATACCTTAAGGGAACAATTCTGGATGTTTTTGCCTCATTTCATCCTCCAATTCCCAGGTTGCTTCCTCAGATGTCAGACCTCTCCAGATCACTTTCACCAGAGGAATGTTCTTGCTCCTCAACTGTTTCAGCTGAGCATCCATAATTCTCTCCGGTTTCACTATATAGGAAAGATCTTCCTGCAATTGCACATGCTCATATTCTATGACGTGTGAGGGGTCAGGTATATACTTTTTCAATTGGGAGACATGAAAAACACCGTGGATTTAGGCTAGATTAGGAGGCAAGGCTATCCGATAAGCCACGGGTCCAATTTTCTCAAGAATTTCAAACGGACCAATATACCTAGGACTGAGCTTTCTTACCCTCATTGACCGACCTACTCCCGTCACTAGAGACACTCGAATAAACACATGGTCTCCAATCTCAAACTCTAACGGCCTCCTTCTCTTATCGGCATAACTTTTCTGCCTACTATGGGCCGTGAGAAGTCTCTTTCTAATCAATTCTATCTGTCGGATGGTCTGGTCCACAATCTCAGGTCCTATCATACTCCTCTCACCTAGCTCAACCCAACACAGAGGGGATCTGCACTTTCTCTCATACAAAGCCTCATAAGGGGCCATCTGGATACTGGAATGGTAACTGTTATTATAAGCAAACTCTGCTAATGGTAAATACACATCCCAGTTACCTTTCATTTCTAACACACACGCCCTCAACATGTCTTCTAGGGTCTAGATGGTCATCTCAGTCTGACCATCTGTCTGGGGGTGATATGCCGTACTAAACCGCAACTTGGTCCCTAAGGCATGTTGTAAGGATCTCCAAAAGTTTGACGTGAACCTGGGGTCTCTATCCGAAACTATGCTACTGGGTACTCCATGAAGTCGCACTATCTCTCTGATATACAACTGGGCTAATCTCTCCAGTGTATAAATAGCCTTGATAGCTAAAAAGTGTGCAGACTTCGTCAATCTATCCACAACTACCCAAATAGCATTGTGTCCAGAGGATGTCCTGGGTAACCCCATAACAAAGTCCATGGCTATACTATCCCACTTCCACTCAGGGATATCTAAAGGTTGCAACAACCCAGCCGGTCTCTGATGTTCTATTTTTACCCTCTGACACATTAGGCATCTAGCTACATAGGCTGTCACCTCATTTTTCATTCCTGGCCACCAGAAAATCTGTTTCAAATCCTGATACATCTTGGTGGCACCTGGGTGGATAGTATACTTACTCTTATGTGCCTCTTCTAAAATGCTTTCTCTCAACTCATTTCGACTAAGCACACAAATTCTATCTCGATATACTATCATACCATCCTCAGATAACTTGAAATCTGAGGTCCTACCTTGGGAGATCTCATTCCTGATCCATCTCAGGAACTCATCCTCTCTCTGGGCATCTAAGATATGAGTTCTCAATACATTCTCAATTCGGGTTTCACTCAGATACAATCTACCCGATACCACCTGACAAGAGAGGTTCAAGTTTCTAAACTTCTCTAGGAGCTCTTGCTCTCTAATCATCATATGGGCCACATGGATGGATTTCCTACTCAGGGCATCTGCCACCACATTTGCCTTGCCCGGATGATATTTCAACACATAATCATAATCTTTCAAAAACTCCATCCATCTTCTCTGTCTCATATTGAGTTCCTTCTGGTCAAATAGGTATTTCAGACTTTTGTGGTCACTATAGATCTCTATGGTAGCACCATACAGATAGTGTCTCCAGATTTTAAGAGCAAACGCTACGGCGGCTAACTCCAGATCATGTGTGGGATAACTCTCCTCATGAGGCCTCAACTGCCTCGAGGCATATGCCACTACTCTACCCTGTTGCATCAACACACATCCTAACCCTTTGCCCGAGGCATCACAATAAACCACAAATGGTTCACTAAGGTCAGGGATAATCAATACAGGGGCAGTGGTCAAACTAAGTTTCAACTCCTGGAAACTTCTCTCACAACTATCATCCCACACGAACAGTGTCTCTTTCCTAGTTAGCCTCGTCAGTGGTAAGGCCATCTGAGAAAAGCCCTTAATAAATCGTCTATAGTACCCTGCCAAACCTAGGAAACTCCTAACCTCGGTGATCGTTCTAGGTCTATCCCACTGTAACACAGCCTCAACTTTATGGGGATCAACTGAACCCCATCTCGTGAGATCACATGACCCAAGAATCTCACCTCGGTCAGCCAAAACTCACATTTGCTAAGTTTGGCATACAACCTTTTCTCTCTCAAGGTTTCTAGGACTAATCTCAAATGCCTCTCATGCTCCTCAAAGGATCTAGAGTACACTAGGATATCATCAATAAAAACTACCATAAACTGATCTAGATACGGTCTGAATACCCTGTTCATGTAATCCATGAACACAGCAGGCGCATTCGTCAACCCGAATGGCATCACAAGGAACTCATAGTGCCCATATCTCGTTCTGAAGGCCGTCTTAGAGACGTCTTCAATTCTCACTCTCAACTGGTGGTACCCAGATCTAAGATCTATCTTAGAAAATACAGATGCCCCAGCCAACTGATCTAACAAATCATCAATTCTCGGGAGAGGATATTTATTCTTGATGGTAACTTTATTTAACTCTCTGTAATCTATGCACAACCGCAAGCTACCATCTTTCTTTCTCACAAATAACACCGGAGCTCCCCAAGGTGATACACTAGGGCGGATAAACCCTTTTTCTAATAATTCCTCTATCTGCCTTTTCAACTCTGCAAGCTCGGTGGGAGCCATCCTATAAGGAGCCTTGGACACCGGTCCAGCCCCAGGCACTATGTCTATAGGGAACTCTAGCTCTCTCTCAGGGGGTAGACCACTAAAATCAAACTCTTTAGGGAAAACTTCTGGGAATTCCCTAACAATTGGGATCTCCTCTATCCCTTCCTCTACCTCAACCTAAATAGAGAAAAAGACTAGAAACCCTTGACATCCACACTCTAAATGCCTCTCAGCTTGGGCAGTGGTCATAAAGGATAACTCAGCTCCTGCCCTAGGTATGGTCCCACAAGCAGGTAAGGAAATGGTTCGGTGTTCACAATCAAGTACCACATTATTCGCAGCCAACCAGTTCATACCAACAATCATATCAATATCATGGAAAGGCATACATATCAAATCAATAGTGGTATGACAATGGTTAAACTGAACAGTGACATTTAAACAAGTATGGGAAGTAATCACGGGGCCTCCAGTGGGTGTAGTGACAGACAAGTCAAATGGCAAGACACTTATAGCCAGACCCAATTGCCTCACACAATCATAAGATATAAACGAGTGACTAGCACCCGAATCAAACATAGCAACTACAGGAGAGCCATTCACTATCAGAGTACCTCGGATCATACTGGGGGACGCGCTAGCTTCCTGTTGAGTGAGGGCAAACACTCGACCCTGGGTCTGTGGCCTAGGAGGAGGCGCTGCATCTATCTGAGGACAGTGTCTCGCAATGTGCCCCAGCTTTCCACACTTGAAGCAAGTCACCGGAGACTGCTGGAAGGATGACTGGCCCCGAGGAGGCTTACCCCGCTGTGGCCTTCGGTTCCATGGCCCCTTGCCTCTCTTCTTGGCACTAGGTGTCACACTAGAACCCTCTTCCGATCTCAACCTTTTCAATTCTGAAACCTCCTTTTGACTAGCTATAGCCGTCACTGGCATAATAACCCGCAGGTTAGTTTCAATCACTCTGCTAACCTCCACAATGGTATTAAACTTTCTGATCCGTTGTGGGGTAACTCTGTCACTAATCAGAGGTTTCAGTCCGATTTCAAACTGCTCACATCTTCAGGGTTCATCATCATACCTCTGGAGGTAAGAGGAATACCGAGACAACTCCATGAACTTAGCCACATACTGGTCCACAGTCATCTCATCCGTCTGTCTCAAACTCATAAACTCCATCTCTTTCTTTTTCCTCACCGAACTAGGGAAATATTTCTCATAAAACTCAACCAAGAAACTTTCCCAATTTATCGGTATATCCTTGGTCTCCATCAAGGGTTGTGTGCTACACCACCATCTATCAGCTTCCTTTTTTAGCATGAAAGTGGCTAGCTGAGCTTTCTGCTCGGTGGTACAACTCATTACTGAGAATATTTTCTCTAGCTCTCTAACCCAAGCCTCCGCCTTATCCGCATCCAACTCCCCATCAAACGTGGGTGAATTGTTTTGCCTGAACTGCTTCAACAGTTTTTGGATAGGCGTCTGGGTCTGAGCTACTACAGGCTCCAAGGGATGTGCAGGTGGGTTGCCAGATGTGGATGGCTGAGGTACAGGGGTTTCCCTCCTGGCTTCCTCTTGCCTGACCAGGGTATCTTGCAGGTGCATGACCATGTCATGTTGTTGCTGGGCAATATACCTCTGTTGCTCCAACATTTCCTGATGCTGGCCCATCATGGCTTCAAACCGATCTAACCTCTCCATGATGATTCGCAGAGGATCCTCAGGCCCAACTGGAACCTCTGGCTCAACTCTCTGAGCCCTGGGTGGCCTGCCTCTACCCCTACCCCGTCTAGTCTCAACCATATCTGAAAAGAAGTAACAATCTTCAGTTCACAATCATAGCACAAGCACATATGCATATGAATGTCACCACTTCCATGGCAATTCACACCAAACACAAACAAATCTTATCATTCAAGAGCCCAACATCGAGCAAAAGTGCCTGAACCTTTGCTCTGATACCAAAAATGTAACACCATAATATCTCAACTCCAATTCATCTCCCTCTAGGCTTGATTCCATATGATTTCCCAGGAAAATGACCGAAATCGTGGTATTTTACTATTTTAAATCGGGGTTTAACCGGTCATATTTTGCCCCGTGGGTCCTGTGAACCCATCATCCACATTCTCTACTCAATTACCATTATAAGACTTGTACATAGTCTCAAACATCTCACAAACCACGGATATGAGGCCAAAAACTAAGAAAATGCAATTTATCAATTGGGCCCATAAGTCAGATTTTTGGCTCTAACTTTGGAAAATCATAACTAATTCTAAAAAAATGGGAATCAAGAAAATCATAGCTCTCTGGAAATCTTGGGATGTTGAATTCACACTAAAAATAACTCCCAACCATAATCCCAACGTTTAGACCATCATTGACATCGAAATAGGAACAGATGTCCGGCTGTCCCTGATACTGGTGCAGTTTACTGTCATAAACTTCGGAAATTCGTAATTAATTCCATAAAAATCCAATCAGGGTAAACTATACCAATTTGGAAAGCTACAGATGTGACATAGAGGAGAAAAATAAGTCCAGATCAGTTTAGGAGTTATAAGACCTCGAAAACCGATGGAATAGTAACGAAGGTCAGAAACTTCCCTGATACTGATATAGAACTTTAGCAAGTCGTTTCTCTCTCTACAGACCTCCGATTGAGGTATTCCAGTTGGTATAGATCACTGTAGATATCTAGTTTATACTCATAAAATTTCATAACAATTGGACACCATTTGGTCTATGAATGGAATGGTTTCATTTTCGGACTTAATGCACAGTACTATGACCAATTCATCAAATTTTCCCAACTTCAACAATTCACCAAATATTCTCTAGACCTCCAAATATTACCTACTTTAGCTTCTCAAGAAGCTCTCAATAGAATCTAGAGGCATGCCAAATTTCATACCAAGAAGAGCTCATCCGGTCATACTTTGACGGAGCTCACCCAATTGGTAGTTTTGACACCCCATGTGGTTCAAAATGGGTCTAAATGACCTCCCACATGCTCTAGTCTCTTTTGGGCAAGTTTGAAAGTACAAACATAGCATATATGAAATGTCTAAGTAATCTAAATTATCATACATTTCAAAATCACTATGCTACGGAAGAAAATACATCATTTCATATAAGCCTCAAAAGGGCCAAATTCTACATTCTCATTACTTTGGCTCTTTACACAATCCATACATCATTTGTACATGTATCTACATATGCTCACATAGTTACAACTCAAAAATAATAGGTGCATCTTCATTTGGCACCTTATACATCAAAAGAACCAAAAGAAACTATACACTCCTCTAAACATGCTCTATTAGGCTCCATGAGGTATGCTCGACTCTCCTTGAACTCCACCTGAATATTAAGATGGGAGGGGGAAGGGGGTGAGATTCGGGAGAATCTCAATAGCTCATACTCATTTAAGATGCAATCAAGGCATATAAACTAGTCAAGCATGCATACAAGTCACAATCACACAACATATGTGTTTCATGCCACAATATCAAATCAATGCCAAGATTAAGCTCCAGGGACTTTCGGTCTAGCCTCACCCGAGCTTTGGGACTTTTGGTTTGGCCTCACCCTTGGTTTAGGGACTTTTGGCTCCACCTCACCCGTCTCAAGGGACTTTCGGCACCACCTCACCCGAGCAATTTCCACAATTCATATCAAAAGCATATTGGTACCAAAGCATCAAGGCAATATCAAATGGCATATCTCATCATACAAGCACATACACCAACATACAATGACTATTACACAACCAAGAATGCAACAAGAAAAGAGTAGAGAGCTACCTTATCGGATTACACAAGTCTTCCCTTTCAATTTCTTTTCTCCCTCTTTGATTTCACACTCACAACTAGATGGAGTTGCTTCCTTTGAGCCTAGGCACAACAAAGAGCACCAAATCAATCTCTCATAACTCAATTAAGTACTCACAAAGCTAAAGGGGCTCTTCATCGAACAAAACCCCTACTACCCTTACAAGATCTAGGGATTCTCTCTCTAGAACTCTACTCACTCTCCTTCCTCTCTCAAACTCTCAAAGAAGAAAGCAAGGAAGAAGAAATGAAGATATATGAGTTCTACCCTTCTTCTAGAGTAGTTTTTCTTACTTCCCTCTTCTGAACCTAACCCATATTAACTTCTAAAACCATAGAAAGAGAAAGCAAAAGGAGGAGAACAACATGCTAAGGAGAAAAGCTAGGGAAATCTAAAGATTACTCACCTCTTTGCTTGATCTCCTTGCTTCTCTAGGTCTCTCTCTCTCTCTCTCCACAGCTCTTTTCTCTCTCCTTGGTCGAAGCTTAGGTCGGTTCTAAGAGAAAGGAAGAGTTTAGACTCTTGAAAAAGTCAAAATCTCTCTTTTCACACTTTTCCGGACTCACCCTCGCTATAGCGAGCCAATACCCTCGCTACGGCGAGCTCGTGCAAGTCCCAGACCTCTGTCTTCGCTATAGCTATCGCTACGGCGAGCTACTCCCTAGATTTTGTATGGAATGCCCGCACTCGCTATAGCTAGAAGCATTTTCGCTATAGCGAGAAGGCATTCTCGCTATACTAGCCCATTTCTCGCTATAGCGAACAGGTACATTCGCTATAGCTAGGCTGTAGCTAGCAGACTTAGAAAATTTTCAGCCTTTGAAAATTTTCGGCTTTTCTTTTCTTTCCCTTTTCTTTTTCTGGTTGTTACACCAAAGGTTCTACCTAAGCATCAACTAGTTACTAGCATCAATTAAATGAGTAGCATTTTGATTGATACATAATAAGCCTTTATGCATATACTGAAATTTAATAATACTTTTATCCACTTGACTCTGAAAGCAACAATGCTTGAATTCCATTTTATTCATTGCATTTTGTTGTCAAAGATACTATCTATTGTTATTATTCATAGACATTGAGAAGCAATTACAAAACATTATTCATCTAATTGATAGCTACGGATCCTAAGATCCATCATTAGTAGATTCTTGCATGCTCTGACTCTAGCAAGAATATATGATTGATCAGTTTCATTCATGTCTATCTTAAAACCTCGAGGACTTTCAAAAGATTTCTTGCTCTTATTGTTCCAGCAATTCTAAAGACTTTTTAACATTAAAATAATATTAATATTAGCTTTTCCTTAACATTTTATCCTTATCCCAACCCACATGTTATTATACAATAGCACTTTAAGTTTGATCTATTTGCTATAAGGAAGTGTAGGGAGAAAGTAGCATGTTTTTGAATACTTGATAGAAACATAAATTGTGAACCTCCATGCTGCATATATGCGTAAGACCAATGAAAATATTGGTTTTAGCATTAATAAATTTCTTCCACCTTGATTGTCACTTTACATATATATATATATATATATATAATAACTTAAACATATATAGAGAATAATTTCAAGATGAAAAGAAAATAAAAGGACAGATGTTATGTGTAACAACCAAAATTTCTAAAATTTTTCAAATTCTATTGGCTATAGCCAAGACTCCTGTTAGCTATAGCAAATGTACCTATTTGCTATAGCAAGAATACATCTAGCTATAGTGAGTTCGGACATCCTATACAAAAACCAAGGAGTTTCTCACAACAGCGCACCGTAGCGAGAACAAGGGCTGAGGACTGATACATTCTCACCGTAGCGAGGGGTTAGTCTAGAAAAAGCATGAAAAAGGAAAATTTTACTTTTTAAAGAGTCTAGACCTTCTTCTTTTCTTCTAACTAACTTATACTTCGACCAAAACAGAGAAGAGGGCTAGAGAGAGAGAGAGAAAGACCAAGAGAAGCTAAGGAAGAAGGAAGAAAGGTAAGAACCCTTAAATATTTTCATGCTTCATCTTCTTAAAACTTTATTCTTCTCCTTCTAAGCTCCCTTTCCATAGATTGCTGAGTAATATGGCTCTATTCTGACCTAGAACAAGTAGGAAACCCTTGAATTAAAGGGTGGGAGGTTAGGAAATGGAAAGGTATTAGAAGAAAAGCTAGTGAAATTTAAGAGGGAGAAATTAGGGATTCTTAAATACTTTATAAAGTTTGCTTTAATATAAGAATCCTTTAGCCTTTGTGAGTATTTGTTTGAGTTTCCAATAGAGCAATTGCATGCTATTTGTTATGTCTAATCCTAAGAGAATTGGCTCCATCTAGTTGTGGTTGTGAGACTAAGAAAGAAAAAGACAAATCAAAAGAGAAGGCTTGTGCTGGCTTGCAAGATAGCTATTTACTCTTTTTTGTTACATTCTTGGATGTATGGTAGTCATTGTATGCTTGTGTGTGCACTTGTATTATGAGACATGCCATTTGATATTGCTTTGATGCATTGGTACCAATATACTTATGTTTTGAGTTGTGAAAATTGCTCTTAAAGGGTGAGGTGGTGCCAAAAGTCCCATGTGATGGGTGAGGTACAGCCAAAAGTCCTTTGGAATGGGTGAGATAAGGCCAAAAGTTTCATGGATGAGTGATGCTAAGTCAAAAATCCCTAGACCAATAGTAAGGCCAATCCAAAAGTCCCTAAGATAGGGTGAGGCCAAAGCAAAAGTTCCTAGAGCTTATTCTTGGCATTGATATAGTTTCCATGGCATGTAAATTATGTATTGTATGATTTTGAATGATTGGATGCCTACTTGCATACTTTGACATGTTTATATGCCTTGATTGATTCCTTGAATAAGTGTATGAGCTATTGAGATTCCATGAATCTCACCCCTTCCCTCTTCCATCTTAACATGGTAGGTGGAGCTCAAGGAGACTAAGGTGCAAATCAAGGAGCCTAGTTGAGCATGCTTAGCTAGTTGTATAGCTTGTTTTAGTTCTTCTGATGTAAATAAGTGCCAAAATGTATATGTAGATATTATTTTTGACATGTAAATAGATGAACAAGTGTAAAATCATGTATTTGTGATGTATGAACCATTTGTGGAACCAAAGTAATGAGAATGCAAGTTTTGGGTACTTGGTTGCCCATTCCTAGATGCGTATTCTTCTGTGTAGCCTAATGAGTTTGAGATGCATGATAGTTTGGATCACTTGGGCAATTCATGTGATGTATTAGTGCTTTTAAACTTGCCCAAGAGGTGTCAAACACTAAAAGGAGCCATTTGAACTACATAGTTGCATCATGAGAAGCAAAAGTGGCCAAATTGGTGGGTTGTGTCATTTTTTATCCAAATGAGCTCTTCTTGATCTAAAAGTTGGCATGCATCTAAATCTTGTTAAGAGAATTTTGAAAAGATAAAGTGGGTATTATTTAGAGGCCTGTGGAATATTTGACAAAATTTTGAAGTTAGAGAATTTTCTAGTTTTGGTCAGTTTATTATGTAATTGGTTCGAAAATAAATATGTGTCATTCATGGGCCAAAAGATATCCAATTGCTATGAAATTTTATATGAAAATGATATACATTCAAAAAGACCTATATGAACTAGAATCACCTCAATTGGACTCTGTAGAAGGAGAAATAATTTTCTGAAATTCTATGTCAGCATCAGGGATGCCAGTCGACCTTTATTACTATTTCATCAATTTTTGAGGTCCAAAGCTACTAAAATGATCCAAACATATTTTTTCCATCTAGCTAACATATTTAGCTTTCCAAATTGCTATATTTTTTCTAGATTGGAGTTTTTTGGAATTAGTTATGAATTTTTAGAGTTCATGATAGCAAACTGTATCAGTACCAAAGATGGCCAGACCTTTGTGCTTTGTTCATTGTCAAACATGGTCCAAAGGCTATATTCATGTCTTGGAATTATTTTAGTGTGAATTTAACATCTATAGGTTTCCAAAAAGCTATGGTTTACTTGATTCTCATTTTTCTAGAATTAGTTATGATTTTCCAAAGTTATAGCCAAAAATCTAACTTTTAGGCCCGTTTTGAGAAATTGCATTTTCTGGTTTTTGGCTTTATGTCTGTGGTTCATGAGTTGTTTTATACTATGTATGAGTTTTATAAATAGAATTTAAGTAGACAATGTGATTGATGGGTTCACAAGACCCACGAGGCAAAATATGAGCATTTAAACCCTAACTTAAAGCTTAAAAATGCCATGATTTACCTTTTTTCTTTAGGAATCACATGGAATCAAGCCTAAGTGGAGACTATTTGAAGTTAATATATTATGATATTACATTGTGTTATTGATGAAGAGTAATTATGTGTTTAAATTATTTGTTGTGCAAGCTTATGGTTTTGTTTCAGCATCAAAGAAAGTGGCATCGTCTTCTCCCAAATCTTTATGGAATCTGGAGTTGGATGCACACACTGTTCTATGCCACTCTTCAATATCTTCCTTGCTTGTCATGTGCCACCCACATTTCCTTATTAAAAAAAAACCCTGACTTTCACTTTTAATTATTAGTTTTCCTTCTACTTGCAACAGTGGCCAATTCCTACTCGTATGAAATATTAACTTAACTTGGTTGCCTTAATAATTCATTTGACTTGGTTTTAAAATTCAATTAAATATCCAATAATTCAAAGTTTGTCAGCACCATATCTTGTACAATAAGGCAAATAGAAATTCCCCATCTTTTACTTGAACCACAAAAACGAGATATGTCTACTTTATTGATGCAATGCAATCATGTTGATGATTACCAAAATTCTTATTGTCCATAAGAAATTGACATGATTGAAAAATGAGATTGGGAAAAGGATGAAACTTGTCTAGAAAATTAAATTTCTGATTGTGAAACCATGATGAGATTTCACTCCCTAGAATATACATCACAAACTATTTCTTATTTAATAGCCAATTTGGTTGAACATAAGTTTATGAAAGGAACTTCCATAGCATCTCTAGAAATGATGGGGGTTCCATTAAGTGATGAAAAAAATTGCATTTATAAATGTTACATTTGGTGGAACATCTAGCAATGATAAAAGTCGTTTGCACTAATTAAAACAAAAAACTTTTATAGCCAAAACATTAAAGACAAATCTAGAAGGTAGGTTAGTAAAATTATTTCTCGATAATCATAATATGTTTAATGATGTTAAGGAACTAAGATCGTTAGGGATTGAACCATCATAGAGATTACAACCATTCAATCTCAATTCCTTCAATGGGGACAAACTTAAGAATGAAGGAGGAAGAACCTAGCTGCCAACAGATAAGTTGCCAAAATTATTTCCACTCAGATCAAGGACCTCCAAAGATGGTAAGCAGCTAAGATCATTTGGAATTGATCTTGTAATGCCTGGTACATTGTACAATCGCTGGAACGGGCCGGTTTGAAAAGCAAGTCCCCTGAGATGAGTGATTCAAGGCCAAATAAAATTTGAATAAAATTTTAAATAATAGAAAACGAGGATTTGAGCCTTGAGTTGCCCAAAAATTAGGGTCGGAGTGATTCGAAAAATTTGCCGAAAGGCCAGTGGCATTTTCGTAAATAAGTGTAATTTTAGAAAAACACCTAGGAGGGCTTTTTAAATGGAAATTTTGAGTTGCCCAGGGTTCTCAGAGGCCCCAAAAACTATGGGAAGCCCCGAGACTGGTAAAGCCCCTCGGGTGTACTCTTTCTGACATCAGTTGACCTAAACTTTGACCGGTTCGTTCGGGAAGGTTTTAGCTCCGATTTGAGTGATTCCAAAGGCATTTTATTAAATTTGGAATCTTAATTTTATGATGAAAAAGACGGTTCTCAAAAAGGAGCTAAAATGATGTCAAACCGGAAATGCCATTATGGAAGGGCAAAAATGGAAATAAAGTGCATAAAAGAAGCTTCCAAACTCCCTTTTTAAGCCACATTCAGCTCCCCCCCTCTCTAAACCGACTTTCTTCTGCCCAAAACTTAGAATGGAGCTGTTGTCTTAGGCACACAAAGGGAGGAAATTTTGGAGGAACAAAAGCCAAAGAAAGGGTGAGAAAGTGTAAAGTTTTCATGCTCTTTCCTCTTGAAACTTCATCCTCCCCTTCTTGCTTCATCTTTCCATGGTTTTAATGTAATTTTTGGTGCTGATTTGGGTCCAGATCAGAGGAGGGAAATTCAAAATTTAAGGAGGAGAAAGAGGGAAGAGGAAGGGCTCTTGAAGGAAGCTTAATTGCAAGGTAGTTTCTCTCCCTTTGTTGCTTCTTTTTCTCCTTCTCCTCTTCCATGGTAGGATGTCTCAACCAGAACCATAAAGAGGGAAGAGTTTCTGTTTTATAATCTAAAAGAATCCATCAAACTAAGCCATGGGAAGATAAATTATACCAAAGAAATGCATGAAAAACTAGTAAAACTCAAGTTGAAAAAGCGTAGGGTGCTTGAACATAAGTTAAAATCTGGGTTGATTCAAGACTTTCCCATCATATATGAGTGTTTGTTTGAGTTTCTAAGACTCCTAGGGAGCCTCCCAAGTGCCCTATCCATTAAGGAAAAATCCCAAACTCCATGGGTTTTTAATGGAAGCATAACTAGGTCAAGACCCTTAGAGATAGCTAGGGGGTATTTTAAATGGTTCCAAGCTTGATTTGGGACTTTATATGATAAAGGAAGATAGGAGAAACCCTTGGAAAAAATTTAGAAGCTTTAGGTTGGCAGATGAGGCAATGGCTTCCATAATGTAACTTTATGAAGCAACATGTACCTAGGTTTGTGAAAGTGAGTGTGTGATGGCTTCAAGGACCTTAAATGAGGTCAAGAGGTCTAAATATGGCAAGAGAATGGAACCAAGAATGTTAATTATGGTAGTTGCTTCATTAGGTCCTTAATGGAACCATATTGTGACAAATAGACCAAAGTGTAGTCTTAAGAGTGAGTTAGATGTCATAATTTGTTCCAAGAGTATAATTTAGTGTTGTTTATTGTGAATAGGCCAAAGAAATCTAACCCCACCTTCTTGTGTTTGTGGAACCAAAAAAGAGAAGAAACAAGCAAAGTAAAGCTTGAATTTGCACCAAGGTAGCTCTCCACCTTTCTTATTGCATTTTCTTGTTGCATATGGTGTCATTGTGTGCTTGTGTGTATGTTTATATGTTTAAGACATGCCACTTGATGCTATGTTGTTATTTTGGTACCAATATGCTTTCTTGAATGTCTTTGAATGATGGAAATGGCTCATAAGGGTGAGGTAGTGCCAAAAGTCCCTTAATGTGGGTGAGGAGATGCCAAAAGTCTCATGGCATGGGTGAGACAAGGCCAAAAGTCCCTTGGATGGGTGAGGCTAAGTCAAAAGTCCCAAGAACCAAGAGTGAGGCAATCCAAAAGTCCTAAAAATAGGGTGAGGCCAACCCAAAAGTCCCTAG